>JALJCO010001075.1:0-142500 GCA_023101725.1 Atherinomorus stipes
AAAACGTAGTAAACAACATTATGGCTTCAGTTTGTTCACGCTCCCATGTAGGCTTGGCTCGTGGCTGCAGTTACCTGAAGTGCCACTCTCGAGTTTCATTTCTTAATCTTGCCTCAAGTCCCTTTAATACACACAGAGTCAGAGACAAGACAGCTCCAGGCAGCGCTTCCCGCAGGTGCAGTACACACCTACGGCCAGCAGATAGAGCTCAGACAGGTCTCAGATGTCTCAGACCTGGTAGTTGTGTCAGTGTCTCACTGTCTCATGAAGCTTTGGTTTCACCATCCCTAATATTCTCATACCTTCGACGTACGAGTGCGTGCCTTCACTGCCTTACACTTTTGAAACTCGTGGAGCCACTTGCATTACAGCCATTGCAGCCATCTTTGTTTTGGTCTGAAGATGCATTGGCACACACAGTTTGCATCAATGTATTTTTTTTGCTTCGACGTCCCAGCCCATATGTTTTCTCAGCCTGGTACACCAGTCATATATGAGATACATGGCAAGTCAGTCTGGGTTCCCTCCGTTGGAGACTGATTTCCAATGCGAGACGAGAGGCGAGACTAACAGGAACAAAGTGAACCAGAGAAACAGTCAGAGAAACATGGAAGTGACGCAAACGTCTTTCTGTAAGAGCAAAGCTTTCAGAGCAGCAAGCTGTTGCAGTTTTAAGGACATGTGCAGCTAATATAAGATAGCAGAAAGGGCATCATTAGACCGTCGCTCCTCTGCGGCTGCCATCCTGACTGTTTATGGTTAGAGAACCAAGTCGCCAAAAGAGACGTGTCATAAAGTCCCGCCTCCCGCACTGTGGTTGGTCCGGTCAATTTTTTACCAGAGTGGAAATCACTTTCCAATGGAGGGAGTCCAGACTGACTTGCCGTGTAGCTATGTCATACATGGCATTAGTCAGGCTGGTGTACCAGGCTTATATTTTCTGGCTTATATGCAGTAAAATATTGTATCAAAACATGACCCCAAGCAAGAAATCAAAGTGGATTTAACTTCTTTGGTCAAATTTTCCATACATCCACCCCATCTAAAGAGCTATGGTTGTGGTTTGCCCTCATTAATGTGCACAAATCCAGACATGTTTAGGCAAGAAACCTGTCTATACATTTATTGATCTTATTCAGACAAACTAAAAACCAATCAAAATGCATATCTGTGGTGTAAATGAAAAATTACCAGTAGCTATGGTATGCATGGTGTTGTGGTGGTTAGCACTGCTGCCTCACAGCAAAAAGGTCACTGATTTCAGTCATGGTAGGGAGGGATTGGATCACAGGCCTTGCTGTGTGAGGTTTGAATGTTCTCTCTGTGCATATGTGGGTTCTCTCCGGTTACTCCAGCTTCCTTCCATAGTCCAAAGACATGCATGTTAGATTAATTGGTCAAAGGTTAATAGGTTTAAATTCTCCCTAGGAGTGAGCATGAGTGATTGCTTGTATCCCTATGTTGGCTCTGTGATGGACTGGTGACCTGTCCAGGGCGCAACCTGCCTGTCGCCTAGTAACAGTTGGGATAGGCTCCAGCTTCCCTGCAACCCTAAAGTGGATTAAGCACAACAGAAAATTAATTGCTGAAACTTATAAATTTAATATGTACAAGAACCATTTGCAATTAAAGAGCAATCTGCATGCACAAATGTGCCAAATTATTTTGCTTATATATCAAAATTTAAACTCACTCAAGAATTTTTCCAAATATGCACAAGTTTTAGTATTAACAGTGTGTTCAGACCAAACGCGATTTTGGCGTCAAGGGGCGTCTGATTTACATGCAAAGTCATTGGCTGACGTGCCACGAGGAGGCGTCGAAAGAATTGTGGCTCGTTACGCGCATCGGAAAATCTGAACTTGACGCGGGGCGTCGACCAATCAGAGCGAGTCATGACACAGACATACATTTTATGACAGGATGGGAAACACCTAAAAGGAAACCAGGGAAATCTCCTCTTTCCATGAAGACAGAGGAGGATAAACTGTGATCTGAGTCCGGTCCTGGTTTCTGAACGGTGGTTTGATGACCTGCTGTCCCGATGGGATGCAATGGGCTTATAATGCTGCCCTGCATCGGGACATCGGGTTGTTAAACTGGGCCGCACCAGACGGCTGAAAGCGCCCCTCGCCAGTTTGCAGCTCCTGAAGTAAACGGTGAAACTCATCACACTCAGAACACCTGGAATCATCCGGTGAACCAGACACGGAGCAGAGACGCCCGATGACGACGTTCCCTGCTTTATTTATCACATAAAGCCGAGCCACTTTCTCTCCTGCATCTGCCATGGTGCAGACAGACCGGTGAAAGAAAAAAGAAAAAGGAGGGGCTCCTCCAGAGGCACATCAAGCGCGCCTTGGCTGGGCATCCCTCGCCGCATGTCAGGGCGTCAAGACGCTGGAAATCAAGCGTCTGACTTTTTAGCGACCCAGCATCCAAGTTTTGGGCATCAGGCGCGATTTTGACGCCAAAATCGCGCTTGGTCTGAACACACCGTAAATGGGGTCATCTTCAAATAAATTTGGAAATGAAAATCTTTTCATTAAGTCAGGAACAGCTGTGTATGACCTACTGATGCACTAATTTTTACAGAAAAATTTCCTAACTAAAAGAAAAAAGTAAATAAAAACCATTCAGATCTATTAAATAACATTTGAACTGAGTTTTTGCATGTTTCTTTTTGGGCAAATGATTAAAATATGATATTTTAAAAAGTTTCAGACTTGTGAGTTAATAGAATGTTGTACTGTGGTTTTCCATTTTTCCATGTCAATATTACACTGCTATGTGAGAATAAATATGCGCCATAAAATGAGGAAGATGAAGATCTATTTTTTCACATTTTCTCTTGTAACCCTAACCAGACTCAATTCATCCTGTAATTTGTGTAGTTGATTATGAGTTAGAAGTAGTAAGACCACTATGGAAGGTAAATATTCTGTGATGAAAAACAGGTCTGGGTGTTACCTCTCTCACTATACGCTCCTCCGTTTAAAAACTTTTGAGGCAAGATAGCGCTGTTGTCTTATTTATTTGCTGACGTGACATACGACACGATAATATTAATTAACTGAGGATATTAATTTTTAATGAGGGACCTAAATGGTGCGCCCAAAGGGCCTATAACCTCTGGTTTTAATTAATATGTGGTGGGTGCACATTAGGCTTTCAATTAGAGTGGGTGGAATGGCCAGGCAATCACTGAGCGCTTTTAATCCATATGCTCATCAAGGGTCCTAGTCATGGCTTTAATCAAGCACTCCAGCCCGGGAAATAGCAGAAACACCTGTTCCTTCCGTCATTCAGCGAGAGCAGTGGGAATGACTTAAAGAAAAGTGCAGTCTTTTAATGAACTTGACAGATGATAGTCGTGTGACATATAACAGAGATAGATCTCAGAAATGAGGGCGGAAAACGAAAGTAGGCCTTTTCAAGAAGAGTTGGGAGAAAAGGCAGGATTAATTAGACTCAAATTAATCCAATTTTTAAAAACCTCAACATATGAAGTGCTGTTTTGACAGGGGAAACTGTCAGTCCAACAAGCCCAAATAAATAGCTCTCCGTTTCACCGCCCAAATAAAGGGCTTCCCCTTGCATCAAGATGGAGCATATTCTGCTGGATTGCTGCAGATGACTTGATGTCTTTTGTGAAAACGAGAATCCTCTACGATAAGGAAAGCACTTTGACTGCAGATTGACAAGCGTATGTGCATTTCTTAAAACAAAACCCCCACTACCATCTCATCCAAAACCCATGACTAAACACTCCTTAGATAACCCTGGTGTTCCAGGTTTGCCATGTGGGGAGTTTCAGACAATGAATAAGAAAATAAATTACATAGAATTAAAGAGTTTAATCACAATGCAAATTCAAACAGAGAGAGAAAATGAAGAAAAACACTCATTTTGTCCTGTGGCAATAGCACAGACACCAGCTGAAGACGTATGCTGCTTTCAGAGAAACAATTTCTGCATGGCGTGCAGCCCCGCGTGAAAAAGAACATCAAAGTGTTTCCAAACCAGAATTTGCGTGTTTGTTTGAATTAGTGGAGGAAAAAGAAAAAGGTATCGAGTCAGTGCTTTGACACAGAAACAGACAAAACTGAGACTTATAGACAGAGACAAAGTTAATAGATACATAGACAGGTAGACAGAGGGATTGGGGGGATGTTGTGCAGCAGCTAATGCACACCAGCAATTACGGGCCATCATAATCACAGCATCCAGTGACAACATAATCATAGCACAATCAGGTGGCGAATCAGAGGCAATTTGCAGACTATCTCTACAACTTGGTGGGGCTGCTAAATTTCCCCATTTGTGTGCAGCAGGCTGAGAAAGCTTAATTATCCTGATGAGGAGGTGGCAAAGGAGAGCCCAGCCACCCCGGCATGCTTCATGCCCCCTATGAAACAAATGGTGGCTGCTGTTGGGGTCTCCACACACCTGGAAACAAGGTCTGCATACAAGTGCTGCATGGCAACACAATGCAAGAAGCAGGTGTCAAACTGATCCAGATTGAGACGGCATGGAAGAGCAGGTGTCCTAGTTGTTGCCTGCATTTGTTGCACGTATTGTGCCAGGTCTGACCAGGTCTGGTCTCCCAGGGAAGTGCAAGGCCTGGATGTATCAACACGGAGTCCTGTCTAGACTACTCTGGCCCCTGTTAGTCTACGAGGTGCCTGTGACAACAGTAGAGAAGACCATCAGCCAGTTTCTTAGGAGATGGCTGGGGGCTCCCTCGGTCTTTAAGCAGCATAGCCCTGTATGGCCGTTCCACCATGCTTCCTATGGTGGAGAGAGGAAAGAGAGGGGTAGAGGAGGAGAGGGGAGCTCCAGTTAAGGTGGCCTCAGCGGGAATCACAGTCAAAACTGGGAGGAAGCAAGCTCAAGAGGCCGTAAGCAGAGCGGAAGCCAGACTGAGGCACAAATCCGGCTACGTTTATATATAATTGTGCACTCAAACAGCTCAGAGATGCAAGAAGAACCCTTTTCTTACTACAAAGGCCCATTGTCTTGTGAAGTTCTGGCACCCAGCTGTGATGTAAAAGTGGTGATAATCTGAGAATCAGTAATATATTCATGCACAGGGAACATGCAAAATTTGAAATCTACAAGGAGACAAAAATAACAGAGAATGCTCACAAAAATTTCTGTGTTCACTGAAAAAAGAAATACCTTTGGGTTATGTTATTAAACTTAGAAATGAACAACAAGGAGGCTGAATTAATCTCCACCATGAAGGGGTGCCAGATAATTCCAGTTGAGCAAATTGAATTGGAATGTAAATGTTAAAAAATGATCCACATGCTGCTCCTGGATTCCTATGAGCATAGGCTCAGAATTCAGCCTGTGCCTCTCTCTTCTTTGCTCAAATATGTGGATAACAACAAAATTAATTATACATATTAATGCTTGCTTGCCAATTTTTCCACGCGCATCTCTTGGAAAACGGCTTTCTTCAAAAAGCACCCGTCCAGAATTTGAACTAACTAATCTCCGGCTGCCTGGGGAGAGAAAACAAGCGCTTTGAGGGAATAAGTTACATTCTGTGCGGCGTTTACACGTGTGGCTGAGCACAGAACTTCAGAGCTGGCATTTCAATCAGAAGCCATCAGAGGCATCCATGGCAGATAAGAGGGGCTGCACAAGCTCCTCTGCTCTAAGCTCTAATAGTGTATTTACGCAGGAGATACACCCCGCATACAGTAGAACAAATCGGGGCCTACACAGGTCATAAACTCAATTCTTGGTGGCCTATTTCCTAATTAGGGAAAACCTTGACTTATGTTCAGTGACCTCTCATTAATGCCACGCATTATGTCTGCTAGAATACATTTTTCGTTTGGCTTGCCTCATTTGGATTCAAGATGCAATCATAACAACTTGTGTCATGGGTCAGCGGTCTTATAGGGATCATGACATGAGCTGAAGGGTTGCAAAAGATTCCCAGGGCAAGAAATAACATTCTCACTTGAAATCACTGTCAAAAAAAAAAAAAAAATTCACAGAAAAATTTCTTTCATGTACCTTTTTGATATTTTGAAACTTTTTTGGATGAGAATGTTTCATGTAATTCTTTTATAATCTGCCCATGCAGATTATTATATGTATTAGTTATAATCATAAAAGCAACAATATAGCCTGTAAAGTTTGTAAACAGTTAGTATTTCACCTATAGTGCAACATGTAATTTTCCTACACATTATATTAGGCATTTTCAAGCATCCACACTGGATGTTTTAAAGCCAGAGTTGGTAATCTTGCTCTGAAACACTTTTTGTTCTACTGGGTGAAATGGTCCTTCCATCCTGACAGTAGTCAATACATCATGTATTCATAAAAAAGAAGGAAAAAAGTAATACCTCTGTGAGAACTGCAGTTCTGTAAAAGCTCTGACCAACCCCTGCCATTCACACCGAAAGGCGGGAATTGGTAATTCACTACGTATAGAAAGAACAAATCGATGCCTTTATGTCTCGTCTCTATCCCTCCCCTCTCCGTCTCCGATGTAACCCCCCTGTGCGCCGTTCACTGTAAATATAGCTATCAGACTGCTAACTGCTGCTGCGCGAAAAAAACAAAACAACAGAGAAGGATTAAAGGCGCGATACCTGATTTTGCACATTTGCTAACCTTGAGCGAGGGGAAGAGTGTAGTTTGAACTGCAAGCCCCGCCCCTAACCGTTTCTCCCAGTGAGAAACCCTCTTACTCTCGTTTTTCTCTCCTCCCACTCAACATGCATGAAATAACGTGCACGTTTCATACTCGTGCACAAAGAAACTCTCCAGAGAAAACTCGCATCTTCCAGTGAAATTACTGTTTTGGTTGCAGTAAATGGCTGCGGATCAGCTAAATTACATTTTCTACCATAACCGGTAGTTTACCGTAAGTACAGTTATGTAAACAGATGCACAGTTATGACGAGTTATGATGTCATAGTCGACATTACAACATGACAGCCTGATAAAGTTTCTAACCGGCCACTTTGAGAAGTACTGATGTAAAGCTTCGTCGTGTTACGTTGTAAATATATATGTATTATATACGATAGACCAGCAGAGGAAGCGCCAGAGGACGCAAATGTGACTGAGGAGAAAGTTATTGAAAAAAATACCTGTCCAGGCGGACTTCGAGTCCACATTCAGTCCAAGGCGTCCAGCTGCTCTCTACCTTCAGTACAATCCACCAAGAACACAAATTTTATTCCTTCTTTGGTCTCTCCTGCGTTTCAAGCCTCTCTCCTCAGTTTTTATGCTTTCAGGCTGTTTTGCTGCGGTATTGCCACTTTCCCTTCGGTAGACGCCATGCGGTTCTGTTTACAAGTGCTGCCGTGCACGCCAGAGAGGAGGGTGCTTCTGTTAAAAAACGCTGTAAGTGGCCGATTGGAAACCAAAACTTATGTGGAACGAACCGCATTGGCATGAAGAGCGCGTCACGCCATCCCTTAGAAACCTAAACTAAAAAGGCCTGGATTCATGCATATACGCAATCAATGAGTGATTTATTTTTATGAAACTACCTCTTTTAACACACATTATACCGTGTTGAAAGCATTTCTCTGAAAGACATTAAAATAAAATCAGGTACAGGGCCTTTAAGTCTTGGAGGCGTTGACGTTTGCAGTGTGGACTTTTTACACTACAGAAGGAGTTGGAGGTGAGTGGATTAAAGCTTTTAAAAATGTGGTTTGTCAGCTGTTTACTATTGAGCTAACGAGCTATTCACTCGTAAAACATCGGTGCACATGTCCCTGCGCTCTGAAGGCGTGGTTTCGGGTGGGGTGTTTTTTTTTAAACTGTCACTTGCCAACCCTAGCTTTAAGAAAAATGTGCAAACAGGGTTCGAACTTTATCTGCTATCGCTGTTCACATATGTGCTTCACAGCATGAGTCTTTCCGGTGAAAGTGATCTCACTGCTAAAAATGCAAGGGAAGATATATAGGGGAGCATTTGTTAAGATGACACAGGATGCAGGACATGGTGGAAACATTCTGCAGGTGAGGATTCTTCTCATGATGTTATTTTAATGTGATATACAACTGAAAGTATCCATAACAGCATAGCTCAGAAGAACTTTACATACACACACACACACGCACGCACACACACCTACACACAGGTTGTAAACGCTCCAGAATATTTGCTGGTATGTTTGCATGGTGTCACATCTGCTGATCTTGCAGGCTGAGTAGAAAGTCTTTGCCAAAAGTCCGGAGCGAATGTTATACACTATGCTGACGCTTAGCCAAGAGCCTTTCATGTCAGCTCTCTTTGTTGTCAGTTTTCAGTGCACATGGGACTTTTTTACGGCTGCAAAGTGAACACCAACTGGCAAATGTCATGCTATAGTGCTCATTTGTAAACAGGAGGCACACACTGTAGAAGAAGTGCTAAGGAGATTGGGGGGTGGGAGAGGGATATTCACCTGACTCCCAACCATCAGGCTGGTGTTTGAGACAATTCTTCCCAGAAAGAATGGTTTTACTTTTCACTTGGTCTTTGTTCTGGCAGCTTTAAAGGAGTCATCACCCGGAAATCCCACTTTTTCATGTTAAAACCTGTATTGGAATAGGACCTCAGGTAAAACGTGCCAGAAACTCCAGAGAGAGAAAGTGGCTTCGTCTTTGAGTGCAGGGTCTCTCTTCTCACTAGAGTTGGCCACAAGAGTGCGCTCTCCACAGGACGCAGTTTTATTTTTTCACTGTTAATGACGTTATCCACAGAAGCTGCTAGCTGCTAAGCTTGCCTCTTTAGCACCACTTGAAATCAGCTGATTACCTTCCGCAGAGTAGCGTTTAATGACCAACTGTGTCAGAAAGGAGGGGAGGACGGCGAGGAAAAAAAAAATCTGCCGTGCTGAGTTGCTTTGGCAGAAATTCAGCAGTGTTTTCAGTGCTGGAGCAGGAGGGACAGCACTACCAGGGACCAGTGGATTATATTTGTTCAGTGGGGATGTGTCGGTAAGTGTTGCTGCTTGTGTAACTTACTTTTTGTGTAAGACACCAGTAAACGATGGTAGACGAACAGTGACAAGCTGCTAATGTAGCTACAAAAGCTGACACAGTTGTTGCTGTTTGAATAACATCATTTCAGACATCCGCTCCATATATTCATCAGAGTTCAGCCGTTTTACTCCGCGGATCCTCTCTATCAACCGTACTGTTACGTTTTTATCACGTGTTTCTCTGGGACATCATTTCCTTCACTTGGTCTGTCCTGATAAAACTTTGTTTTGGCTTTGATACTTGCCTCGTGAACGCGCTTACAGACAGGTCTAATCCTCGAGCGTATTCTTGTGACAAACAAAAGTTGGGGATAGAAAGAGGTCAAAATAAGCTCATTAAATTTTCCTCTCACCCAACTATAATTAAAAAATCATTTGAAGATAATTTAAGGATTGTGTATGCAAAACAGTAGGTTATGGCACCTTTAACTCTCACTTTACTGCTTTGTTACGACATAAGTTTTAAAGTTAGCAAAGCATCATAGCTAAATTTTAAAATACACAATACAATTACATGTGTAAATCTTAGCAAAAACTTTTATGTTGCCATGTTGTCATGGTGACGTGTTCAGCCATTTTTATTTTATCACCTCAAAATACCTTGCATATGACTGTTACAACTTCAGAGAGAGAATGAGTTTTCTATGTCAATGTAGCAAGTTAGATTACTGAAAGATAAAAAGGACACCCCTATTTAATTTTGTTATTTTGTTTTCTTAAGAGTTCACTTTTTATCTGTCTTACATGATCACATTGTATTCTCAGTACCATAACTTTTTTACCGTATGCTTGCTCTTAGTTTGGCTGGTGATGTAAAAACTTTACTCGTACTGAACGCGGCTTTTGAGAAGGATACAGTGAACAATGCTGACACATTTCACCGTTTGTTATGACTGGATGTTTACACAAATCACCCAGTTAAAACAGATCATCAAAAAGTAAAAAGCCTATTCAGACCAGTTGCACACACAAACGCATACAGCTGAGCACACAAAGTAGTAGTTACAGTATTAACGTTTTTATTGTAGGCTTTATTATAAAAATAAGTATATTATAAATATTACAAATCAAGCTTTATATACTGTATATAGGCTTTTTAATAGGCTTTATATACAATAGATATTTGAACTGTTACAACGCGCCACATGCACCCTCTTTCTATACAATGAGTGATACACACACACACACACCTTAGTCATTGTTTAACTTTGTGTAGGGAAAAAACTGAATGTTGGGTAATAAAAATAAATACATTATTGAGAAAAAAATTTGCAGTTTGATCTTAAAATAAAAAAGAAAATAGACAAAAAATAGAGTTGTGTCGAGTACGGATGTATCCGAGTCCGGTTCGTTTGGTACCGGTTCTAATCTTAACGATACCAGGGTACCGTTAAGATTCTGGACTACGATACTCTTATTGATACTTTTTGTACATCTACCTAAGCATCGAGTTGTCATTACACAGTCAAATAATCACAATGATGGACTAAGACAGACACAATTCCCTTATTCTCCCAGCTGTCCTTCACCCACTTTTATGTCCAGGCTTCTTCAACATCATCTGAACAAATATTCTCCACCGCTGGATCTTGTAACATCTTGTAATGTCTTTATTATTTACTCTAAGTTATGTTATAGTATCAATAAGAGAATCGATAAATACCGGTATTGATATTGGTATCGGTATCGATAAAATCATAACGATATACATCCCTAGTGTCGAGTATGAAAACTTGTTCGTGCATCCTTCGTAGTTCATAATTTCCGACTGGATGCGTTGTATGCACTCAAAAATATTCATGTTATGATTTTACTTAAAAAAAAACTGTAAATAGTTCCTTTGCTATTGTGATCAACAACATTTAATCTCAACTCTGAGGCTGTTCTGTAAATAGATATCAAATAAAAAACAAATCAAGAAACTTCTGATCAATTCTTATCAACTTCAGACTTAAAAGAATAGTACACCCAAAGAATGATGGGCCTTCATTTTCTACTCACCCCGATGCTGAACAACACTCTGAAGCCCTTTTTTATATCTCAAATGCAGCTGGAGATCGGGGAGGCTTCTTGTTATCTGCTGACATTCAAATAATGGAGGTCCCCGCGCCCGAGCCATAAACGTCAATAGAAGTCCACAAAAACGTGTCAGTATTCCTCAATACTACTCGTTTAATGTAATACAAGTGTCCTTAGTGTGTAGTGTCCTCAATTTA
Organism: Atherinomorus stipes; assembly: GCA_023101725.1. NCBI lineage: Eukaryota > Metazoa > Chordata > Actinopteri > Atheriniformes > Atherinidae > Atherinomorus > Atherinomorus stipes. The sequence continues at coordinate 11,228 of JALJCO010001075.1, forward strand.
CTCTAAACGACATCATTTAGTATATTTTAATAGCTTTAACAGTACTACATGTAGCTGCCACAAAGCGTGTCCATGAGAGATCAAGACACTTTGGAAGCCACAGCAGACGAGATCGCGCCCTCTTTTTCTTTCTTTCTTTGTTTTAAATCATTATCCAACTCTCCTGTGTTTGTCCCAGTTTGTCTGCAGCTCTGTCACTCTTAGCACAATGTACACAGCGAATTTCTTTTTCTACGCTTGCATTATTGGCAGAGTAGGCTCTGAACGCTGAGGCTTCCGTAGTGTCCCGTAGTGCTGAAAAAGGATATAGCACTGTTTAGGCTCTAAAAATGTACTAAATGATGATGTTTGGAGTAAATTATGGACGCTTCCCACTCAGCACACTGGGATGACATTGGACGAGCAGTATGGAGGAATATTGCCAGGTTTTTGTAGACTTTTAAGGACCTTTTTGGCTTGAGCTTGGCGAACTCCATCATATGAAAGTCAGTGGATAACGAAAAGCCTTCCTGATTGTCAGTTGAATTTGAGATATTAAAGTGCTCCAGAGTCTTGCTCAGCATGAGGGTAAGTGGAATGCCAAATGAGCCAAATGGGCCAGGTGGCGCTGCATTCGGATTCACCGTAGGTGAGGACAAAACGTACAATGAACAAGAACAAGAAGGCTCTTACACAGTGGCGGATCTTCCGTGGGGGCACGGGGGGGCAACGGCCCCCCCTGTGATCTGATTGGCCCCCCTGAGTGCCCCCCCACCTCACGAAAAAATTTTTCGTTGGAACTTTATACTACTAAAACTCCAAGTTCCAACGGTCTTGAACGCAACGTCGCTATCCGACTGCACCTGAATGCAGCAAAGACCAGCCATCTGTTTGATTGTTTGGATTTGAGGAAACGTTTGCCATCCGGGAGGAGAAGGCCGGCAGCTTTGCATTTCTGCGGTAAGAAGACTACTATATTAGTTTTTTATTGCATGAAGTTGTGCAAACTACTGTTAAAATCCAGTTATAAAACATGTTCGTGTGGTTTGAGGAACAAAGAGAAAGAAATAGACAAGCAGGCTTTTTCCTGTGCATGTCTGATGTGCACTTGTTAAGACGTGTGTCTCAAACTTTTCAGTTATACTTATTCAGGCCATTCAGCTAATTGTGAACATAGCCTACCTCTGTTACCTAAACCAGACGGACAGTTAGTCATGTTGTAATGCTGAATGTTGTTGTTTTGTTTAATTATTCGACACTTCAGTTACCTTTCAACTACATAAATTGAAATTGAGATAAGATAAATAATATTTTTTTTGATATTTTTGAGAGAAATGAAAGAAAAGGAGATATTGAAATTTTTGAAAAAGAAGTAGGTGGTCAGAGCAGGGACAGTACAGGGCAGGCTGACAGCAACAAAGAGAGCCAGGTTCAACCTGAAAGCAGCCAGGGACCATTATGTTGGAGCCCGGCCAGAGCAGCAACCATGAACCTCCATGTGAAACACAGATGATAAACGTGATGCACTTGTAGTGTCCATATGATTTTTTTAATTGTTTTTTGTATAGTGGGTGAATTAATACTATATTGTCTACTTTTAATGATGAGATTGAATTTGTGCAGTTTTAAATTGTGCCTTTTGCCGCATTGTAAAATTGTTTTTTCCTCCATCTGACCTCCATCTAATTATTTTTTAGAAAATATATGTAACATTGGTTTGAAAGGTATTAATTATGTTTCAATCCATACCTTTAGATGCACCAGAGGATGAGCTGGATACTTCTGACCCTGAATCAGAATGGATAGAGCAGCAGGAGATGTGCACCAGCCCTGTCTGTATTTTCTTTACCAAAAGGTCCCCAAGGTGATTATTAACAAAAATGTAATTAATCCACAATTAACAACATTTAAAGTTTGAAGGCATTAGTATGTTTTTATCAAAATGACAGTTGCTAAACAATTACCTCGTCTTGCACTGTTCTAACACTGTCTGTAAAAATGTATGATATAGACTAATTTTGAAACTTTTATATGTTGACAGATATTTCTCAGACAAGAGCTGCAGGTCCTACGCAACAATCTTGACAACTTTCCACGCACACAGAGAACGGGGTAGGTCAAGAGCTTACGCTTCCTGGTACAAAGCTACTCGTGGCGAGTAAATAATATTGGTCACTGTGAAAGTATAATGGGTGCTGCTTTTTTTTAGATGTTCACTGATCTGTGCACCAGTAAATTATTTATTTGCTGAAAGTACTTTTTATTTTATTTGTTACTATGGGCAATACATATTCTGTGGAACTTTACAGGGTTGTTGGTGTTCTTGCATCATATTTCTCACTTTACTGCCCCTTAAGTCATTAAGCTCACCAGTTTTAAATACCAGGTGTTGCAGATGATGATGTTGTTTTCTTGTTCATGAGAATGTGAATGGCTTGTAAATTACATTACAAAGAGCCAATAAAACATGGACAATACTTTGTAAAAGCACAACTTTGGTTGCAGCTTGAATTTTTCTTACCTTTTTGGTGCCCCCCACCAAAATGAGTTGAACCCCCTGTGCCCCCCAATAAGATTAATCTGGATCCGCCCCTGCTCTTACAACCTCTGTTTCCTCCACAAAACATTATTTTTGTGGGTAGGCTACTTATGAGGAGCTGGGATATGCTTTCATCAGGCCAAAATATCGATTAAAGCTTTTACATTGTCACTCCACATCTGACCATGAGCCGTCTTTATAAGTACTGCAGTCCCACTCGTTTGTTGTTGTAGCGTTAACCCACGTTGCCCAAAGTTTTACCCACATTGCCAATGCAATTCTGAAGTCCAGTATTTGGTCCATTTGAATCGGACCGAGACCTGTGTTTGTAGGCGGACCGATTCCGCTTGTTTGTTCCGGATCAGAGTCCGTTTGTGCATTCACAACTCCCCATAATGAAGTGGACTATCCGAGCAAACGGACTTTGATTCGAATAAAAAACGCTTTGAGAATGCACCCTAAGGCAGTTGCAATGAACCACAAAGAGCTGCAGCAGCATCTGCATTTAACCCAAGGAAATATAGAACAACAGATAAGAGAAAAGAGAGAATAATATTGTCTTTAATTAAAATTAAAGTTCTAACAAAAGACAATATTCTTCCCCCCCCCCCACAAACCTGAAGCAGGAACAACTAGAGTATATCCATGCATGTCAACATTTGAAGCAAAAGTGCACAAGAAAGTGTTACATCTTCAGTGCTGTCAAGGCCGTTTGATTTTGCTCTTCAAAACTCCTTTGTTATGTCAGATAGATTTCCTGGATGGCTCCCAATATCCTTAAGGCTTATTGGAGTGCTGCATCAACTCAACCCTACAAAGGACACCCAAAGATAACAGGGAAAGTTGGACCTTTTCCTAAAGTGAGGAATTAGAGGCTGGCTGTGTTGTGCACTGGGGATTCGTCCCCACAGCATAACAAGTTTATATCACCTGGTGTAAAGATTCATGGGTGTGATCATTGGAGCGGACTTTTAAGTGACCTGCTTGCTTATAAAAATGAGGCTAATTATGCCGAGATGGGAAAGTGTCACCTTTGTGAGAATACTTCATCAGTTGATGCCTTAATTTTAATGACAGGTGTGACCTTTGTGAGTCACACCCTTGAGTTAGACAAATAGTGAACAGAAATGTTTGGTCATAACTGTGCTCAGTCTTGCTGCAAAATATTTTAGCATTTGAAAAACTTTTTGTATTTTCATGTCTGTTTTCTAGATGTACTGCAGTTCAAATTTGTTCAGATTTGAGAAAAAAAAATGTTCCAGATGCTGTCTGCAGGGTTTTGATATAGTTCACAACAAGCAATCTTACAGTCTTTCAACATTGTAATGCAAATGTTTATACCGTTTTAATAAAGTTCCATCTTTGCTACATTTGTTTTTTTTAAAAGACTTTGTACTTTTCTTTTTGTTTAAAGAAAGAAAAAGACAAAAATCAATCCAGCAAACAGATCTCTAAAATGTTTTCCCTTTGGGCATGACATGTTGGGCAAACTTTGCCTGGGTTCAGGCTCGGATCAAACCCCTCTGGAAAGTTGACCTGGATTATCACATATGTGCAACCCCCCCCCCCCCAAAGAAAAGGGACAAACAACAAATAGACCAAAATGCTGAACTGTATTTCTTTTACTCTGCATTGCTCAACTCACAAAATATTATGTTTTTGGCTTAAAATGGCAATACATTAATCCATCTGTAGTGAATGATATAAACTATCAAATATCCTCCATCACAGTGGCAAAATAAGCTGAAAGGTGCGAAGGAAAAAGCCTTACAAAGGCTTTTAATACAATTAGAATCACCATTGCAAACAAGAAAAGCTAAGGCAAAACACTGAATTTGCATACATGTACAGTCTGAGCCTTTTTCTCCATTCTCTGTTTTCAGAGAGCGTGCAAATTCATGCTGCAGCAGTAAACAGAGCAGTACCAACAGAAATTCTGGGGGCAGTGTTGTGCTGGATAGCTTATGTGCAACCAAGAAGAGAGATATTTAAAGGGGAAGTTCTTTTTTTTTTCAACCGGGAACTATTTTTGAGCATAAAAAAAACGTTCTTTTACTCACCCAGACAGTTTTAGTGAAACTTGAATTCCTTCAGAAGATATTTAGATCCACTCGAGATCAGTGTATGTCCAATACCATGTAAGTGATGCGGGCAACCTCGCACAGCCTCTAAATAAGGAATTATCTGCCACAAACTCCTTCATTTCACCAATGTTTTGTTATGAAACATTAGTTGGACCCCCCGTGTGAGCGCGAAGCGGCTTTGAGTTGCTTATTTGTGGTGAGACGTCCTTATTTACGGTCATTTTTACTGTGGCGGCTTTGATGATGTCACTGTTTTGCAACACTAGCAAGTGTCTGTAAATAAGGATGTATCACCACAAATAACTCAAAGCCGCTTCGAGCTCACAGGGGGGTCCAACTAAAGTTTCATAACAAAACATTGGTGAAATGAAGGAGTTTGTGGCAGATAATTCCTTATTTAGAGGCTGTGAGATGTTGCCCGCATCACTTACTATACATGATATTGGACATAGGCTGATCTCGAGTGGATCAAATGGGCCTTTTCCATTGCAGCTGCACACGGCACGGCACGGCACAGCACGGCACAGCACCACACGGTAAGGTGATGACCAGGACGGCTTTTGTTTCCACATAGGAGAAGCAGTAGTCTACTACCTGGAAGTGGGTGGAGTAGGCGCGATCGAGACTGCCGTGACATGCAGTGGTCATTAAAGTAAAAACAGCAATGGAGGCAACAACGGAGGCATTGGATGATATAGAGGTGTTACTGCTCCTGTTGTTTTCTCTGTGGCTTGTAGTCACCGATAACAGAGCCAAATATTTTTAGAAGAGGTGAGGTGAAACACGTATGACGTGTATGACGACAATTACCTTTGACCAATCAGTGGAGAATCGTTAGGTACATCGCATTTTGTGTAGATTCAGCATGGATAGAGCTAGCTCTGAAATGGGTGTGGAAAATGGTAGCAGTTCGTGACGGGTTTTCCCAGAGGAATCACAAAGTCCTATGAGGAAGGGTTATGAAAATGTGCAGTGGAAAAGGTCCACAAATATCTCCTGAAGGAATTCAAGTTACACCAAAACTGTCTGGGTGAGTAAATGAAAGTATTTCATGCTAGAAAATAGGTCCAGGTTGAAAAAAAAACAAACAAACTCCCCTTTAAGGGTTGTCTTTTGTGCTGCCTTTTTATACTTGTCCCTGAGAATGTATATTATCATGATCTCCACCTTTGCAATGATTCATATTGCTGTTGAAACAGATGCCAGAACGGTGCCCTTCCTCTAATAGATGCATCAAACAACCATGTCAATGTAAAGCGCACATGAAAGTTTGCAGGTAGTGACATTTGACATCATAATAAAGGGACGTGCTTCTTTACATCTGTAAAGGAAGCTTAAACAAGCTATAAAAAAAAGACTTGCATGCAGCAACACAAAAAGACTTTAAGGTCAACCACAACCCTGAAAGCAAAGACATTCTGAGAAAGAAAAATAATGCATACCGAGGGAAAATGGTTGCATGCTGGTAAGACAGCAGTACAGTGCTATCTTACAAGTTTTTGCTGCATCAAGGTTTAAAATTTGATATATTAGAATTTAAGGCTCAGAGCTGTGAATAAAATTAAATTTAAGATGATAATCCAAGTAAAGTAACCAAGGAGGTCATGTCACTGAAGGGAGCATCAACAAGAAAATGAGCAATGATCAATAAACAGAGGTACACAAATATTCCAAAATTTAACAGGAATTAACCGAAAAAAAACAAACGTTCAAACCATAAAGAATAAATGCAGTATTTGACTTCTGTGATCCACAGAATGTAATGAATTAACAGTTCTGTCTGATACCAAGCAAAAATAATTTGGCTTCAAATGCGATACAAGGCTACAAAAACGTACTTCTTTGATCCTTTTAAATAAAACATTACGACTTTCTGTTGAAGAGGGATTTTAATATTCATCTAAAACACAACAAAACGAAAATGGTTCTTGCCAGAGGTTGAGCCATGTACTCTTTTGCACCATGTTTTTGACTTGTAGTAAATACTACAAGCTTGCCATACAGTCTATATTGAAATAGATTCAATACATAGGTGGCAAAAACTGAGGCGAAGTCTTGGCCTGAGTTATCTTGGGTTGTATACCTCCTTTTTCAGGATGCACTGAAGAGGAAAATGAACAAAAAACAAGTAAAAAACGAAAAAAGAGCACACTGTCTGAAAGTTTGGAGAACAGTTTATCAGAGAAGCCACACACTCAGAAGACACACTGCATTTATGCAGAGACTCTGCGTGTTCACTCTTTGCATCCCCACTCTCAGTTTGGTTGCGTGACTGATGGCTGGTTTGAGGTAAAGAAACTTCAGTATGTGTGAGAGAAACAGAATCCAATGCTCCAACTTAACCACAGGTAGGCATTTTATGTGTGGGGGAAATCTGCTTCAGGCACGCTGTCAGAGAAACAATCGTGACAGCGATGAGCGCGCTGCTTTTCAGCTGAAAAACCTGTGGCAGGTTAGTGCTTTACCACTTTAGTGGTAATCAGAAAAATATAGCTTAACTTAATGTGATTCTATATATGACTACATAAACCATTACAACAACTCAGACCCCCTAATAAATCTACAAGCCCTCAGTCAGTGGCCGCCATCATTTGAATGACACTTCCGTGTTCAGGCAGAAATCACATCTACCCCGACTAAATTGACGTGGACCAGATTTCCATATCAGAGGTGCTCTCCAGCAGTCAAGCATGTGTGTATCTGTTTGTGTGTTTGTCTGTGTTTTTGTGCGTATGTGTGAGAGATCTCATTTCTGTATCGTTTCGGTGGTCTGATGCGTGCGTGGGACTCAAGCCCACAGCGGCGAGTCAATCTGAGACATCTATTATGCACTTCATCAATCTTTTTGGACTCTTGACATTTCACTAGCCGAACAAATTGTCAGTTATCAAAACTCAATTTCAGAAATGACATGTCGAAATTCACTCCTCTACCCTCCCCGAGCCCCTCCTCCACTCTAACTCACTCTTCCTCTCCCCACTCTGTCTCAGCATATATCTCCCTGCATTTACCCACAAGCCATTCAAGTACTTTCCCACATGCACACGTGCCACGTGTTTATACATATGAGGACAAATGAAGTTCATATCTCGCCCACCCTCAACTTTATCCCACTTTTTCCTGTAGAGATGGCAGTTATGTATGCAAAGAGTTAAATGCTGTTGGAGTTAATCGCTCCTGGGCTATCCGCATTCCTGTGAGCAGATAAGGCTGTTTATAAATTGATTTGGTTATGCTTCATTGATAATAAAAGGAGCCAGGCTTTGTTTACCTAACAGAACAGCATGCCTCATTCACATCCCTGCCTAATGTGTGTGAGTGTGTGGCTTACAAGCACCTGCATATATACCTGTTTAGGTTAAGTAAAGTTGTGTGTGTGAGAGAGAAAGTGAATGAGAAAAGAAACAAAGGGAGGAAAAGAAAGGGGAAAAAGGAAGAAAGGCTACTAGAGTGACAGGGTCAACCTTGAGGAAGGATGTTGGGAGAAAATCATTAGCACAAAGTAAAGGTGAAAGAAGGCAACACTGAAGGGGGCCTAATCCTTGCTCACTTCCGTTAATGAAAGTCATCAGTCACATTCCTATGCATACTAATGATGTGTGCAGGTGCAATGACACACACCCAAAATATCACACACGTGCACCTCTGCATGCCCCTGGTGTCAAACTACATCGGGACTTTTGTATCTTATTCAAACAAACTTGCAGCATGATTCCCTCTGTGCATGATCGACTGTTTGTTTTTCCACAGATTAACATTTGAGAAGCGCTGAATCTCAAAGACAAATCTGTAACCGGTGTCACCTGCTCGTTTGTTAATGCAACTAGTTCAGGATAAGCCAGAACTTTTTTTCCACCCTGTGAACACAACAAATATGGTATTACTGGCACATGACAGGCATAAGAGATGATTTCATGTTTTATGCTTATAGTGTCGTCCTGATTTAAGCTGCAGGAAAAAGACAGCATGAATAAAAATGTCAGTAATTTTATACAAGGTTGTGTTAAATGGAATTAAAAAATCTTGCAGATCATATTGACTGCAATTACAAACAGGATCTTTGTGGAAAAAGGACAAAAATGTTGCTTAATCTGATGGCTAGACCAGAAAATATTATTTTTTTGCTTTCAAATTTATATAAACTTTTTTGGCAATAACTTTTTTCATTTAAGCACTTGCTCTAGATTTAAAACCATTTAATACAGTGCAACAGCAGCAGTACTGTCATTAATCATCAGAGATGCAACCTAAATTCACTCAGTTTGATGTGATCATTATGTATGGTAGGTACAAAGTAGGCTGGTATTATGCCTGATAAAAAAAGAAAGTGGAACAAATGCATACCTTTTTTTAAACCTAAGGAAACCAAAGTTTTGGTTATGTTGCACAACTTTTTGTCCCTTTATATATCAAATTATAACCAGACAGTCCCTGAAATCAATCAGGTGCAGGTGGTTATGTTAACAGCTCTTGCTTCTTTAATTTTACGACATGAAAAAAAAAACAAGTGAAAATGAAAAAGAAAATAAATTAAAGAAACTCTGACCTTTGAGTTTTTGTCCAAGCCCTTTAGCTATCAGTCAAGACTTCAAAGGTGCAGACAATAGAAATTGACAATAGAATATTTTCATAAGGTTTCCTCTTCATCTACTCAGTAGCACTTTGAGATTCTTAGAATGCAAAGTATTATTGCTATTATTATTAAAAAAATAATAATAATGATGACATAATAATACATGTAATAACAGTGCATTTGACAAAATACTAGCACATAAATCTACTTGTTCCATAGACCTGAGCCTGAGTTTAAATCAAATAAAAGTTTAGTTTCTGACATTTCAGTGGTCAAGCAGCTTACAGCTGCAGAGATGACACTATTGAAAAGAAAAAAAGGGCGACAAGCTAATACTCAGCATAAAACACAAATTTGCCCACTTTTACATGCTAACCCTGCAGGTTTATTTTGTCATGCAGATAAAAGATTATTCAGTAAAGAGCTGCAATGTAAATTCAGAGAACAGACTGAGAGAAGAGTAATACACCACGAGAAGTCAGATGAGCTAGCTAAAGCTGATTTAACTTTTTGGTTGATTTATTTCTACAGTATAGCTATATAGCAATGCACATTATTATTAGTTAAAGTATCAAACAAAGATGGATCTCTATACCATGACATTCAACCTAAAGAACACCTCATCTACAGAAGTGAGAGATTTATCCTCCTTTGGAGACTGGATAAAGAGTTATTTGACGGTTATTGGTGTGGCAGTATGCTTTGCATGAATGCACATGCACTCTCACACTTTAATTTGATCATGCAAAATGTAAGAATTTGAAAAGCCATGCAAAACAATACAAAAAACTTTTTTTTTTTTTTAATAAACTAAAAATGAAACATTTTCAGTTATTTCTTGCAGTGATGAGCTGAGATGATTGCAGTTTATACTATATATACAGTAAATTATGCAATAATATGTATAAGCCTTTCATAATCTCCTGCGTGGAAAGTATTTTTCTCTTAATATTCTTTCTTTTTTTTCTTGCTGCATATATTCTGCTGCCTTTCAATCTTCCTTTAAGCTGTGACAGCGTGAAATTTAATTTAGTGTTGCATCTGTCCGTGTAACCTTGACAAGTTTTTGGGATCATTTGATTAGTCCCCTCCACTCAATATTTGTCCACTGATGTAATGGCATTACAGTATCTACAGTGCTCTCTGTGCAACCAAGCTTACAATATACAGTATATAGAAGGAAAGCAGCTTAAGGGCTGTTATAAGTTTATCCAACAAATCCCATCAAGATGCAGAGTTTTCCTATCTAAGTCTTGTGCAACATGCCACTACCAATCACAAAATGATTGTAGTATAAAGAAAAAGTGGTATATTGTCTTTAACAACAATAATAAAATCATTTTTTAATTTGTTTTAGTTGCTCTTGTACAATTTATGCTTTCCTGGAAAAAAAATGCTGACCTTTTTCTGACACTCCTCATACAAGCATTTCCTCTTTTCCCACTATAAACTGGTTGCATGGGAAGTAGAGTAGATTACAGGATCAGTAGCTCTGCTTGGGGGACACTACCGGCTCGAGATTTATGATGATCAGGAAGCTCATCAGAGGAAAAGGGGAGAAGGGGTGAGAGAGACAGAGAGAGAGCGAGAGAAGAAACATTGAGAGGAGAAGTTCCAATAATCATAAACATCCAGCTTGTATTCCCTGAACAGTAAGCCTTGTGCGTAGCTCATTAGCATTCAACGGACCCTCCAGATTACTCGGGGCACTCTGTAATTTGCAATAAAAAATAAAGATGATGCCAAAACAAAAACAAATCTGAGCTGATACAAATTAGGAGGAGTTCGCTTGGTTAGTCTGTCAAAGCAGTAAATTTCCCTGCGCAGTGTGAAATACTCAGGTCGCTAGGCTCGAACACAGGCGGGGGAAATTAATGAGCTGTCTGTTTGTGTGACTTTATTCCCCTTGTATTTCCACCATTTTGCATGGACAGCGTATCAATCTGCCTTTACAGTAATGATGCATTAGAGAGATTCGGTTAATTTTGGTTAGGAAAAAAAAAAAAAAAGAATTCTCCCAGAAGCTAAACTTCACGATTTCTTCTCCTTGGCTATTTTACTGATGAGCATAAAAATTCACAGTGCACTTTCTTAGAGTGGGGGAGAAAAAAGTCGCCTTGTAATCTAAAGTTGTTTTAAGAAACATTTATCGCATCTCCCCAGTTGGCCACAGCTGGTTTCCTGGTCCTGGGAAGTTTTAATGAAGCCAATCCTTTTCCCTGCTGCCAGTGAGGATCTCTCAGCATGTAGCCCCAGCTGCTGGCTGACACCCTGATAAGCCAGACCTCTCACTCCAACATCTCACACAAGTCATGCTGACTCATCACTCGGCCTTTCGGATTAAGAGAAAGGTCTGGTGGGTGTCGCAGCATGAGGGCTAAATGCCACCTGCCCGATCTCAAAACCTACATAACCTCTGTTTAGGCTGATTGAAACATGCTGATATGGGAGATACCCAGCGGGGGGAAAAATTGTTGAAATACCGACCAAAATAGGTTAGTAAATGAAACGCTTGCTGATGCTGCACTAACGTGGCAGATGGGAAATGAAATTGTCGGCTCTTTCCGCTGCGTCCCTCTATCTTTCACCCATCCATCCATCTAGTGATCCGTCCTCCAGGAGCAGAGAAGGCGGAGGGGCCATGTGAAGCTTTTAGGTCAGCTCTTGTGGGACATCACTCTGCATCCCTGAAGACTCTGACTTGGTTACAGAGTCCTAACCTGCCAACACAGCTGACCTCCCTTGGTCACCCCTGCTGCACACATTGAAACGCAGAGGGCCTGTCATACGCTGGACACCTTTGTCCAACCTCTCTGCTTGTGTATGCATTAAGCAATTTTCTGATACTTGTCAGTGTGGGGAAACATGGGTGCTTGTCTCCAAGAATTGCATTCTAACCTGCTAAGCTGTTGTTCTCATTTCTCTCCTCATGTTTCACTGGAGGTCGATAAAAACTGGTATTATGGGTCACTGAGGGAGTCACAAAAGGCTGTAAAAATGAAAATGCTAAACAACATAGTCACTGCACAACATTTAGGAAAGTGGTTGCAAAATTAGTGCACTGCCACTCGATATCAACACACTCTGTATCTGTTCTTTTTAGCATGCTGGGTTGGATTCTGTATCTAACTGGCTGGTTTAAGACATCAAGGACCAAGAAAATTTGCATTAAGTTATAAGAGTCAGGGCACTTGAGTTCAAGTCCACAAAGGAAAAGCTAATTTGACACGTGAACACTGAACAAACTAGGCTGTGCAGAGCAGCTGGAGAGTGTATGGGGTATAGGCTATGCTGCTAGTGTTTGTAATTTAATAGAAGTTGTCCTAACTGGTAACTAGGAACGCTACTTTAAAGAGAAAGAGAATGAGAGATACTGCTGTGGACACTGAAATTAAGAAAATGGAAGAATTTCTGTCGGACCTACGTAAAAGGGTGACTTTATTTTTTTCAACTTTGACCTTATTTCTAGGAATTATACATTCATTTACTCACTGGCAACATTTCTGTGTCACTGATTCCTTCGGATGATATTTGCATTTTCCGCAGTCAGAGTACATAATGCGAGTGGGGGTGGGCCTCTAAACAAGGCATTATCTGCAGCAAAACTCCTTAATTTCACAAATATTTCAAGACGAATGAAAGAACAAATGGACGAGTACAACTGCCCTGTGAGTTCAGAGTTAGCTTGCTGTTCTAGCTAGCTGTTTCTCTGTCAGTTGTGCTGCAGTGGCGCACGTCAGTAGGCGCGTCCGGCTAGTAGACGTGTGGAAAAAGCCCTCAGTATCTCATGGAAAGCTAAATCTGAACTCATGTGACAATAGCACTCATCGGATTGTTCATTCGTCTAGGAGTATTGGTGATTTAAGGAGTTTTGCTGCAGATAATGCCTCACTGTACATAAAAGCCCGCTCCTGCTGCCCCCTTCTTGCAATGTAAATATCATCCAGAGGAATCAGAGTGATACAGAAATGTTACCAGTGAGTTAATGCACTTATAAATTTCTATAATAAGGTCCAGGTTGAAAAAAAGAAAGTTATCCTTTATCTGGGATATTGGAGCATCTCTGGGAAGATGTCTGTCAGTTGAACTTGTTTTTGGTGGTTACAGGTCAGTAACAACTAGTAAGTAAAGTTATTTTACTCTCTGCAGGGTAGTGCACCAAGTTGTATTTCTCAGACTAATTTCATTTCAAGAAAGTGCATGTTCCTGCACCGTAGTGGAAGTTTTGATATTAAACTGTCTTTATTTATCCTTTCTTCATTCATTTATGTACTCTAATTGCACAGCAAAGATGATAGTCTTTTGTTCCATAATTCTGTTTTTCAGGCACAACTGTATGACTCAATTTAGGCATAAAAACTACTTAGTTACGTTAAGGGCAGCTTTTAAAGTAATACTAAATCATTTTCCAACCTTGAAACTCTTCTTCTGTGTTTTGCTTTGATAGCACAACAACATTCATTATGCACATTCCTGGAGCCTTCATTGCTCTACAGCATCCCCAGGCTGAGAAATCACACCTCAAAGCTTTGTTTTTCAGCCTTGAACATCATGTGACAGCTACAGTTTGCTTTACAGCAACGTGCCACATGTCAACAACTCTATATCAACATGTTGTCCATTTTGGGCATGCATTATGGTCGATTAATCAATAAAACCAATAAAGCATCATTGGCGAAGCAAGAAGAGAAAGAAAGTGATAGAGAAAAAGGGTTCAAGATAGATTCTGAATTAGCATTTATTAGCATTGTTTCCCAATCCTGGTTCCCAAGTACCACTGCCCTGCACATTTTGGAGATTTCCATACTTTAACACACCTGACTCAAATAAATGCAAGCCTGCTGATGATGATGAGCCAAAGAGCTTGATGAGCAGTTGAATTAATCTGCATCAGGTGTGCTGGAGTTGCACAGAACTAAAACGTGCAGGACAGGAGTACTTGAGGACCAGGATTAGGAAACACTGCATTAGGGGGTGCCAAAGTGTGAAAACCTGCTAAAGTTGAGTCGTGTGGCTTTAATCATTTCCTTCAGATAAGCAGTTATTCTGTGAGAAATTATGTATTTATTTTAATTTCCTTTTAAACGCAACAATAACATGACATATAGAGATATCATTGGTATTACAAAACTGAGAAAAGCTTTAAGAGTGATCTCTTAGAGTCCTTATAAGGCTCATTTATAGGTACATTTGTAGTTCTAGTTTTGGGCATTACTAGAGGGACTGATAAAAACACAATCATAATCAAGGGGCAGTGCTTCTTGTTGGAGAGCCTAACTTTGGAGCTTGCAGAATTTTAATATGCACTAAAACAACATAACACATTGGATGTAAAAGAATCCTTTTGAGGTGTAAACAACCGCTCTAATCTTCTCTAAATCTTTAATTGGTAGGATTTATGATAATGACAATGTTACGTGGTATTCAAGCAGCACGCATGAAAATACTACTTTGTGATATTCTGACACCGCATTCTTTTCAGAATTGTATATTATCCGTTTCATTTATCTCCACCTAGCTCTGTTATGGAGCTGGTCAGCTGGTTCTGGCATTGTCACCTTCACAAATCTCATCACAGTCGAAATCCCTGACATAGCTGTCTGGATATATTTACAGATAGAAAAAAGCATCAGGGGACAGCAAAGTGCTGAGATAAACCTTCTCACACCCACTTTTTTATATCTAAACCCACAAATAGAAACATATACATTCCTATTTGCCAAATCAGACTGGCGGCATAATGCATGGCTGGCGACAGAAAGAGGAGACACACAAAATAATCCATCATGTCCAGAAACTGAAACAGGAACCTCAAACCTCTGCAGACAGCCGGGCTTTATCTTCCGGTCGGAAAAGCTGGACTGCAAGTATACTTTCCATGGGACTCTAGAACAGCTCTAAGATTATAGGTTGAGGGGAAAACATTCATTCTCAACTGTTCCAAGCTTAGCTGAGACTCTTATTGCCAACTATGTATCCATTAGTGCCTTCCTCTGGTGCCCTTGCATCAATACGGCCCAGAGAAAATCTGGTATGGCGGCACCTTCCATTGACAAAGCATGTCTGGGTGGGTCGATAGTGTATTAATATGGGACAATGGTGCTAGCCACAAGTCGCTCGCACCACTAGGCCATATCGGAGTCTGTAGCACGCCCAGGGGCTGTATGAATGGCCTTGAGCTCCACTGGGGCAGTGGATGCTTTCTGTGTGTGTGTGTATGGACATTAGTATGTGTGTTTATATGTTCTGGGACTGCTTTCAAACCCAAAAGTCCCAATAACTGACTACCAGACCAAAAGAGAAAGCGACAGAACAAGAGAGAGAAAAATTGTCTTCTGCTAACAATGTTCCCGTCTGCCTGGGAACACCACAACTAAAGAATGCAGCCGGGAGAATAACCTGCCTATTCATGGCTGGTGGAGTTGGCAGCATTTCTCCTTGGAAAAAAAGTTTGCCGGGTGCATGCACATGGTGGTACCATGTTTTCTCTCTAAATGGTATGTGATAAAGCTTCGGGATTAGCTACACTGTGTGAATTCTGCAGAAAATAAAGATTAAGATCTAACATTTACCTGAAATTTAGATTTAAAACCACTCATTATTTTTAAGCTGGAGTTAAAAATGCAGGAAAAGCAGCTAGCTAAAATTAACTGGAAGAAGAACACATGCACATAAACCATGTTCTTTTCTTTTTTATGGAATTCCTCCTCATCTCAAAAACAACTGAAACAAAAAAGGACCAAAAAGCTTAACTAATCTTCAAAATTACAATCAATCTCAATGTATTATTCCAAATAAACAAAAGAAAATAGCTCAATTTATACATGTCTATGTTCGTTTTTAATATTGCTTGACTTTATTTATGGAGGCTGTCGTACCCATCTGTGAGAGACCATGCAGCCGTGTACAGTCATCAGCTAGAGCTTGCTTTGGCCTAAATAGGTTTTGTCAGTTCAATCCATTTTGTTTATCTACATCAGTGTGTTGGTATTAGATCAACACATGGTGTTGTGTCGCTTCTGCCCTCACTTAATTTAGTTAAAAGAAAAGGAGTAAATCATTTTTTACCAGTGTCTGTGCAAATTCTGAGAAAAATGCATGTTGGATTATATATACGAGCATAACATAACATATACATTTATTCATCTGTTTTTCAAGTGTGTTTCCCCCTTAAACAATATTAAGACAAAACAAACAAAAATTCCATGTATACCGACAGCAGATTGCTGACTTTCTAAACCACAGCTGACACCCTAAACCATAAAAACACATGCTCAGTCTCACAGTTAAATGTTCTGTCTTGTGCATGCTTGCAGACACCTGTACCTGCATGCACGCACAAACACACGTGTAGTTTGGTGATTTACTAGTACAGATGAGGCCCTGGGAGTACCTCTGCCACCACAGCACTCAAATCAAAGCTGTCAACAGGGACCCTGGAGGAAGGGAGGCATCAGAAAATATCTTCCTGTTTTTCCTCCTCACCATGACCTGTGTGCGCGCAGACTAGACGGTTTGAGTGCATATATCTTTCTGTGCGAGTGTGTGCGTGCATGCAGGGGAAATGTTTGAAAAGATGCGTAAAGCCTATCAGCTGGCTATATGAGAGATCGGCAGGATGCCGGCAGAGCCTGATTCAACCTCTCCCCCTCTGCTTGGCCATTATACCTTGGGAAATATACACCTTTGAAGGCATGGTGGCCAGAGACTTGTTTACTTGCTAACAAACCTTGGTATCCGAGTGGCATTTTCTGTGATGCAGTGAGGAAGATTGACTGTCAGAGCTGGCTGGGCGTCCACAGTCCAGGTGTATTCTTTACAATCCCTGCCAGCTTGCTTGCCTCCCTTTACACACCAGCTCACCTCACAGATGCCATTTGTGTACTCATCTGTGAGCTTACATTCACATATGCAAATACACGAGCATAGACACTCACATCTCGCACTCCAACCCGTTTTCATCAAAATGAATTGGCTGCTCCTCATGTGCATGATATCTATCCCACCGTTGGACCCAATTTCCATGTTGATGAAACTGAATTTACAGTATAAATGCATCAAAACATACTGGTGAGCGAGGAGTCTGTG
Organism: Atherinomorus stipes; assembly: GCA_023101725.1. Taxonomy (NCBI): domain Eukaryota; kingdom Metazoa; phylum Chordata; class Actinopteri; order Atheriniformes; family Atherinidae; genus Atherinomorus; species Atherinomorus stipes. Next base: position 28,491 of record JALJCO010001075.1, read on the forward strand.
ATAATACAACTGATGAGTGATTGCACGGGTTTTACTGTGCCATTATCATTCCAATCACTGTAATCATTTGTCCTTTTTTTTATTATTTTTTGGCTATTTCAGTAGATGTGCAACCTTCATACCTGGCACTATCTGTGTGAAACGATGCAGGAATGACTCAGGGAACGGCACAAATTGATTTAGGGAGGCTGGGGAGAAATGCCTGCCAGTTCGCTATCAAAGTTCATGCATTGTATTTACCCGAGCCCGATTACCTTAACAAGGCACATATATCACATAATTAATCCAGAAGATTACCATCAAAAATCCATAAACCAGTAACATGCTTTCTTGCGCTCTACCATTAATTATTTTTGTGGCACTGAAAAGAAGAGACAGAAAAAAAAAAAGAGAGGGGAGGGATGGGGGAGATAAACTGGCAAAAAAGGTATATGGGTTCTTTGATAAACACAATGATTACAATGTAATTTATCACATAAAAAATATTGATATGGTTTTAAGACGTTGCAGGATGAGAACATGAGCAGGAGATGGAGAGAGATTTAAGTCGCATAGAAAGATATTCTACAAAAACTGCAACATGTAGAGGACAGAGGAAAAAACAAGAATATGATGTGTATACATGCAGCAAACACTATGCTGCGATCTTAAAAAGGAAAAAGAAAAAAGGCTGACTACTCTTCTACTCTGTTACTGATCAGTTTTGTCAGACTGTATAAAATCCATCTCAGCTGACTGAGGTTTCAAGGCACAAGGGTCAATTTCTAAAGCCCATTATTTTCTGACTGACATATATAGACATTGTCAGCTAGACATTTAGGCCTCCAGGCATAGCTGGAGGATGGTACCAGGACCAACTGCCTGACTTTGATTCCCCTTCAACCAACTTGCTCCAAGATTTTTTTTCCTCCTTCCATCATTGCATTTCCTGTCTTTCAAGGAGTAGTGCAATAAAATAAGCATTCATTTTTCAGCGTTTCAGCATTTTCCAGCTGGTCTGTATAACATCTTTATCCCTTCCGATGTCTGGGGGGTTTTCTAGCTTTGCTGGTGGTGTATGACAAAAGAGAGCATCCTTTCAAAAGGTCACAGCCTTGAGCACAAAAAAAGAGACAAAACAAGACACAGCTAAGCCCAAATCTCCCATATGCTATTTCTTTTGTTTTATATTTGAAACTTTATGCAATTTAAAGCTTAGCAATCTTTGAACCTGATGCAGCATACTGAGATGACAAATTTAATCCATCAGTTTCTTATGTGTATTTCTCTGATTTCAAGTTTTCTCTTTTAAGAAGCGCATCCTTTTAACCTGGTTTCCCATGCACTCAGCTGCTTCTATATTGTCGTCTCCCTCTCCATCTCCATTTGTTCCCCGCTCTCTGCGTCTTACCGTCTGATGCTAACCTAAGACTTTTTGCCTTTGTGGATCTTGTGCGTCTCTGTTCCCTCGTCTGCATCTCTCGTCACCCCTCTCTCCAACCGTCTCTCTTCTTTCTGCATGATGGTGATGGATGGGGCATATGGATGAGTGGGCTGTACAAGGGGTTGTGATGAAAACTGGCCTTGAAGGGGAGAAAGTGAAAGTAAGATGTGGGCATGGCAACATGAAAGAGAGGGAAAGGGGGTATGCAGAAAGAAGGATGGATGGAATGAGAAGCAGTGAGAGGTGGAGAAAAAATAAAATGCCAAAAAAGTGAAAAGAGATAATATGTTGAAGAAGTTAGAGGGGTTTCCTGCTCTAGCAATAGATGTAGTCCTAGGTTAATCCAGCCCCATTTGATGAGATGCGAATGGGACAGTGGAATATCCATGACCAACCAAGCTCCCCAAATTTTAATGCCTGTGCTTTCAAGACTCGAAATGTCGCGGTGGAACGGGTAATGATCCTTCACAACTGATCACAGAAGTGATTTACTGATTACAAGAGCATGCAGCTGATGAGATCTAAGGTGAAAATCATTAGTATATTTAATGAAAACATGGAAAAAAAAAAAATCTCATTTTGTCTCTTTTAGACATGCTCTTCAATATGAATCCAACTGGCCTGGCAAGATAAATATCACAGTTTCAGCACAACTCAAGGAGTCATGAAAGAACGTGAAAGGAGTTGCAGAAAGGTCAGAGCAACATCATTAATAAGTTTTGAGCTTCACCACATCCTCCACCCGTGCTGTTGTGTGCAGGAAACGGTGAGAGCAAATCAAACTAATTCTGCAAAAAAAAGAATCCAATTGAAAAATAAAAGACCAGATGGGACTTGTACCTTCATTGTTCTTATGCCACCACCAAATCCTCCAAAGAGATGTTGATTCAGGGGCAGCAGAAAAATAGCATAAAAATACAATGTGATGGGAGGGTTTTGCTGCCCTCATTGTGATATTAATGCATTCTGCACAGGAATCAAACAGCTTTTTCCTCATATTTTGATGTTTACTTAAATTGTTTTAAATCCCAGGTCTTAACAAATAATGAAGCCAGCAATATCATCTATCACAAGTGGCCTTTGTGTTCCTGGTCATATACTAGCTATATACTAGCTAGCAAATGATTACAGCCAGCTGGTAATATGCTGTCCATCAAGATTAGAAAGAACCAAAACTTACCAAAGAGAAAAAAAAGCCTTAGCCGTGTTCATCTATTTGTCTCTAAAAATGCTGCACAGGTGCTATTGGCAATGATAATTATCAACTACCGTTATAACATCTGGCATAGAGAGGCGATAGGCGCGTACTGCCTATTCTCTACTAATTACAGGATTATTGTCCTTAATATTTTAAGACAATTAAAGTTAAAGAATTATTGTATGTCACAACCAGCTTACATCATACCGATGGATTTAGAACAATAATGCACAAAAATAGAATTAAAAATAAAAATGAGAAGCCTTGTGTTTACTTTTGCTTTTTGCAGGGTTCAGCCTCAGTAAGAGCATGATATATATTCCAGCATAATGGAAATCATCTGATTTCTGAAAAGCACAATAACAGAGAAAAATGCTCTACTATTGAATGAGTAAAGCTGTTTGACCCGGTCATATGTCTTTACATCTCATTGCATCATACACATAAATGGAGGAATCCTGAAATGATTGCCTGATTGTAAAGGTCTGCAGTTTTCTACTACCATTATAAATATGTCACATCTCATCCTGTCAGGAGGAGGAAGTCTTATCCATCCAACTCCCCATTTCCAGGCAGGGAAATGAAGTATCCCATGAGATACCCAATAGGAGATCCATTTAGAAAAGAGGGTAGTGGTGCATTGGGAGAATTTTGACCTCTTTCACCTCTAAGCCTGTGGGGACTGCTAGGGGGTCACTCTGTCACTGACAGAGCCCTGGGGTCCTGACACCTGCACAGATCAGCAATGTGACAACAAGAAAGAGAGGAGACAAAGACAGGGCTCCTGATGACAGACCTCCTAAAGTCCCCCAGCGCCAAGACAGGTGAAAAGGCTTGAAAGAAAGCTAGGAGTAAAACTGTTGGTTGCTCTCAAATTTTAATGAAGTATGAGACAGATTTTTACAATGAAATGCTGTGAGCCGAGAAAGGAGAATGAACAATCGTCCAAAATAGGCTACGTTACATGACATGCAAAACTTGGGACTTTGATCAGGATTAGCATTTCTTTGATGTGCGCGCCTTACATTAAACCTATAAATACATTCTGACTAAAACTGAAAACAACAGACATGCGTCACAATAAATTGAAGAGATGAGCTTTTTAAATATATAAGCTGAAGCCAACTGAATGTTGTTTTTTTTTTTTTTGTGCACAACTTCTGAAGGCTTATTTAGCTAAAATCTCCAAATATTTTTTGTTACTAATGTACAGTAAATGCCGCTGGGACTTTTATTGCATTTGTAGTGACAAGCATTTACTTCACGCCCCATGAGTACAGTACATCTTGTCTCCATCTCAGGTTTTTCTGCATGTTCACTTCAACCATCTTTATCAGTTGCATGCCAATTTCAATCTAAGGATCATCATAATCTAGCCTACATATGTCAATGATGGAGTGGATAGTCGTGTAATTTTTTAGTTTGTATATAAAGAAGAGGAGGACTGAATATTTTGTGCCAGTTCTTTCATGTAATCTATATGGCAACACTTTATTGAATTCTTTTGAGAACTCTGTCACTATTTCATTAATTATTTTAATACTTCAAACAGAATTTTTCCTTGGTCTTTATTTCCAAGGAGACTGTAAGCCTTGATATCACATCAGTGTATTAACAAACTTCTCAAGGTTTCAACAAACCTTTTCATAGGGCTTCTTCCACAAACACAGAAGTTCCCTTTTTTAGTTTCCCCTACCACATGGGGCAAAATTTGGAAAATATGGAACAGCTTCAAATGTAGGCACCTCTTGGTTCAGGAAAGAGATAATTAGGTCTTTTGTAGTTTTTTGTATGGATCTCCACCAGAGGACGTTAAAAAAACCAAACTTTTGTGTTCTGGAGGGTAATATTTCTGGCTCTTTCTCAGGTTATAAAATAATTAAATTGTTCCTGGCAGGAGTTTTGACTTCCCAGCTTGAGTTAACTTTCAGCCAATCAGCAGCATCACAGCTTTAGATCCATCCACAGGCTCTGCATTGTAGCTTTCTTGAAGACTGAACATCTTTTCTTGTTGAAAAAAGATCCAGATGATCCTTTATTCTACCATGTCAAATGGCCCAGGTACTATACAAACAAGTCAACATATTAAATAGTCTAAAAGCAAACAAACAAAAAGAAAGAAAGCATCAGTGGCAAACTTAAGGGACAAGAGGCAGGAATTGAGAAAGAATACACATGCATGTCCAGTTTTGTAATACTAATGGGTGATGAAGTGTTAAAAACCAAAAAGAACGAGCCCGCCCACGTCTCTCTCCGTTGTCTTAAACAGGCTGTGTGCTGCATAATGTGCTGCAATTCACTGGCCGAATTTCCCACGCTGTCCTGCAAAAGGTTACGTCAAATGATGCCGCATACACGTCCCCGACAGTTTTGATACAGGTAGAAGATGGTCGCTGTGAATTCAAACACAACAAGGAATAATTATGGATTCTTCTGCCATCAGCAAACGATCCAAATCAACTGAAAGACACTAAAAAGTGGCACTACGAAGAAAAAGACTATCAATGGAGCAAACAACATTATAGCATCAGTTTGTGCACGCTCCCATGCTGGGTTGCCTGGTGGCTGCAGTTACCCGCAGCGCCACATGCGAGTCTCATTTCTTAATCCTGCCTCTAGATCCTTTCAACTACAGCTGCATAGATGGTGATGTGTGTCTTATACATTTTATAAGACATTTATTGCAATCATTTTTGTGTACATTATTTTACGTGTCTATAGATAAAATAGACCATATATTCATTTATTCATTCATTTTCTGTACCACTTGTCCAATTCAGGGTCACAAGGATTGCTGGAGCCTATCCCAACTATTATTAGGCTAAAGGCGGGGTACACCCTGGACAGGTCGCCAGTCTGTCGCAGAGTCAACACAGAGAGACAGACAACCACACACGCTCACAGTCACTACTAAGGACAATTTTGAATAATCCATTAAGCTAACATGCATCTCTTTGGACGGTGGGAGGAAACCAGAGTACCCAGAGAGAACCCATGCATACACGGGTAGAACATGCAAACTCCACACAGGAAGGCCACTGTTGGAACCCCTCTCCAGCCAGGACTTGAACTAGCAACCTTCTTACTGTGAGACTGCAGTGCTAACCACCACAAACACCACTGCTGTATTATTTCCAAAAAAGAACATAAAAAAGAATATTGTAAGCAAATATAGTTTGTATATACTATTCCCATTACTGAATTCAAAATCTTCCAAAAGCATTGGGAAATTTGTAAATATTTATCCTGAGTGTGTTATTGAAATATTTGTTGAGCTTGCAGAACTCAAAGCTGAAATGAACCAAAACCTTCCCTGACCAGGTGATTATTTCTAACTATAGCAGCAAATGACCTAATGTCTTTCCTGGTCAGCTCAGAAAGAGAATTAAGTTGATCATTGTGGCAGTGCTGCTCCCTGGCTTTCTGTAATGTATTCCTAACTGAGATAAAAAGCCAGGTCACCCTGTGACACAGTGTCAAGCACGTGTTTGTGCTCCTCTGTGTGTTTTTCCTGTCCGATCACTCGAGAGCGGTTAGAAAATGTGGATGTGTCCTTTACACAGAATAAGCTGAAATGGTGAGGATACCCCATCCCCTCTCATGCTCCAACATGATCCAGCACAGGTAAGCCCATTAACATGGGGAAAAGGTCACTTTGAGAAGTGGAAATCAAATACAAGGGATTTGGGCAGGGCCATTAAGCCACTGGGGCTATTAGTATTCATACTCCGCAGTTTAATGGAAAATATGAGCCCTACAGAGGGACCGTAGTATTAAATTTGATAAAAACTGATTTGCCCAACCTCTGACATCCCTGTTTTCCAACACCCTTTGTACTTTTTATGTATTAATATTAATGATCATATTCTTTCCCCCCCTTTTTTTTCCATTTGAAGGCACAATGTTGCCGGATTGCAAGGTTTTGTGACTCACCCACCTGACACCACTGTGATTGGCAAAGGTGTGATTAATAGTCAAGGAGAGAAGCTGCCATTGCTACCCATGCAGAGCCATGCCAGTGAAGCAAATGGTAATTGAATGGCTCAATATACTTAAATGATGAAAAGTATACTGATAAAGCAGCAAAAGCAAAGCTTCTCCTGCCAGTCCACAAACTTGTTCTTGCTGGTATTCTGTATTAAAGTCAGTATGGTGAAGCTATTTGGCTGAGCAGGTTGCCTCAAGCAATTTACTTTCACATGAAATCGGTCATATACAGTATGGATACTTTGTCAGTACCAATTCAACCTCAATTTCCACACGCAGAGGTCAAAATGAAACATTAAATCAAGATTGAAAATGTGCAATATTCAGTTATTTTGTCCCACTATAATAATTAAGATGTCTCATGTCACATATTGTTTATACATGTTTGTTTTGTTTTTATTTCGTGCAGAAAGCTCAGGTTGTTCAAACTCAGTGCAAAGCTTTAATGTGCCAGTTGCCACTCCAGATCTCCACCCAACAGTGTCATTACCCGCCCCATCTCCTCCAACTCCCACTCCTCCACCCTACAGTTACCCCTGTCCCCCCAATGCACCCCGCCTTCCGTTCCATCTGTCAGCCAATAACCTGCTGGAGCCTGCCATGCCGTTAGCGCACCTGTGCCTGCCACCTCAAATAGAGCCGTTTGACGCATGCAAACACACACAAGAACATACACAGCCTATACTTTCAGAGTGTTTATACACGTACAACTAGCATGCAGGCTGAAAGGTGAACCATGCTGTCAGAACAGGACTTTGCTCAGTTACTGAGCCATTTCATGCGAGTACGACGGTGCAAAAGTACTTCATTGTTGCAAATAAAACTTATTTCCTGTTCATGTTTCTCTTAAATGTATTTTTTTCATGGGCTGTGACTACAAGAGCACAATGGGACTGCCTAAGGCCACAGTCCTGCTGTGCCATTATCTTACATGGACCATACTTTCATCCATATGGGACACACATGCTACAAGGAATAGGCTTCCTTTTCCCCCCATTAGTTAGAAAGTAATGGCTGTGGTCTGCAGAGGTTTGCCATCCAACCCTCTGCTCATCACCCATGCCCCACCTTTCCCAGCTCCCTTCCACACCACATAGCACACTTTGCATCCACTGTAGAAATTTATTTTACTCTCCAAAAGAAAAAAATAGTCATGTTATGTATGAAAAAAAACAAAAAAAAATTCAAAGTTGCAGAATAAATATTTTCATAGTGTAGCGATAATTATTTGACTTAAATTTGAGAATTTTTATTAAAATATGTTTTTTCAAAAGTTTTTATGTGTCCTGATGATTTATTAAGATGCAAAAAATATTGCAACTGTGCACCAGGATTTGAACTCACTTGTACCTCCAATTAATGCATCCCAACTGATCTTGAATGGCACTCTTCCAAAAAAAAACACCTGCTCCTTCCATAAGGGCAGTGGCATGCCGTTCAAACATCTGTCAGGCAGCTCTAATGTGACTCTAGTATTTTAAGGCTCCCAATATGAAATGACTGCACTCAAAAATGATAGAAAATCAAACATGGGGAATTTTAGAAACTTAAGCTCCTCATACAAAAATATCAACTTGAATCGATAAGATCAGGAAGGTTGAAATTAGTGAATTATGAACAAAGGATCTGAATGCAGTATCTGAATGGCTAACTGTTCTGTTCTTATTTGTCTTTACATACAAGATTATCAGCATATCTGGATAAAGAACAGAACACTTCTGAGGATACAGATCACACTGGCTGGTATTCAACTCGGTGGGAAACTAATGTCATAAAAGCAAACGTTGAAAGATGTGCCTTTTAGTCAAACATGTGAACCATGTTTTGTGTACACGGAAGTGCATCCAAATAAGGAAGTGTTAAATGTCAAGACTTAAGATGAGCTGATTAGTAAAAATAAGATAAATAAAGCCAAAGAAAAGCATAAAAAAGACCTTTTTGATAGTAAAGTAAATGTCAACAATCATCAACCCACAAACATTTGGTGATGTGGTTTCTTTGAATTTTAGCACCCATGCTTCCAGGATGAGGTGTACTTTTCCAATCCTTTCACTCTTTCTTTGTATTAGGGACAAAAATAGCCACAATTAGTCAGCAATAGTCATACATGAATAATTGATTTTCATTTGGAATTCAGATCAGCCAACTTACTCCCACATGGAGGCCTTGGCTCAACAAAAAGCTTGTCAGGGCAAAGATTTATGTTTAAGTAATACTACTGAAAGACCTAATACAACCCCAGTGGGGAGTGATAGTACAACTCCATATCAGTGCAGCAGCCAAACCTCCTATGCTGCTTGGCAAGTTGGAGTCATTTCCAATAATCAAAGAGAAGTGCTTTTTAAAGGACTGAGCTCTTGTATTTTGCAGAGGTGTCACTCCAGTAAAGCTATATGTACAGACATTCATCTTTATACTTGCCAATTCAACCAGGATTAGTCTTTGTAACCAAAGGAAATTGCCAAAAGGTGCAGGAGAATTTTTTTTCCTCAAACCTTTTGCCTGAATAAAGATAAAACCCCAAGGTTCATTCTGCCAGGAGACAGTGAGCATCAGATAAAGATATTTAAAGGTATTTTCTGACGGTCCCACAGCACAGTCATTCATTTCATCAAACAGCATTTCAAACATGTATGCCCACAGGGAGTACATGCACATCTATATATCCAAAAATGACTCTGACAGCATACCAAGAAAAATATATCTAATCATACACATGCATTGCATATAAATTGATGTGCATCCAAATGTTAAGAACCTGCCTTTGTTTGATACATAGCTTTTCCTCGAACTGAAATGTAAAGAACAGTCTGCGGTGTTGATCTCAGTTAAGTCACACTTCATACATTTGCATGAATATCCAGTCATGTCAACAAATTTATTCAGGTATTATGGTATTTCAATTTCCAGAATCTCAGACTCAACATTGTAATATGTCACAGTTTCACAGTTCAAAGTTTTATTTTCATTTCACTTCTTAACTATATGGACTTGCTTTGTGAATAAAAAAAGAGGAACATTTGAGAAAGGAAATGTTGAGTCATGTAGACAGAGAACAAAAAACAAAAGACAAAGACAAAAAAAAACAAAAAAAAAGGTTGAATATGGCCAAAGAAGAGCATTGGAATGACCTGAAGCCGGGAGAACTATTCCTGAAGACCACTTGAAGAAGAAATATCAAACAGAAAGATTGCCTAAAAGGGTTCAGGCTGCATTGAAGAATAAAGGTATCCATAAAAAAGTTGTTGTCCTTCATAACTCGTTTGTCAGCAAGCTTGTTTATACTGTTGCCTTTTGATCAGTGTCACTCTTGCAGCAAATATCTACAATAATCCAGTTCTAAAGAGCACTTGAAATAGTACCAAGTAGCTGTGACACAATAAACAACAAAGACGTCAAATGCAATCAGCATTGGACATCATGCAAGGGGAGGGAGGGGAACTCATCCCAACTCATAAACCTTTTCATCAGTGCCATGCTTTGTTAAATTATCATCAGCCAGTGTCAGGAGCAATCTGCAAGTGGCCACTTACGGATCCTGATGGGAAATGGGTCTATTGGTCTTCATGTTCATATGACCAATGGAATATCAATGAGCACTTAACTACGCAAAGTGGGTGAAAGGGAACAACAGAGTAAATGTTACACACAGATGAGCAAAGAAAATACCCGGGAGGTTTCTACAGAAAGTGTTTGCATTTCCTTTCCCTGACAGAGGGGAAAGATGAGTGAAAAAGTAAACAGACTCTGTCTCGCAGCAGCAGTAGAAGCTTGGTGACAACCCTGGCCTTTATCTGACAAGCAACCCCTTAAAAAATTCCTCTGCGATAAGAAATAGAGGTAGTTATTAAATTGTAAAAGCAAGAGAAAAGCTTTGCGCTGAGGATGGCAAAGAGTAGAAAGTCCCATTTCTCTATTAAAAGGACACCAGAGATGGGAAATGTCCTGTTTCTATCCTCTTGTCTCCATTCTCCTTGTTTGTTGTTGTTGAGGATCAATGATAGCATACAGGCGTAACCTGGCAAGGTTATTTCCTCAGTATTACTGTCTTATCAAATTGAGTGAAAATTTGTTGGTTCTGTGTGCAAGCTAAGCTGAAGCTTACAAATGCCGATGACTGACTGCTCGTCTGCCAAGAGGTCATCTTGCAGCACAGGGAAGTGTTTGGTCCTTGAATAGAAGACGTTGGTAGCAGGTGACGTTGTTGCAAAGCAATTTGGAAAAAACAGAAATATTACCATCCCAGTGAAGCCTTTACAAAGTAGCCTTTGGAGGCCTTTTTTCCAAATTAACCAGCAGCATACTATAAGGAGGCTGATGGTGGTGTTGTAGTTAGCAGTATTGCCAAGCAAAGGCTTACTGGACTAAATCACGTCTATGGGCTTTCTGTGCAAGAGTTAATCTGCAATAAATTTTTCATAGATTACATCGCAACATACTTCACAACAATGAAAATTAGATGGAATATAGCAAGTCATAAAAATGTGTACATGCTACGTTTATTGGCAATTCTAAATTGAAATTAGGAGTGAGTGTGTTCATGGTTGTCTCGTTGCTCTTGCTGTTGACCTTTCCTTAAGAATGACCTCTTTCCAGAGGTGGATATTCCAGGTGCCAGAAAGTAAAAATCCTGCCATGTTTTTGGATTTGCCTGTACATTTACAACAGGTGTTTTCACGAATGAGCTCATCTGCCTGGCAGCTGGTTAAGTGATTGGTTGGAACAATTGCAGGAGAAGATTTTTAAGGTGGATTTCCACCGGGTCCCTGTGCGGTGCATTATGTCTGTGGTGCGACTTGGAAGTGACTTCTATGGAGCGGCAGCTCCCACCAGGACCGTGTCGGACAGCACGCCCGCAACTGTAGTCCGTGCTACCACGAGATACTCTGATAAATCACATTTGCAGGATCACACAATAATGATCAAGAGGGCTAGATAAATGTCGTGTGTGCGTGATAAATGTCCTTCATGAAGTCACTTTTCCCCTGAACACCTTGATAACTAACGGAAAGCTAAATCTGGACTCACAGGACAATAGTAGCCGTTTGTTCATTCATTCTACTTAAAGTATTTGTGAAAATAAAGGAGTTTTACTGCAGATAATGTCTTATATAGCGGCTGACCCATTTCCACCATCATTACTGGATGTACACCGAAGGGCGACTCAAGTTCTATCTTCCAAAGGACTCAGTGATGCTGAAGCTTGCTAAATGCACGTATAAACTCCTAGAAAAAAGGTCCAGGTTGGAAAAAAAGAAAGTTATCCTTTAAGTTCCATTTCAGTCCAAGTTTCTTGTCATTCTTTTTGTTCTGTTTTGGTTTCCTGGTTTATTTTGTAGGTTTTTTTTTTTTGTCCCCCTTGTGTTCTGTTGGGGTTACTTCCTGTTTTCTACACACCTGGTTTCTGTTGCTAATTTGATTCACCTGCTCCTCATTTGGTTCTCTCTCCAGTGTATTCACCTCTCCATTTCATTTAGTGTCTGCCAAATCATCATCGTTACTCTGGTGATGTCTTTGTGTTAGTTCACATCTCTGCATTAGTTTTCAAGCCCTGTTTCTTTTGTTGTTTTTCATTTAACCCTTTCCTATCCCAGTCTGCCTCCTACCCTGTGTTTAGGTCCACATCCTCCGCAGTCTGTGACAAAAGCAGTGTATGTCTGAAGAAAAACTTTGAAAAGATCCTCTGAAACTCTGGAGAGCTCTTCTATATCTCAAGATCTCTAAGATAACAAGTCTGACTCCTTGGAAGCAAAGACATGAGATGTGCCTGAAAACATTTGGAAAGCTTACCTGTAAAACAGATTGCCAGTCATCCTGTTCAAATTGTTACAATTAATGTGAATTCAGCCACTCTGGGGTACATTTAAGGCTAACAAGCTAACACTAATGATGTCATAAAGATTGCCTCAGCTGGTGCTAAAGACTACAAATTATCACAAAGCCTGCATTAAAAGCCAAGAGTTTGGAAATTTAATAGGATTATGGAAAATACCAAACCAGTGTTTTGGGAGCTATCAACCGTTACTTGAGAGTAGAAGATTGAATACATCTGCCTCTGCCAAATCAATTTTGGCAGCTCTATTAAAAATATCTTTTTGAAGTGTATAAGTTTAAGGGATGGAAATGACTGATTAGCTATACACCATGACAACCAAATATTAATTGGGTACTTTCTCAGACTCCACATGTAAAGGCTCCTCGAGGACATGTTTGCCAATCTGCTTTTGCATCTGCACCGAGTGATTTGCAAGAGATGCGAGGAGCCTTCTGTTAGATGTTGCTGACCTGAATCTCGGTAGCAAATCTACTTTAAAAAAAAAAAAAAAAAAAAGCCACCATGTAAGTTAGAGTACACTTTGTCCCAGTTTGCAGAAAGCTGTGGAGGAGCTACAGTATTTTAAAATCCAGAAAAAAAAATACTAGTAATGTCTGGGCAATCCCCAAACTCCTCACCTCTTCTGTCAATCAATACTCTCTTTCATCGGGAGAGGTTGAGCCATCATTAATAATAGCTGACACGCTCCTATAGTGGTAATAAACTGGGGGAATCTGGTATGTAATGGTACAGTAATGGCACCTGGGCAGGGTGTTACACACTCGACAGCTGCTGATGGATAAACCCTAGGTAAATGGATTTGGGCTCATCCAGGGGAGAGGAGCTGCTGCTCTTCAACTCACTGTTTTTTTGTGAGCCACCGTGGGTAAAAAAGGCCTAAAGAAATGCTGAGGAAGGGAAGCAAGCATGTGGATGTGAGTTTTTCCAGATCAGACCATGGGGTGTCGACCGGTGCTATAGCTGGACATGTATATTTCACCTGAGCCCCTCAGCAATAAGAATCGGTGTGTTGGGGATGAATGAGAATGCACTTGGTTGGTGCTAACTGGGGCATGTTAAAGCAATTGTCACTCTCCGATCCCTGTTGTCACCAGAAAGATTGATTTGCTGGTTGGCGTGCCATTTTATCTTCTCAAAACATAGACAAATGTAGACCTGAGGAATTGTTAAAAAGAACCAAACTTCTTCCATCACTCCAGAAACTAGACGAACACAGAATTATATGATTGATTTTTGGAGATGATGAGTTGTCACTTTAGACATTGGGAATAGGATAAGAGAAAAAGTTGAGCAAAAGATGAGAGGTATTTTTTACTCCCCTAACTGACAAGCTTGAAATATGGTCTATTCTGGTTAACCAAAAGGAACACATACATTTCTACATTAGAAAGAATTCCCATTATTTCTCTCTGAGCCATGAAAATCAATTCTAAAATGATTGCTTTCAGTGACGATGGGGAGAGGGGGAGAGAAAATAGTTGATGTGCCTTTGGCTGGTCCAATAGATAGAAATAGAGGTTGTTTTTTTCCTATTCTATTTTCTCATGAGACATTGTTGAAATGGGGAATGTCTAACTATTTCAGTTGTTATTCTTTCCCCTTCAGTTCTTGTTTTCTTTCAATGCAGCTCTTGGTTTATTTCTCAATACAAGGGCCCAAATCTTAGGGCATTTCATTTTTTCTCTGCGTACCAAATCCAGTGGTTTGTTTTGCTGCTTGACATTTTTCTTCGCATTGTTGTTTTTGCAGCATACCATAAAATACTTATGCTTTGCTGGCTTTTCCTTTGAATGAGCCATTTACTAGCTGATAAGAAAAGAGCACAAGTGTCAGCTTAACAGATAAAGAACTTTGTACAGTGGCTAACATGTTTCTTAAACTTTTAATTATCCTCTACTTCAAATTACTACATTTGTGTTCTGGCCCACATTTAAAGTTCTAAATTCCAGAGTTTTTGTATTAAGATAAAGTCCAAGAGTCTTTTTTTGGATTATCTCTTTTTTGTAACAAATGCATTTGTGGAATGAGCAACAGTGCCACATGTGTGGGTTGCATCCACTGAAACACGTCAAACAGCTTATTCTATTGACTCTTATTTGGTGTTATTACTGTAGTTGAATGATTGAAGTCTAAAGAAACAGGACATATCTGTTATCCTATTGGTCCAGCAAATAGTGTTCTTTATATTTTCACACTGACAATATGATCTAATTGCCGCAAGCAAAAGCCAATAGCAGAACAATCTTTGGCATTGGGAGGAAGATTGGGCAAGTTTGTCATACAGTATGTGCAACCTGCAGACTCAACTCTGCTGCTCATTCCATAAATACATTTTTCTTACAAATGTGGCGTAATTTAAAATGGAAATTAACTGACTTTCCAACAGGAAGTTTAAGAGCAAGAAAAAAAAAAGCAAGAGCAGACTCAAGACCCACTTTTTTTTTTTTTAGTTTTTTTAGTTTGGCTTTTAGCTGACTTTTACTGTTTAAGTAGTAATTGGCTAATCTTTTATATTTATTCACTGGTTGTTTTTAAATTGCCTTTTTGTTACTGTTTGGGGATTTTTAGATGTTTCTCCAACGTTTTAATGTATTTTATACGTTTATTTAATGTTCTTTTATTAATTTTATTGTTCCTGGGTCCTTAGGTCCCTCCAGTGCTTTCTTCGAGGGGCCGTCTGGGCTGAGGTGGCAGACTGGATGCGGGGCCACTGGTGCCTTGGTATATCAATGTACTTGAGTTGGGGAGGGTTTTTTGGGGGGGGGTTGGGGGGGGGGGGGGGTGCTTCATAAATAAAGATTGATTGATTATATGATTTATTGTCAACAAAGGCAATAATCCAAACACAAATTTCCCTACTTTTAATGATAAGATAAAATCCAAGTATCAAAACTTAAAGGAGCCCTATCATGAAAAATGGACTTTTAAGAGCTTTTCAGCATGTAACTCTGTTATTTACTCATAAAAAAACTTTAATTTAAGTAGTTTTTTTTCTTCATTTGTGCATATGTGAGTAATATCTATGAAAATTCAGGCCAAGCTGTAGCTTCCTTAACAAAACTGAATGACACCGGTATACGCAACGAGGTGGCACCCATCACGAAGCGTCAAATAGGCATGCATAGCATCGTAGCAAGACGCCCTCTTTGTTCAACAGAAACTCACAAAACTAACAGCCTGCAGGAAGTTTTCCTCAGAGACAAGCAGCCATCAGCTAACAGAAGTTTGATTCAGAGTTTAGGAGAAAAGTTTTTAAGCTCTAGAAGATGGCAAGTTGGGAAAAATGTGGCTGCGTTCGACGTGGGAATTTATTTGTTGTACTGGACGAATTGACTTGCCAGAAGTGGTTGGATTTTATCATCAGGAGCGGAAAAAAAAACTCAACTTTGTGTGTGAACCTGACGCATTTCCTACCATAAAAACGCCTTACGGACAGACAACAGCACCGGTGAGTGAAAAACGTCTCTCAGCTCAATGCTAAGTATTAGCCTACGATTTGTTTGCTAATTTACTTACTCGTCAGGGGTCTCTGTTGTACTTCAACCTTCAGATCAGACTCTGGGTCGAGTGCATACAGCTCCATAACAGGCTGCTCTATTTTATCCCATCGATCGGAGTCAGATTATCCATCAATGTTTACAAATAACATCCATATGAGTGCCGGTGTTGAAAACAATTCTGTGACCCTTCAGAATCTGTCTCTCTTCCGGGGCGACGTCATGAAATGGGCCTAAAACATGTTGCAATTGGTCGAGAGCTCCGTGGTTAAGGACAGTCAGCCATCTTTCTTCCGTGTTGGAAATTAGACGCATAAAAAAAACCTAATATTTACCACCAAATTAGTTTCTATAGTGGCGATGGGAACATATTTAGCTTAAAAATGCCTGTAATTGACTTTTGGAACGTTTGAAAAGCATGATACAGCTCCTTTAACAGAAAGAAAACCTCAAAGCACTTTCTGACTTTCTGGGCTTTAGAACTTTATTTTGACGGTTTTAGTATGTATGATGACCTTTTTCATGAACTTCCCTCTAGAATGCACCATTTCAAAGGCAACATTTTTAACCTTTCATAAGGCTACTTTATGGTAAAAGAAGCAAGAGACCATAACTTCACATAAGCACATTCTTACTGTATGTCAGTGCAGGATAGAGTTTCATGGTTTAGTCCTCCATGTAAAGTGACCCTGCCTTGTGCTGTGGAGGCAAGCTGCGTCTAAAATAAGCAATGGTGAAATTGCCTTCAGAAAGCCACAGGAGCTGTGACTCCCCTAGGTGATCTGTTCATTGATACTCTAACACAAGAGGCAAAGGTACTGCATAACTGAAGGAAAGATGCTCATAAAAGAGGAGGTGGGGTAGTCTGCTCTTGTATGCCAAGTATCCCAGAAATGACATCCCAAATAAATAACTCTGCACCTCCAAAATTACATCCAATATTTGCTTTCAATAAAAGGAAGCACTGTGCTACTATGATGGGGTGAACATATGAGTAGAGGTCAGAGGTGTGGAAGGACATGGTGGAAATGGAGGGAGTTCAACTTTCATGCAGGAAATGGGAGTTTGCATCCCATTAGACAATGAGTTGTGGTTTTAGTAACCATGTAAATTCCAGTCTTACAAATGCAGATTTACAAAAAGGTAGGGACAATGTAGAAAATGAAGAAAAAAAAAATAGAAAGTCACTTAATTTACTAAGTTATTCTGAAGATATGTAAACTTTGTCTCATCATCTTGATTGTATGGTAAAGCTTGTGACATACTCCGTGAGAAGCGAGAACTTTCATCTTGCTCTTGAGGCGACGAGAACAAAATTTTGTTCTTGTAGAAATGATTGAAGACGTCTTGCGGCTTGTTCTCGACCCCTTGGCCAAGCAGAACTTTCTTCTTGTGAGGCTCTGAGAATTATTGTGTGATTGGATAGCCATTTGAGGTGGGCGGGGTTAACGTGGAGATAATTGAAGCAGAGTTGTTACGTTCACATTTCTGCAGATGCATGGTTGAACGGATAGTTCGGGGTTCATAGTGCAGCGTAACAGGAGGCCAGAGCCCATCCCAGCAAATACTTGCAAACAGTTTCTTGTTGCAATACCTAAAATGTTCTGCATTTACCAAATTGTTGCCCATGTCATTTTTCCAGCATTTGGCCCATTTAAACTTGCTTACGTACACACCGTAAATAGCGACATCCCTTTTAAATGTCATACGTTGGTGCTGTCTTACTTTTATGTGTCTTAACAACGTTGTCACAGTTGTCAAGACAAATCATCCAGCTAGGTAGCAGCGCTAAGTTCAGATTTTACTTCTGTGATTTGACGTCAGTTTCAGACTTATAAATGCACCGCTATAAATTTGTTTACAACCACCCAACACACTCACACAGCCTTTTTCAGAAACTACAATCATCTATACAGGTGTTGTGTTTGGCTCATCTTTTTCACCTGCTTTTTCCCCCCTATGGTTCTTCGTCTTCTTCTCCTAATTTTTCCTTTTACTGGTCACATACTTAAAGTGGAAATTAAACAGTCAACCAAACTAACTTTATTTGCTAGACTGAGTCCTGGTCTTATCAATAATTATATACCAAACATGAAAAATATAAGCATATTAGAGAAAGACGTAGTGAAGTTTTTATGTTTTTAGGACAAGGGCGCCGCCATGTTGCAGTTCTCTAACCTCTGACATCACCGGGTTGGTTTACGCTCCCGGCTCTGCATTAAATCATTAGGAATCACCAGCTATGCTACACTGTAATTAACAAGCTATTACACGTTTTAGAAGATTAATATAATGGAAAGTGAAGCTGGAAGGTCAGTCCAGCATCCAGATCCTGTTGCTGATGCTTTCCAGCCCATTACGCCATGTGACTGAGGAGGGACGACGTGAAGCTGGTGCTGGTCTTAGGGTGGGTTGGCAGAACCTGTGGGTGTGGCTGCTGTTCAGCGATGCTGGAGCCTGTCTGCTATCAGGAGGTCCACGTGCACCATGTCATGCATGGAGAATTTTGTATAATCCAATTTTGTTGGATTACAAGTATGGATTACTGTAGCGGGAGGTGGACGTTTTGGAGGTGGTGCTGTCCCTGAAAGATCCGAGTGGAGACACTGGAGCGTCCGGTAACCAGCAGGTAGGGTAACTAAGCTAACGGTAGTAACCGGTGGCTTAAAGCTATGGTCTACGATTTGAAAGTTTAATCGTTATTAATAACTTCATTTAGATGGTGGTAATGGTCCTATAGTAAAATCTACACAATGTGAAGAGCAAAAAAAAATGAAAATGAGTGGAGGGTGGAAGGAGAGAGGAGAAGGGGCGGCTGTTTGCCTAATAGTGTGCTCTAATTGGAGCAAATGAATTATGTAGCATGCTAAAACTACATAGAATAAGCTGCTGTCTGATTTAACTGTTTCTGAACAGAGAGACAAAACTGACTGACCATGAACCCCAAAACCCCAGAAAAGTGAAACTTGATGTCATGGCACCTTTAAGGGACCTGAGATCACAGGGGTCCAGCTTAGACTTGTCTTTTCCGTTTTACTGATTCCTCCAGTTTCTTTGAATCATTTAATGATATGGCTTACAGGGAGAAACATAAAAGCCTTTCTAATTTTTCTTCAACGAGCGTTTCTTTAAAACAATTGAACACATTTGTTCACAAACTACATATCCACCCATCATCTTTGCTCCTCAGTGCTTTAAAGACACACAACGTAACTTTTAGACCTTAAAAATCTGTGTTTCTGACTCGTTTTGATGTCACACCAACATTCATTATGCGCATTTTCGAGCCGTCAGTGCCCAGAGCCGTCCCGGGGCTCAGAAACAGCACTATGTAAGATTCCCATCCGGGACGCGACCGTGACGTTGCAGCCAACTATTGGTTGCAGCACCGCGTCACTCACTAGCAACCGGATGTAAATCAGGGATCAACATCGCGGGTGTTTTGAATGCGCATCATGTCGAATTCGGTAAAGAAACGCAAGGAAACATCACCAGAGGAAGAGAGGAAAAGAAACAGAGGAAGGGACAGAACAAGAGTCAAGATAAGACTGTCTTTTACTGGCTGGAGTGAGCTTACAGTACAGGTACGAACAAGATGGATGCTAGTTTAGCTGCCGATAGGGGGCGCGTCACTTAGAAAACTGCTGAAAGTTCCGTTGTGTGTCTTTAAGAAACTTGAAAAATCCCTTATCAAAGCACATTTCGTCTCAATTAATATGATGTGCAGACATTTTGGAAAGCACATTTAATAAAAGTTGGCATTGAGTGGAAAACAATGATCTAAATATTGAAACAAATCAGTTGCATGTGCCTTAAGATGTGTGAAGATGCAGTTGCCAATTACTCAAATACTCCAGCCAAATCTGTCTGAGCGCTGTGGCCCTTTAGCTTATTCTAGATATATCTGTCTGTTAAAGTGGTGGCCTCAAGAAGCCATTTCTGCCTTACCGAAGGGAGTATCAAAATAAAGAAAGACCTGCCAGAAGACAAGGAGATAAGCTGAATAAAAGACATATAGACCCTTTATGGGAGCATTCCTAAAAATACACATAAAACACTCAAGAAGAAAAGGAAAGATGTTCATTTGTGTAGCGTATAGAGACAGAAGCACATGTATACGGGGAAGAGGACTGCAAAAAAAATTACATTCAAGAGTGCAGATGTACCCACAAACCTTTTTCCCTTCACATAAATGCACTCATAAGGCAAAAATGCACATCTTCTCTCTTTTCATGATTTTTTCTTTCAGTCTCCAATGCTTAGTGACCTTTCTTAACTGACCCCGCATCTCCAATTGACTCATCATCCATGTGAGTATTAAACATACATGAGATGGGCTCAATATCCCACTTATGGCCTCTAGTCACTTTACTGCCACAGCATAGCATTCCAAGCTTCCAAAGCCCATTTCAACCCCACTCCAGTTTTTTTTCCCTCCATTCTTTTCAGAGAATATTCAAGGTTATTAGAGTAAAAGGCCACTTAGGATGCACAGTGGAAATATGTTGACTCTCCAAGATATTTGAAGTGAGGTTTGGTGTGTTTCGAATTCACTGGTGGCATGGTTCACTCTATATGAAGCAGCGGTGTATCTTTCAATGGACCTTAGGGAGAACACATTTATAAACTCAATACTGAGTCAATGGGACCGGTAGGGAACCACTTCCTTCAAAAGCATCATGATGGAGGGAACACCATTTGTGGAACCATATTACACATTAAAAATTGAGATGGGGTGACTTTGCTCGGTAACTGACCCTTATCAATATTTCATAACAGTGAACAGCAACTAGTAAACAATAGAGATGGGGATGAATCGGGGGAAAGGTGAAGGGTAGGATATGTGCAGCCCAAAGAACTGCACATGTGGAAAATGCTTGAGCTAGAAACTGCAACATGCCAGCCTGGCATGATTCATGTTTTGACAATCCAGAGCTTAGAGACTATAAAGGTATTGACTGCGAAGCATCTATATGATCTATCACCTGATTGATAAAGCGTCTCACATTTTTTGAGATTTATTGCTGACTTAAAGGTAGAATCCAGAGTCCCCCCCCCCTTTCTGTTTGTAAACACTATTCAAACTGAGAGCCCCTCCCCCTCGGGCGAATGGCTACATCGCTCTTCAGCCCCAAGCTTCTCCTTCAAAGCTCAGAGTTGGTGAAAACCAAACTAATACTGACCATGGTTTTCAAGTGTGCACTATCTAAAGCTTTTTTGCTGCAGAGTACTTCCTCTTCTTCACTGTATCCGCCATTTTTTTTTCCTTTCACGAGAATTTGAGCGACTGGTTTCTACCCCAGTTAATGAGTTTATCCCCACAGAGTACTACGCCTTTGCCTCAGTCATTGGCTGGAGACAAATATGCAAATCTCTGCCTCGAAACATCCCGAACACACCAAAACAAAGGGGAAAAACAAAATACAGTCAGGGGGAGAGGGAGTTGCATGCAAAGTCACTGCCACACGAGAGTAGAGGCCCAAAGGTGTGGAGTGAGACAGATTTCTCTTGCACAAGTCTAGCGTTTATTTTCAGGGGGAAAACTCCGGATTCTACCTTTAAAGACAAAGTCTGCTCAAATGTTTGTAATCTGCTTCTCGCCTGATTTTTCCATAGCACCTCTCCAACTTGTAAAAGCTACAAATAATCTGCATCTTCCTCCCCATTGCAGACAGACTTGAGCATGTTTGTGCACGACAAGTGCATGTATTTAATTTACGCTCCACACACATTCATCAAGTAAATGCATGCAAAGATACACATTTAGTGGCACCAGATGAGCTGATCTGTAGTGTGCTTTATTGTGGCTTCCAATTTGAAATTTTCCCCAACTCCAGTTTGTGCATTAATATTGTCTTTGCACAATGTGATGTTTGATTGAGTCCCCTGAATTTACTTGTCGGTCTCAATGTAGAGTTACTTTGTCCCTTGTGGAATGTGGTTTTAATCTTAAAACATCAATCAGCTGTTTGTTCAGCGCTGTATATTTCAAGAATTATTTTATTTCCTCCTGTTGCACAAGACTCAAGCGGTGTATCTGTTTAACAGCAATATTACACTCCATCCACAGAGACTTTATAACACAATAACTGCAGATATTTTGCACATGCTCAAATCTAATTTTGAAAATGTTCAAAGCTGCTCTGACCCACGATGACTGATGATCTCAGTTTGTTCTAAGGAAATGCCAAATTTAGTTGTTTCCATTAATACATTTGTGAACAGTATAATTTCGGTTAGCATAAGAAGTTTACTTGTATGGGATTTTAAAAACACATCATCACAGGCATGACTGCATAAAGCATCCTCTGTTTTCAATCAATGTCCATGCCATTGAGGGAAATTATGTCTTAATCAGTCCTGTTTTTCGTAATCTGCTGCTTTGCAAGAAGATTATCACATTTGCTCTCCAGATTTTAATAGTTACAATATTTTGATGAATTGCACAAATTGGAAGTTGTCTATTTTGCAGCTTGGTGTTATTGCAATTGAAACAAAGAACATCAGAATATTTAGCAAGTTAAATATATTGATTCTAGTCCATTTGGTCTCAGGTTATTGTATATGACCAAAAATGTGCGTTCCTATACATGTATGTCTAAATTAAAGATCATGTTGGTAGCATGTGAAAAGAAACAGACAGGAATGGGGGGACAAGTTAATCATCTCGGAGAAGCTTCTTCCATCAACTGGCAGCGACTTTAATCAAATTATGACCTTGTAATGCATGCACTTGTCATTTGGGACCCTAATCTCTTCGCTAATGACTAATTAGCCCCATCACCTGTTCTCCTTTGCTTCCATTACACCCCCAACAAAGCTTTAAGTTAATGGAATAAACAAAAGAGGGGGAAAACAATATTTCCCTTGCCATGCATAAAAAAAGAGGGGGAGAAAAGTAGACCAGACGCACATCAATCAAAACCAAGGAGATTGATTAGAGACTGACAAAATTGCTTTTTTTCCACTCACTGACAAGAGGCCACTCTTCGGTGCTCTAGAGGACAATGAGGATACACAAATTCATTAGGAGTAATTAATTGAAAACAGCTACCAAACACAGGTGGACCATAGCACAAGAATTCAGCACAGATTTACTACACTAACATGAGTTCAGAGCAAGCAAACATTTAGGAAGGGAAGATAATATTGTTTTCATTTCTCCAGCTCCATAATTCCAGCTTTAATTGCGACAAAG
This sequence comes from Atherinomorus stipes, assembly GCA_023101725.1. Taxonomy (NCBI): domain Eukaryota; kingdom Metazoa; phylum Chordata; class Actinopteri; order Atheriniformes; family Atherinidae; genus Atherinomorus; species Atherinomorus stipes. The sequence goes on from JALJCO010001075.1 coordinate 51,630, forward strand.
ATCCTCTGACCAGAGTCACAGATGAGTAAAACCCACTTGTTTGTTTTTGTGTTAGATCTTGTTGTGGATTAACTCATTTACCTCAATCTGAGGGTGCACACGTGCAACGTCCTGGCATTAGCAGCTGATTTGCAGAAGGGGATGAGGAGAGGCTTTTGTTTGTGCCATCCAGCGCCTGTGCAGCTGCGCTACTTGGCGGCGGGCACACAAACAGGCGGCTCCCATTCATTAGGTCTTTTTATATCAGAGACACTCTCCTTCTGGGGACCCGAAGCATCTGCCTTCACAACGCTAGGAATGAAAGAGTGGAAAGAGTATGCAGGGAAACAGAAAAGAGGGAAAGTTGATAAATCTGGGAGTGAGATAAGAGGCACAGTAGAGTTGCAGACACAGAGGAAACTCATAGTACAGCTACAAACTATGCTGAAGGGAGTATGGGCATCAGTATAAAGTGGCTACTTTGATGCAGTGAATCTAATTAATTCATTATCCGTCATTTTCACCCCTCTTCCATCCTCCAGTCAGGCACATCTGGTTCTAAAGACTAATAAAAGACCCCTGGATGGGCACTCATATAGGCATAGGCAGCACACGAAGCACTGAGAAGTTATAATATACCAATATTGTCATTAACACACAACCATTTTGATTTCTAATATTACATTTTCTTTAATTGAGCAGACTGCCAAAAGGCAACTATATCAATACTTGTGTTTACATGGACCCTTACAATCCACTTTCACAATGAAAGGCCAATCAAATAAAAATGCCTCACATAATCACCTCAATAAGAACAAACCAAGCCAATACATCCCAACTTCAAATCCATCAAAACCATTACTCTGGAAGTTTCTTTGTTTGGAATAATATAGTCTCTCAGAGCAAGGTCACAAGTTCCTAGAAGGAACAGAAACAAGTTAGTTACATCCTCTAGGGATACATAATCATATTAGGGCACAAAATTTTCTCAAGATCCATAAACCACTGAAATTTTATTTCTATTCAACACTCTCTTATCTCTCTTTCCCTTGGACTCATCCATCCCTTCTTTGTGATAATTTGTTACACATAAACTTAGTATAAAAGTAAGGGAATTTGCATTCGGTTAAATATTTCTCCCCTTTTAAGGTGATACTAATTGGTATTGTATTTCATCGCTGGGAAGCTTGATTGTTTATTTGTACAACGAATTACAACTTGTGAAGATCATGCTTCTGTGGGATGGGCACCACAACTAAATACATCAGAGTAGTAAATATATAAATACATAATATATAAATACTAAATACATCAACTAAATCAGAGTAGTGCCCTATGAAAATGCACCAATATTCTCCTGTTGGCTGTCACTGTTGTTTTAACTTGCTTGACAGATTGGATGGTTCCACTGTTCCTCAGCAATGAGGTAAACACAAGACAGGTTGATAACTTTTATAATATGTATTCTACACTGCCAAGAACCTCATAAGCATGTGCAAAACCTGACATTTTATCCCAGACTGGCCTGTACACGACCATGCACACCAGTTTTTGCACCACCTTGAATGTGATTATCAACCTAACTCCCTTTAACCACTAAAACCATGTAGAGAGTTAGAAGGAATCAGTAAGAGACACATTAAGTACTTCTAAAATCTTTTTAAATAAACATCTTTAATCCAGCACAAAAAATAATAGAGCAGCATTTGTCCTACTTTATATTTGAGGGAGAAGGAAAGCAGATAGAACAGACAAGAAAAATGATGGATCAGATGAAAACTGTTCCTGTACAAAGTCTAGAAATAGTTTCCCTGTATCTGCTGCAGCTCTTCTCTTCTGGAGATGTTTTACCAACCAGGTTCAACCAGAGAGTGGCTGGATATTTTTATTTTCTTTAATATGATAATGCAGTCAGGTCCGGAATTATTGGATTTTCTGACAAAGAGGCAAACAGCTGCAACAAATGGACAAAAATGTAACAGACACCGAAACAGGAGCTTTCTCTGGCACATTTTGACTCAAAAGTATCCTATCAGCCCACAGCGAATGGGCCATAAAAAAAGAAAATTAGAAAGCTACTTACTCGCTACTAATGTTTATGGACGCATTCACAGCTTTTTTAAATTAGAATCAGAGTCCGTTTGCTCGGAAAGTCCGCTTCGTTTGGGGGAGTTGTGAATGCATAAATGAACTCTGATCCGGAACAAGCAGACTCGGTCCGCCTACAAACGCAGGTCTCGGTCCGATTCAAGTGGACCAAATACAGGTGGTGGACTACAAATTACTGCTACCTGCATTTGGTTTAGCCTGGTGTTGTGGGTGAAACGTTGGGCATTGTGGGTAAACGCTACAACAACAAACACTTGGGATTGCAGCACTTTTAAAAATGGCTCGTGGTCAGACGCGGAGTGACGAGGAAGTAAAAGCTTTAACCGATATTTGGTCTGATGAAGGTATATCCCAGCTCCTCGTAAATACGCACAAAAATAATGTGCGTCGTGCGTGCATGTGGAAGAAATTGAAGTTGTGAGAACCTTCTTGTTCACTGGATGTCTTGCCCTCGCCTACGGTGAATCCAAATGCAGCGCCACCTCTGGAGAAATTGGGAACATTATTCAAAAGGTTTGGCTCATTTGGCTATGGTACAATGTGAACGCAATCTCAGACTGTCCCCACCCCCGTCCCCAGCCGAACAGAGTCCTCAATTGAACTGAGACTTCTAGACTATGCTTTCTGAATGCACCCTATGACTCACGGCTAACTGGATGGTGACTTACTGGGTTTAATGGGTGTCTACTCAAAAAGCAGTCCAGCTTACCATGGCCTCTACCATCATCATCTTCACCCAGCTGATGAAGGTCCTGCTGATCTTAACGTCAGTCGTATCTGGACATTTGGTAGTGCTTTTTTTCTTATTCTTTTATGCATTTTTTTCACGCACACTCTTTGCTCCTCCTCTCCGTTTCCTCCTCTTTGTTCTGACGGTTACCTGCATCCACATAGAACCAAAAAGCTTTAAAGTATCTGACTGGTTCAGCTTGCTGTCAGTTAAGAACAGAACCAATGGGCAGCAGTTAACACACCAGCTGACAGGAAAAGTTCTGTGCTAAATACTTGGATGAATGCATGATTCAGTCACAGGGACCACAGGATCAGGAGGTGGCGTTGAAACATTTGAGCAGGCTGACCCAGAGTTGTTGTGGCCGCTGATCTCTGAGTTTTATGGACCAGTCAGACCAATAGGCTAAATAAACTGTGTTGCCCCCAAAAACAAATCCATTGGGAAAATAGCTGGTATGCCAGATGGCTAGTCCATCCCTGACCGTGTGGAAGATCCATATGCAGCCTCAACAGCTTGGCACCGGCTCCTCATGCTAGTCACCAGCCTGGACGCATTTTACTGAGAGAAGGCTCCCATTCCTCAACCAGGAGTTGCTGAAGGTCAACCAGCAGAGTTGTACTGGTCATTCTAGCATGCATAGCATTCCCTAGTTGATCCCACAAGTGTTAGATTGGGTTGCGGTCTGGATTCAAGGTGACTTTACTTTTGCATTTCCCTCCACTATGAAGATTGCAGCGGTAGTATGTGTTTCCTAAGATTTTCTATTTCTATTGCCCATCCATCCATTTCCGTTCCCTAGCATATAAGATCTATTGCAAGAACTCAGTCATCACGATAACTTTTTCTGTATCATGTAACTCATTGATCACGTCAGCTCCACACACAGATGACTTTAGTTACAGTATGTAATCAGCATTTTGGGAGCCCAAAGATGCTCATTTCTGAAATGGGTCCTGAGGTGAATAATTCTGAAAATGCCACTATTTTATTTCCTTGTTTACAACCCATAAGCATCTTTGCAGAACTGATGACGCTGTAGCTCCACCTCTCCTCACATACCCTGAAAACAGCTACAGCAATGATGGATAACAGGGTAGTGTTTGTGCCGCAGAATCTTCTGAGCATACAGTGGTACGGCCTTCACAACAAAATGTGTAACAAATACACACTCCACACAAATGTCTCTTTTACTTGATCTCAGCCATCATATTCTGTATTTTTCTATGTTTGTTTACATTGTACAGGTTTCAGGTCATGCTTCATGTGTTATTTAGCTTCTTTTAAATCATTCTGATTAGACTTAGTTATTTTATATTATTTTATTATGAAATTGGGTTTTGTTTTAGAATTGTTTTATTTAGATACATGTTTTCTTTATATTTTTACATACTTTTAAATGCACTTCTTTTTCTGTAATGCTTTTGTTGTACATGAAATTGGCTATATTTACAAATAAACTTGCTTATTTGCTTACACCAATTGTAATGGTTTTGTGCTGATGCACAAAGTTCATGTGAAAATTCTGCCTTTTTCAAATAAAATCAGCCTCCATGCAAATGTAGTCTAGCCCATATGCAAACATTTAAGTTGCAACGGCAAATTCAAGGACTAAAAGAATATTTGCATTTCATTTCCACTATGGATAACAATTACAAAATCTCATGGCTAGAAATAGCTTAAATTTTCAGTTCCATTTCATCACTTTCAACTTCTGACTTTATTTTTTTTATAGATCCATAAAAATCAAGAAGCAAGTACGAGTGTATGACAAAAACTTGCTGTAGTGTCTTGGCAGATACTGTAGCCTTTAGTTCTTTATCTTATTGTGATGAATGAGGCATGTCACATCCCAAACGAACATATCCCACAGGCCAACACCTCCGCTGTAATGAAGCACTTCAAAATGATATGGCCAACCCCAATAGAGGTTGTGCTAAATTTCATCTCACTGAATTTCATTAAAGCCTTCACCAGCAGGTGCAAGGACAGTAGCTGTCTTTTCCTTTTCTTTTTTGTTTTAGTGTGTTGAAATCATGACACCCAGAGGGTATCTGCAGGCTGTCTCAGAGGACAGAAATAAATAAAACAACACTTTTTAAACTTAGGCAAATTAAATTTGATGAGAAGTAACAGGAGAATGTGTGTCAGAGTCAGATCTACCTGTCAAATAAGATTATTTTGGCTGCTTGATTTGGGGACAACATAAAACAGAATAAAGAAGACTATATTTAAAAAGCACAGTTGCAAATTTGTTAAAATGCTCATCAAAATTTTGCTAGGCAACCAAAGTGTTTATCACCCACTTTTTGGAACAATTGTCAAAAAGATTATAGAACTTATGATGGTAAATCTGCCTCATTTTATTCCCAGTCTGTTGAAAATAAGCCCCACAATTAACCTTTATGTATTGCAGACAATGCACCCCTGGCCAGGTATGAGACCCATTTGCATGACATTTAATATAGAACATCCTTGAACCCAGCGCAGGCACCTGTGATATGTTAGAAGCACCACCTCAAATCTAAATGGAAATGATGTGGGCCCAGGAGAAGGAAAATAACATTGCTTTGTTGAACTGGGCCCAAAGAATACAGATACACTGAAGAAAAAAAGGAGGCTGTGGATACAACAAACAAAATGATTACACATTTTAGAGCAATTTCTAGGTCCTGTGGTCATAATCACTTTGTCGATAGCCTTCCAGTGTGCAGGTGCGCTGATACAGATGGTTTTATGAAGATCCATTAAAAATAATTTCGCTCATCACCAGGCCCAGGAGGGGCCCAGCCCAGCAACTGGGAGATGAGCCCAGATGTCTGCCTAGGCTACAGCTCAAACCCAGCCCGCATTCCTGATGTGGAATACCCTGTCACCATGGGAACACAGCGAAATAATACAGCCTGTCAAGGTGGGAAGCAAGAGTGCCTGTGTACACATGCACAGACATATGTGTCGAAGTTAAAAACAAACAACCAAAAAAGGCACAGAATGTGTAAACACATCTCTAGGCATGGAGCTGCCTTAACTTGAAGGAGTTAAAACTGTTTTTGACTTGTGTAAGGACAAGAACAGCTATAAAATAGTCATTTTTTTTAATAAGTGCAATTCTTCTTTTAATGGTAGTTAATACAAGACTGCTGATTTAAGTCATTTACAGCCATTGCAGTAACAAAAAACATTTCTCAAAAGCAGTGCTGCAAAACAAGGCAGCCAAGAAGTGATGAATTCTTTCAGCGAGGTTGTCCTTGGTTGCAAACATTTGATGTGTTTTGATTAGACTCTAGTGGGGGGGATTATCAAAGGCTAAGAGAAATCAATGTTCTTTTAATAAAGAGGACTTGGGTGGGAGGGAGATAGTTCTGTTCATGACAGGGCTGTCTCTGCCTTATCTCCCGCCTCTCAGACCCCCTAGACAGACAAATATTTTAACTGTAAACACCAGTGGCTCGACAGTGTGTGGGCCTCTTGTCAGGTTTCCCACTTGCTGTTTACTCACACACTCAAACATGAACTAAACTGTGTTTTCATGAATACAAAACTACTCATAAAACTTAAATACATTCATGCACATATCACTATAAAGACTTGCAAAACTTAAAACAAGCACATTTTAAAGTTCAGAAAAGTGTTACTAACTTGGTGAACTCTCCAGTTCCCATCCAAATATGCAGATTAGGTTGGATTTCAGCAGATAACTTTTAGCTGCCAGTGGTAGAAAAGAAAGATGAGGTGTAGTGGCTAAAAGTGTTCAGTCTGATTTGTGAAAAATGGCACTATGGGCACACTTGGCAAATAAGTGACAGATACTACTGTATGTGACCGTACTGTGGGCAATAACCAGATGAACAGCCTCTTTCATGCTTTGTTTTCATGAAAAACATTCAAACTTTTAATTAAAAAAAGATGGTTGAACGTGATTATACAGAGTATCTCATGCATGTGTCAGTTATATGGTACAGTTATTTATTCTATTCTATGCAACTATTATTGAAAATGAATAATTAGATACACAAAGTACTCTCATTTTACTGGATTAAAAACCATCAACTCATTTTATCCTTTACATTGATGCTGGTAATACCCCAGATAACTATCTATCAGTTGCTAGTGAGATAACTAAAAAATGACAACAAATCATGCTCAGCTGAATTAAGAATTATGGATTGACCTCACATGCATACTGTATGCTCTGGTTGTGCAGGCAACCCTGAGGAGGCAATGTATCTAATATGTTAACTGACCACAAGGGCCTTTTTGACCTCTCAGAATCATTGTGGTCAAAGACCCACCAGCTCCTGGGAATTTTTACTAAAGAATGAAAGAGAAAAAAAGATGAGCATCTTGGTTTCCAGGAAGAATCAAATGCCTGCTGGATCTCAGTGGGATACCATTATTAGCAGGTGTCATGATGACACACAAGCAGCCAGCATGCAAGTCCTGTATGTTTCAAACAGGAAACTGGAGTAGGATTGAAACATCATCACATCACGACATAGAAGATGGTTCTTTTTTCTTCCAAAATAAGAACATGACCAGCAGTTTTAAACTGAGAACTTTCCTGGGTCTCTGCATAGCACAGGTCACGCCACACAGACAGCCACCTGTTGCAACTCACGCTTCCTGTGATTAAGGAACAAAGTGATGCAAGAGTGACTGAACATAAAAAGTCACGATACAGCGTTCATTCAAGTCACAATGAAACTTTTAAGCTTCTGCTTCTTTAAAATGTCAAAATGATTGCTGTTCTCTGTTCTCCTCTCTGAGTAGCTGTTGTTTGCCTCCCCTTGTCTGAAGTCCTCCCTGATTCTCCAGAGAGCGAGCTGGTCGCTGTTTACTGAAGTTAAGAAGCTGACTACTTATAAATGTCTCATGCAAAGGCACTTAAAGAATATCACTTAAATGATGCCACACTGAGACAAATGACTTTCCATTCATACTACTACTCGCCTACTTATTGCCCAATTTCAAACTTAGACAAACAAAACACACCTGCCACGATGTCGATCGGCTTTTATCAAACATTATGTAAATAAAAAGCACCTTTGTTCTTAAGTTTGAGGCAGTAAATGTTGTGGATTGATGGTAAAACAATGATTTACATCTGCTGATAACTCACACCTGGCACATATAAAGAAAATGTAGGGTCTCAGCTGCAAGGAGAAAGATAAAAGCATTCCTTCAATTTCTACATTTTATCCCTGCATACTGAATAGTGGCCTCTTTATCCATCAAGTGAGGCTTTTACTCTGTTATCTGTAAAAGTTTGAAGCAATTTGTAGCCACCAAAAAAACATTTACGCCACATCATGGTTTGCAAACGTAGATTTGTCTGGAAGACTAAGAGCCGGACTTGCGGCTTTGGAATGCATTTATTTTGTCTGATCTTTCCAGCACAACTTCTTTTCCTTTAGCCACCAAATCTAAATTAAATGAATAAAATGCATTTTTCACTGAGACAACATTTCAATTAAAAGTGGCGATCCCTTTAAAGCTGCGGACTTGGTGGTTGATGGGTCTGAATAGCCAAAAACGCCCACACAGGAGGCCTTGTGAGTCTGTTTACTTCAGATTAAGCCCACTATCATTTCTCACTTGGGTGAAGTAAAGGTTTTTTGTCTTGTAATAAACAAAACAGTTTTTCAATCCTACAAATTATTTGTTTGTGTTGCATCATTCTCTCATTCTAGTTTTTTCTTGCTGATATTGGATGATGGAAAAGCATTAGCAAGTCATCTCCAGAGCACTATGTCTCCATCCTCTTCGAAGGCAAGCCAAGAGCCCTTAAATTAAGTCAATCATTTAGTCGTAGCAAATTAATTAAAAGAATAATTAAATCATTAACACATTAAATATGGCAATTAGAGATCTTGTCCTACATGAGCGAATTTAAGTGAATTTAATGGGGGAAGCAAATAGAGCAATGGACTGTGCCAAAACAAAATCTTTATTTTATGCTTTATTCACAACTACAAGCACTTTGGGATAACCCTCCTCTAAATAAATGGTTGACTAATGTTATGTCCTAACGATGTATTAGAAAATATTAAGGGGGAATTTACAGAACTCCGAGTCTCAGTCGAGGAATAATGCTCTCAGGAATTTATGCTCCAAGTATCTGCATATCATTATAGCTCTTGTAATAACTTGGCACGGCACAACTGGCCTTGATAATGGCTGCTGCCCCTCCCTTTCTGTTGCCTAGCAACTGCAGCATTCCGTTTAAGAAACAGAATGGGAGGAAGAAAGGGGGTCAGGAGGGCATCAAGGAATAAAAAGGTTTCTCTGCCCCAACTGCCTGTTGGCTTATGAGCAATTCTCCATCATAGCCAGCTAAGTCATAAGCAATGTTGTGGAGCTGGTTAATTCCATACCGTAATACCCTCCATATATCCCCTGTCAACAGACATGATCTTTAAGTTCCCAACCTGCTGATGAGAGCACATTTGAGTATAGCGCTGCACTGTGCTGCTGGACAAATCCACTTAGAGGGATACAAGTTATGGAATGAACTTGAGATGTGAGGATGATGCAGATCAGTGGGTCCTGACCTAATTTAAAGAGGCTTTCAGCTTTTAGCGTGCCATGTTCCAGGTTAATAAAACACTCATGACCATACTGGAAAACTAAAATGTCCATTTTTAATAATTTTTTCTGCATTTTTTAAAAATGGGACTTCATCTACTTCCTCTATCTGGATGAGTATGAATTAGGAATATTTTGAATATAAAAAGTTGGTTTACAGACTAAGTTGTTGTTTCCAGGCTCGCAACAGTAAGAAACCATGTTGTAGGTTGAGCTACATATGTCTTTTATAAATATGTAGTACAGTTAGAGTAAGTAAAGTACAGGGTAAGAGCAAGTAGAAGTTGGGGTGCATTCACGAAGCTTTTTTGATTCGAATCAGAGTCCATTTGCTCGGAAAGTCCGCTTCGTTTAGTGGAGTTGTGAATGCGCAAACGGACTCCGATCCGGAACATACAACTGGACTCGGTCCGCCTACAAACGCAGGTCTCGGTCTGATTCAAGTGAAACAAAGACAGGAAGTGGACTACAAATTGCATTGGCATTGTGGGTCAAACGTTGGACAATGTGGGTAAATGCTACGACAACAAACACACGTGTGGGACTGCAGTACTTATAAAGATGGCTCGTGGTCAGGCGTGGAGTTACAAGGAAGTAAAAGATGTAAAATGTAAAAGTAAAATGGAGATTTGGTCTGTTGGAAGCATATCCAGCTCCTCGTAGAAAAATAATGTCGCTTTGTGGAGGGAACAGAAGTTGTGAGAACCTTCTTGTTCGTGCGTCTTGTCCTCACCTACCGTAAATCCGAATGCAGCACCATCTGAGATTCTTGGCCCGTTTAGCTGTGGTGTAACGTGAATGGGATCTCGGTCCGGAAGACCACCCTCACCCCCAACCGAACCGAGTCCCCAAACGGACTGAGACTCCCGAACTATGCTTTCTGAATGCACCCTTAGAGGGAAAGGTGTTCACAGAAAAAAATACTTTATAGAGAAAGTTCAAGAAAGGGCCCCCTGCTCTGGTTGTGTTTGCCAACTTGCTTTATTGCTGTGGAACCACAAATAAGAGCGGTGTGGACTTAGACTGCCCTGTGCTTCTGCTACTGGCATTCCTGAGAGGAACACAGAGGTCAAGAGGGAGTACAAGCCTGAACCACTGAATTTGTAAAGCTGGGTGCTGACCCAGAAGTCACTCTGAAGGCCGCATAAGTGACTTGAATTTGACGTGGGCTGGCATGGGTAGGCAATGGAGTTCAATGAAGTTGCAGAGTGACATGTACTCTTTTTGGCTGATCAAACACAAGACATGCTGCATAGTTTTGGACTATCTGTGGGGGTTTCACTGTGTGTGCCAGGAGACCTCCATGAGGAACACTGCTGTAGTCGAGGCAGCAGTCGACTGCAGGTCCCAATCTGAGCAACCATCCGTGGTATGTTTCAGAACAAGTCCAGATCTCAGGGGAGCTGCCCTGCAGGACCGCAAGGACCTGTTGTCCTGGTGCCAGACACCACTGGACATCTTTATAACTCAGATGTCCATGACTGATGGATCTGCATGCTTGGCAGCACAAAGGACTCTCACAACATAGCAAGGTGCTCTTATTTAATATTATTAATGGTTCAATTAGATATTTTTACACTGTACTGTTAGCTTTTTTAGGCTGAACAAGCACATTAGCCTGAAAATAATGAAAAAAAAAGCTGCCACTGAGGTTCATTGCCAAGTGAAACAACGGGGGAGAGTTGGAAGAGTTCATCATACTGAAATTATCACACAGGTTTCATGAAACACACTCCTGGTTTAGAAGGTAAAACAAGAGAGAAAAATCAAAATGAAACAATCTAAGCCACATTTTCTTTTTTGCCCCAAAGAATTCACCCCACCTGTAGCTTTTAGCACAGATAATTGTCATGTCAACACCCCATGTTGATGCATCGTTAAGTTTAAAACAGGAAACCCACATCAGTTTTTAACTTGTGGTGACATGTTTTTGTTGCCACTAGTGTAAAAATGCTCCCTTAGAATAAAGAGAATGCCACTGAATGCATTACCCTCTTGGTTGGCTTGCAGATCTGATTATTTCTGGACAGCTGAATAGGATGCCTTCTGGGTACCTTCCATTGGAGGTTTTCTGGGCACATCCAACTCATAGAAGACCCTGGGGTGAACTCGAAACATGCTGGAGAGATTATATATCTCGCTGGCTTTGGGAACGCCTCAGGATCCCCCAGCAGCTTAAAAATGTTGCAGGGAAGATGTTTCTGGACGTCCTTTCTTCAAGCAAGGTTTGACATTGAATAAGTGGCAGTAAATAGAGGAAAAGATGGTTGTATTTCATTTAATCAAAATGGAAATCAGATTTTTTTAAACAATTATGGCTAATGTGTTTGTCTTTTGGTGTTGGTACAACATGATCCACAAAGCAACTCACTCTTGTTAACATTGCGCTGCCTGGAAGATATCTCACACTTTAATTCATTGATGACAAAACATGGCAGGGCTCTTGTCATTTAAGCATCCAGTGCAGTGACAAGCTGACAGCTAAAGCTTTAGCACTGATGCAATGTAAATTACATGACTGGCTCTGCAGTCCTATCATGGAACCAGTGTTATACCAGCGCTAAGCTGGAATGAAATTTACCAGTTCCATTTATCTTTGCTTAGGAATGTGTAGCCGGTTCAGCACATTCACAAAAACACTGCTTTTCATGGCGGTTTAATACACCACTGACAGAATAATGAACCCTAGGGGAATGCTGGTGCGATAGTGGATGTGGTACACAGATAGTGACTGTGCACTAATGTGTATGCAAAGCAGAGAAAGACAAAACTGTGGTTGAGACTAAGGCTTGCCGATATGTTACCAAGTCCATTAAGGAGCAGCAGCTCTACCAGTATACCACAGCTGACTGACAGGCTGCTTTTACTTTCCATGCATGAAGTGACAATCAGATAATCAGCTGGATTTGGGGAAAATCCCAATGCAAATGACTCGATATCAGCTGGGTTATAACTTTGGCATGAGTGAGAATATAGTAAAATTCATAACTTCACTAGGTTCATTACGTCTCCAGTAGAATTTTACTAGTTCTACTAAAAAAAAAGAACACCAAAAGAAATGCGAAAAGAAGACAGCAGGAAGATTAACAAGGACACAAAGGGAAAAAGCCGAACAACAAAATCTGAAATTAGCCATATCAGACCACTGCAAAAGACATAACCACATCATGGACTGGGACAACGCAAAAATAATGGGATCCGGAAACTATAAGCACAAGCGTTGGATCAAAGAGGCCATTGAAATCAGGAAACGGGACAAGGCAACCACGAACCGGGATGAGGGGGCTTTCATGCTCTTGCACACCTGGGACGCTCTCCTCCACAGACCACTGGCTGGCGGGGCGGGACGTGGTCAATCTGACAGATCTGTCAGGTTGACCACGCCTGGAACATCACATAAGGACACGTCACACAGCGATCAACTGACACTTCTGGGAAAGACTGCAGATGACAGTCGAAACATGTCAAAGTAAATGAAACAACTTTCATACACTTTTTGTCTGAACAAAAGAAAACAAAACTCGTAAAATTCATCTTCTGTTGAAAGATGCAGGACAGAAAAAAAATCTCCAAGCATAATCACATTGCCAAGAAAAGTATCTCTGACAGGGTATTCGCTGCCTTTCACAGGCATTATTCTAAGCCGTGAGGTTTTATATGCTCTGAAACAAGCTCAACCTTGCATTATGAGATGTAAAAAGCTTTGCGTGCACCTGGGAAGAGGAGCCAGATATAGTAATAGTAATGGTGGCTATATGTACAGTCTGATGGTAGAATCACCTCAACAGGAAGGCAACAACATAGAGCCTTACAGGCACTCAATACCATCAATGATCTATTTGTGTAAACATATCAGAGTTGAATGGGAATGATCTCTCACATTGATCCCTCTCTATTCTAAATATTTTTAGAAAGCCATTGATTTATCCACTGGTAAGTTCTGGGAAGCAATAACAGAAAAATGTGACTGCGTCTGTCCTTGTATTAGTGAAAACTTGCAATGAAAAAAAGGCTGAGTGTCAGAGAAAATGTCTGGATGGTTGTGTTGTGAAGTTTATTCCTATCAGGCTCAATGACAGAAGAACAGTATTTCTCAAAGTTTTGCCTCAGCTGTGCAAGCCAAATCAAAAAGCCAGGTGCATCCTCATTTCTTCAAAATGTACAGTAAGCGCTGCCCAAATCTGAAACAGCACAAAGCAGGTGTTGGATATTCAGTCTCAAACTTCAGAAAAATGACCGTAGAGACAGATGTAGGTGCACAGAGTCTTGGCAAAATCCTCCAGTTTTCTAAGTAACATAAATAGATGTCGGTGCAGTTGATATTTTGTTTCTCCTCTGATTAAACTATTGAAAAATTGATATTACTTTATATTAAACTGTAGTGATGGATTCACATCTCATAACTACTAAAAATGTGATGCTCAGAATCTAATAGCATAGATTTAAGAGATAGCATAGCGAGTTATATGATGTTATATTTGTGGAAAATTGCTGGGTGCCGATTTAGCAGATATCCTGGGAGATAAGCGTTGCCACGGTTAATTGTACTGCAGGCGAGTTCTGTACCTCAAATCAAAGTGGTTCAGATTCAGTGGGTTTAAAACATCAAAGCACATGCTTCCATGATAAAAAAAAGGAAAAAAAAAAAAAAAACATGATACAGCCCCTTTTTATCACAGTGGCAACTGGAATACTCAAATACAGCTACTGGCTTGAGTATTTCACAGAAGGAAAAGAAAAACAGGGAAGATGTTTTTCACATTATTTTCAAGCTCAAATTGGTGAAAGACAGCTGTTAAATTCTATATTATTAGCTGCATTTCTGAAAAACAAAGCAAAGAAATATGCACATTGCAACTGGGAACAATGGTTCCAACATAGAAAATTTGCAATGTTTTGTCGTGACTTCAAACTGATGGCACACCGCAGTTCATTATTTGATTATGCCTCTATGACCAGAAGCCATCTGTGTGACAAAATACTATTAATATGCTTATGAAGGGCCAAAAGGGATAAAAACCTAAATAATACCCCTAAAACTAATGTATTCTGCATCTTTGAAGTGTGCTAGCTGTACAAAGCTGGTTAGATAAATCCAGGACAAAGTTTTTCTACTACCCATTTAGCCGATTCCTCTTCAAAGCATAAAGAGAAAAACAATTGTTTTTTCTCTTCCATATCTGTCCCAAAAAAGTTGATATGGCTTGTAATTGGTATAAAAAAAAAAAAAAAAAAGTATTGGCACATCACTTATGACTTCATAAATTATTGTTTTTTTTTTTTTTACTAAAAGACAAGATTAATGACCTACAGAATGGTGACCCTTTTATTTTATGTTGATTTTCTATCTGTGTTTAGGCATCATCTAGACCCAATCCAAGACTGTTTATTCCAGCCATAATGTTTTGTGAATAATGCATGCATACAAATTTTTCTGACACAGCTGAATAAGCTGGTTTCATATACCTTATTGCCTCTATTAGCTAAGTTTTCCATCATTATTGCTGCATTTTGGTTATATGGTAGATTTGTTTGCAGAGGTAAAGCAGAATTTTGAATAGCTTTTGTTTTCCTGATGAAGGATGAAACAATGTCACAGGAAGCAAACAGATTTGAGATGTACATACATGTATTTATCAAGTTAGAATCATTTCTACAGAAAGCACGCACATTGGCATTTCAATTATACACAATTTAAAGTGCAGTGTTGCCAAGAAATGTTGAACCTCTGTATTTGGGACAGATGTATTTAGCCTAGAGGTTTAGATGGAAATATGCTTTCTGAACTTTTGCAGGTTTTTTCTTACTTTGCCAAAGCTGCTCCATACTGATGAATAATCCCAGCCTTAAATTTTAAATTCAGTTTTTAACAAAAGTTTTAAACTAAAATTTTGAAGTCAGCACAAACAAGAATCCCAGCCCTAATCTTTGATATAACTTTGATGAACGGTGCTAACGTTTGGCTTCAATGTTGTCCTTTGAGACGGCAGAGTGATGAGCTGGAAATTTACAAAATGACTTTAATTGCCACAATAACAAAGACAAATTCCCTTTCAAATGATAGCCTCCATTAAGCTCAGGCAGAAAGTTAAAGGCTTCAGAACACAGTTAAAACTGAAGCTTGGTATTTTCCTGAATATGAACGCTTCAAAACATGTTGATCTTCACAGATCATGATTCCCAGCGTGAAACAAATCAGAGGGGAACCCATCCAAAACTATAACGTCTCAGCGAGACAACAAAAATATCTGAGCTGCAATCAATGGAAAGGATCTAAAAATATGCAGTTGATCAGCATATGGAAAGATGCTACAGTATACAGGCAGAGCATCTGCCAATAACCTTTAATTAGCCCCTGCAGCGCCCCCTGGTCACAGCTGCAAACCTCATCTCAGATCTCTGTTGGAAAAAGCACCACCTTCTCCTCATGCTCTTGCATCAGTTCTCCCTCGTTGGCTGGCTGATGGAGTGAACTCTCACCATGCAAGGCACGCACATTTGTGCACCTACACAGCCCACAAAAAACATGATGCGTTTCTTTCATATTGCATGATTTAAGTTCACATTCTCATGAAGCCTAAACGCACCAACAGCAAGGAGTCCTCTTAATGCGAGTCAAATTTTAGTGAGCGGTAATGAGTTCATCGTACCATCGTAGCTGCTCATTGGGATGCCTGTCAGATCCCAATCCATTTGCAATGATTAACCCCAAAAATATGCAGCAGCGCTCTCGCAGGCATGCGGACAAACATACACACTTTTCTGTGTTTATTAAGCATATCGTTTGTGAGGGGTATCAAGGGAGAGGAAGTCTGGCCGACTGATTCATGGCCCGATACATTCACGAGGATCGTTTTAGTAGACAGCTATGGGTTTGTGGCCCCCCTCCTAGCCAAGCCACTCGCATGCACACACACCCGAGAGATGCAGTGTACATCTCTGAGCAAGACCATCAGCGGTTATAAAACAGTAGAGTCGTAATGTTCTCCAGCCTTGGGGGCTTATTAGAAAGCATAAAAGCTGCATGCTACCTTCATTCATATTCTCCATAAACACCCTGCCACATTGCAACCCCCCCGACCCCCCTCCCTTTTACTTTTTAAACAGCTTTCCAACTCTGGGCAGTTAGAAAATATAAGTCTCTGTGCCACTATTTTGTGCTGCATGATTGATTTGCAAAATAGGTCTGTACTGGAAATGTATCTGAATAAGGCTAGGATTTGCCTCTGTGTGTAAGAGCAAATTGCAGTGTCAGATCTCTGTGTGGATGTTGTTTGTCAGGCGTAAACTCAGCACGGCGGCAATTTTTATTCCTCTCTTTATACCGATGTCTGTATAATCTGCAAAAATAGGAGCCGTCGTTGATTATAGTCAAGAGGAGAGAAAGGACTGGGAAAATTGACATTTCCAACTCAGAAATTCTAGTGAATAAAAAAGCGCAGTGCGCCTGAAATACTTTTCAGTTATGAGAATAGAATTATTCATTCCCCTACACTGTGCTAAAGTTCAGCGTGGAAGAAATCCACTGCAGCTCAAGTGCAGACAATAACAGGGGCCAGTGTGCTGTTGTGAGAATCTGATTGTGAGCGGGTATAATCTAGGTTTAAAAACAGGGCCAGGCCACTGAGATCACACCTGTTATCTCCTGCATGCAGCGCGGCGGTTTTAAAGACAGCCTGAATCACAGCCACTGCTTCTTTCCAAACTGTTGGCTTGTATTAGAACTAGGTCGCTCACATTACATGACAGGCAGGGGAGAGGGAGGGAAAGTTAGTTTGTGTATGTGGGTGTGTGGAGTTTTTTTTTTTTTTATAAACATGGATGAGATCCTGGGAAAGAAAACAAGGTGAAAATGTGGGATATGGAGAGAGAATCGTGGATTATAAAACAGAAGATGAAGCTGAGCTGGAGAGGAAGTTGCAGGTACATCTAATGTGGTTGCCCCTCCTACTTTACCGATGTCCCCCCTGCTGTCTTCCTGTTCATCCACACAGCAGCAGCAACATCTGGCTTTAAAGCAGCCTCATAAAAGAGCCACTGGGAGGTGAGGAGTGAGCATGAGAAAAGGTGTGAGAGAATGTGTTAAAGATAGATAGACAGTCATAGAGATGGAGAGGCAATGGAGTCCGTGCAATGGAGTGCTTCAGGGCTGTCATAACGTGCAGAACTGGGCGCCTTCAAATGACAGCCTTCGCCAAATCATATTTCACATGTGGCTACAAAGGCCACCCCACAATTGGCACACCATCCCCTGCAGGAATGGTAACAACACTCCAGGCTCTGATCCTTCCTAACAGAAAAAGAAAAAGTCTCATGCTAACCGTGTGTTTTTGCAGTGTGTAATAAAAGATAGTGACAGCACAGACATGCAAAAGCACTTGAACTTTAACCACGTCGGCCTATATATCATAAAGAAACGTCCATGTATGTAAAGCGTATAAGTCTACAGTATATGTAACAGTTTAAAGGATAAGTTCACCCTCAGAACGATTTAACTTTATTTTCCACTTACCTTCATGGTGAGCAAGACCCTGGAACACTTTTTTAATATTTCAAATGCAGCCGGCGATCAGGAAGGCTTCTCGTTTTCCCCCAACTTTCATATAATGGAGTTCGATTGATTCCGAGCCAACAAGGTCCTTAGAAGTCCATAAAAACTTGTTAATATTCCTCCATAATGCTCGTCCAATGTAATCCAAGTGTCCTGAGTGGGTAGTGTCCATAATTTACTCAAAAAGACGTCATTTACTATATTTTTAAAGCCTAAAAAGAATAATATTATACTACACGGAGCACGCACCTGCGCATCCACGAAACTACGGAAGCCTCGGCGTTCAGAGCCAAACGCTGCCGATAATACAAGCGTAGAAGAAGAAATTCACTGTTTACATTGTGTTAAGAGCAACAGAGCTGCAGACGAACCAGGACAAACACAAAAGGGGATGGATATTGATTTAAAACAAATAATGAAAGAAAAAGTGAACGCGGGATCTCGTCTGCCGCGCCTTCATGAACACGCATCTGCGTGCGCGCAAGAGATGCCATGTACTTCTATTTAGGCTCTAAAAATATACTAAATGGTGTAGTTTTGAGTAAATTATGGACACTACCCACTCAGGACACTTGAATTACATTGGACGAGCAGTATGGAGGAATATTAACAAGTTTTTGTGGACTTCTAAGGACCTTGTTGGCTCGGGCTCAATCGAACTCCATTATATGAAAGTTGGGTGAAAACGAGAAGTCGTCCTGATCGCCGGCTGCATTTGAAATATTAAAAAAGTGTTCCAGTCTTGCTCACCATGAAGATAAGTGGAAAATAAAGTTAAATCGTTCTGAGGGTGAGCTATTCCTTTAAATGTTTAAACAGTGTGCAATACTAAACCCACTTGGACAAAGTTCCGTAAAAACTCAATTTAAACTTTTGGATCTTGACAAGATATGGGGTCAATTTGAATCCCCCCCTTAGCCCTATAGCACTTTGCACTAACCCTTCGTCTTGCACGTTCATGTGAAGGGGTGGTGGTGTCCCGATTCTGGTTAAGACTGAGGAGTAGGGGGAAGTAGTCGGGCTATCTGGCCATCGAAACAGAGATTTTCCAGGGGCACACTAGAAAAGGAGTGCTATGATATTACCTGCGATTTCATGTGAAACACAGGTAAAATGGTGAGGAAATCAGCAGCAGCCAAGAAAACACACAACAGTGAGTATTTTTTGTAAATGAAATATGAAAATAGCTATTTCAAGGTTGCTTTAATGTATTACAGTTTTATTAAAAATGTGAAAAAAAATTAAGTTTCGTAACATTACGTGCATCTGTTCATTTCTGTAATGTAATGTTAACGTTAAGCTTGAGTTGAAGATGTTTTCTTTTCCTTTAATTTTTAGGTTCATTGGCCCAAAGCCGAAAAAATAATCCAATCACCCTGAAAAGGGAGATTATTACTGCTGCAAACAGCATTTTTTTTGTTTGTTTGTTTGTTTTTTTAACAAATCTTTATTGACAATTCAATGCTGCAGACGGCACTGCGAACTCTTCCGGAAACAGCTGTCATACTGCGCCATGGATGACTACTGGTCACGAATGAGGATTTCAAAGGGCTGTCCCATTACTTAGGGGAATAATTCAAGGAGTAGGGGTAGGGATTAAAATTAGAATTAGGCAATGGTTGCAATAAATCAAAAGTCACAGGAGGAGAATGATCAGTAATGAATGTGCTCCTCATTGGCATCAGATAGCCACAATGTGCCACCTAATTGAGTGACATTGCTCTCTAATCTGGTTTTACGAAATTACTGTCCACATCTCATTCAGTACTGGTTTTGTATTTTCATTTTCAAAGGATGTGGGGGCTGTCATAGACGCCACCCCCGGCAAATCCCAGGGATACTCAGTGGGGTTTTGATCTGGACTTCTGGGAATATTGCTTGTTGCCAGGTATTCCCTCCAGATTCTAATAAAGTGTGGAGAGGAATATCATATTTGAGCACAGTTAGTTGCTCCTGTTTTTATTGCAATTTACACATTAAGATTTGGCTTAAATGGTGCATAGGTATGAGATTAATGCTATACCACCTCATAATGCAGAGAAAACATCAGTTCAATCACCATTGGGTACGCATTTGAAAATTGCACCCACTATAGTCTGTCCCATCTATGAGAGCTCTGAATACTGTATGTTTTCCAGGCACAAGGTTCACTGCACCTCCAATGATGACAGCAGCAGTTTGTAATGCTGCTGAAATCTGGTTTGCAGGTGGCCTGGACAGGGTCAGGTACTGCAAAGGTCACAGCAGTATAAAGTTTCTGCAGATTTGCCATCAAGCTTTGTTTTCTTTGCTTTGTTTTCCTGTAAACACCAATTCTAGTTCATATTAATACAGATATACACAAACTGCTCTGAAATCTATTAGTTTACTTAAAATGTTCTGTTTACAAAGACTGCTATCAACAAGCACAATTTAAAATATTTCTGGAGGTAATTTGATAGAGTACCAGCCTAGCAATGAAACATGATGTAGCTCTAAGAAATGTATCTCGTTGTAATGTATCCCTTTTTTACACTATTGCCGAAGTTTCTCCGCTGAAAATAAACGTTAGACTTGTGCAAGTGAAATCTGTCTCAAACTGCGCCTTTGGGCCGTTGAACACAACTCCCTCTCCCCCTGTCACTTTGTAATGGTCTGTTCGGGACGTTTCTGGGTGGAGATTTCTGTTTGTATCGCCAGCCAATGACAGAGCTAAGAGCATGACGCTGTGTGGGAATAAGCTCATGATTGGAGCAGATGCCAGTCACTCGAACTCTCAAAGGAAAAAAAAAAAAAGAAAGAAAAGAAAAAAAACATCAGATGCACTGAAAAAAAGGTAAGAGCTTTAGATAGTGCATGTTGGAAAACCAGGATTAATATTGGTTTGGCTTTTACCTGCTTCTGAGCTCTGAAGGAGAAGCTTGAAGCTGAATAGGCTGAAGAACGAGGCGGTCATTAGCCTGAGAGGGAGGGGCGCTTAGTTTGAATACTGTTGTTTGCAAACAGAAACGCTGGAGGGACTTCGGACTCTACCATTAACTGCTTTAACAGGAGTTAACGCATTGTTATTATGGTGTCTCTAAATGGACAAACACTGCACCAACCTTAGAATAGACCCTGCATAATCCTCTGTTATCTAAATATGAATATCATAAACATTAGGTTTTCCAGAAGATGTTTCTTCAGGTATTCGTCTTGGCCTTTTAAGTTGAACTCCTCAGGAGTAAGGCACTTGCTTAGGATTCACTGATCATAGCCTGAACTTACATCCATCTTATACAGACTGTCTGGTGTGAGGAAGGCCAGATGAATTCAATTCAGCCGGACAAAATGAAACATGAGCCCTCAGATTTGTCAGGTTCCCAAGGCTGCTCTAATACCACTCCAACATAATTCTCAGCTGTATTCAAAGGACTTTTTAAGTGAACTGTATAATAAAGCTCAGCTTGGGACAAAATCTTTTATTTGAAACAAATCAGTTTAAGCATAACAGGAGGAGGCACTTTCTGATTAGTTAACCTTTACTTCAGTGACCAAGTAACATTATGGATTATAGAAGTTTTAACCTAGGTATCTGTTTCCCATTGCACTTCATGAAAAGTATCAGCTTAGCATTAAAAGAAGTTTTATATCGTTAATGTATGTTTAACTCATTGATTTTCATGGTTTGGTCACAATTAGCATAATTTCTTTTCACTACTGCAGACCAGCTGTGTACGAAACTTCAGCACCTTGTAAATACGGAGTCATTGGCTGAGGCTAGACTGAGCGGCTGACAGAGTGACAGGCATTTCTGACACCTACCTGTCAAGCAGGTGGAGTGTTGTGTTTCAACACTTGCGATCACTGTCATTTGCAATGCTGAGCAGGTTTATTTAAGGTTTTGTAGGCAAAACAAGTAAGCAACTGCCGCGTATTCAAATCGATTTAAAGCCCCTAGATTCTGTAATCTTTACATGAAAACAAACCATCACTGAAAATATATAAAAGTGATGACACCAGATGGGTTTAAAAGAGGAGATAAAAAGATGACAGAATCCATGAAGTATATGACATGTCATTTTTTTTTCCCCAGTTGCATCATATGCATGAAAATCCTTGAAATCCAACAAGCAGGCAAGAAGCAACAGATCTCATTTGCATTGGTGCTCAGTGCCTCAACAATCCCTGCTCCTAAAGTAGGTCAACATGAAGCGGCGTCTCTGGAAATAATAACAAAAGGTGAGCCCCCTTGCTCTCTTAGGGGTTACTGCCCCACCTCTGAGCGTGTCAGATGCTCCCACCACCAAATATGCCATATCAGCACTCTCCAAATCTGTTAGTATTATGCTAGGGCATATTAAGGCACAATTTTGCATTCACAACACCGAGGTGCTCAGCAGCCGTTGTAAAATTTTAACAAGACAATAGCAAATACATACACATTGTAAATATGCAGAGTTTTGTTAGAAGGCACCAAGGCTGAAATTGTAATGATGTTAGTGTGTGACGGGAGCTCCTGCAAAGACCAAGTGTGCCACTATAGCCTCATCCTTTTTCATCAGTGTGTTTTCCCAACCTGAAAAGTGAGCTGGAAAACGCACCCTATTCCTCTGGGGCTGTGTAGCTTTGAGCAAAGTGCACTTCACCTACAAGAGTAAGTCAGGCCACTGTATATCACCTCAACACAGCCACACTGCCATTACCAACACACACACAAACTTGCACTCCAGCATGTCCTCTCTTACTCCCTGACTTGCACAGAATTGTACCGCGCCCTTCATCTCTTTGCCTCCAAATCTCACACATCCACACACATGCCCTCTGTCAGTATTTGAGCAATTCATGCAATGTCCAGAGACTGAGCCTCATGCACAATTAATGTCTCTGCTGTCCAGATGATTAACGTAACACAATTCACATTCCCAAGCGCTGCCTAAATTCCACTCTCCTCCCGTTTCACCTTCTGTGTTGAGCTCACTCCTGGGCTTCAGGTAAAAATAGCCACTCCACCCTGTTCCTCTCTGCTGTCACACAATGTGCTGTGCATCCACTGGGATATAAGACCTGGGAAAAATGTCTTCATAGAGAAAAAGGCAAACATGCACCCCAAAGCACACTGCACGATAAGAAAAATTTGGGCTTTAAAGGGTGTGTGTATAATTGGACTGGGACGTGTATAATACTCCAGCTGCTGGACTTTGATGTTCTACTTGACACCAAAGCATCTGGGAAGTAATTGGCATTTTTCATTAAGCAGCAGAGATGGAAAAATCATGGATATAGGTGAAGTATGAGCACATTCTTACTGCATGCACAAAAACAAAAACAAAAACAGACTTCACATAGTTGTCAAAATTGCCAACACTAAATGTGTCCAGAGAAACAACACTTTTGCAGCTTAGCCTATATTTGATAAACACTGGTTCAGTGGGAGATGTGGACAACTGTCCCTTGCAGCACGTTACAGCCACGTCACCATTGATTGTTACAGGATTTTTTGTCCAAATATTTTAACCCTCTCCAAACTCTAAAAACACTCTAAAAGTGATTTGAAACAGTATGAAATTGGAGCAATAACGCATCCTAGAACTGTCTTTTAAGCTTCATTTGCTTTGCAGCTGCCTGGCTTGGACCAATTGAAAAGCATTCAAGAAAATCAATTTTTTGAAGGATTTTTGTTGTGACATATTCACGTTGCCTTAACTTGATATTGGCCTCAACTACACTTAAATGTATCCGTTGTCCTTGTGACTGTGCATATATACAGGTGTGTGACTAATCAAGTGAAAAAAAGCAAGCCTATTCTGCAACACTGGTAAGGTTTGCACAGCCTCTGGCTGTATTTTGGCTCACAAATTCATTCAGGAAATTCTGGGACACTTACCAAGACATCTGAGCAGTGGGCTGAAAGCTGCATGGAGCTGTTGTTTTTGAGACCTACAGTGGAACAGAGACACAATGGAACAGAGGTTTGATTTTGAAGAGGAACTTCCTAAATTTGACATGAAATATGAAAACATTTAAAACATCTGGTTAGAAAAACTTCTTGCTTTTAGCCTAATGCGTTGCATGATAATTTTCCTTCAAGCTTTCTTTGCAGTATATTTTGTTACAGATCACTTTATAAAACTTAAAGTAAATCTGTCAAAATGTACCTTTGACAAGTGATGCAAAACAGCTTCTGGAAAGCTCTCAGATAGTGTATCCTGTCTGCTGTATCATTGACATGATAGGATGTGAAGTTATGGCCTGTGGCCAGAATGCTCACATTAGGAGTGAGAATCTCCTGCGTGGCGCAACTCTTCATGTAAAGCAATAGCATTTGCCAAAGGCATTGATATAATCCTAAAATCGAGCCATCCAGTCAGCATGCCAACAAGTTGGCTAACAAGATATCTTGTCTTTATGACTGTAGACAGAACAGAGGATGAAAATGCAAGTCAAAACTCTTCTTTCAGAAAGTAGATGGTAGATGAGATTATACAGTATATGTGTGTATATATAAATCAAGGCACTGAATCATCAATGCCATGAATAGTTTTTCGGCCTTAACTGCTTTAAACTTCATGCCACTTAACAAGTGCAGGGGGAAAAGGAGAATTTGTCTCATAGGAATAGTTAAAACCAACCTTTTGTGCAACCCAAGCTGTTTCAAATAGCTGAGAAGGTTTATAGTCTGAAGCTGTAATGCAAGAAAATATATAGAATGATGGTGATGATGATAATTATGGGGGAAAATAAATAATAGTTGTTTTGAAATGAAATCACACAAAGCAGTAATTCAAGACAAACAGACGGCATGTATAAGTAACATGTTTACAATTAAAGCACAAAGATCTGCAAAAAATCATGCGTTGATCCTCCCCTGTGCGTAAATATCACATAAGTGTATACTTGAAGACCATGATTATGTTGGGGCGTCTCTCCACTGATGTGTGATATAATCTACTTTGCATCCAGCCTCAACATATTTGCAAGTAAAATACAAAATTAAGTAGCGCTACTTACAGTGAAAGAGCTGCGTTTAACGATCCCCTCCTCACCTTCTTCTCCACATTTCCTATCAGCTGTGGTGTGTGTTTGTTTGTGTGTGTGTGTGTGTGGGCATGCTGCCACTCTCCAATCAACGTTGATTGAGTCCAGGTGTAAGTTTGTCCTTCCAAGTGAATCAATACCAATTCACTAACCACGTTTCTCCCATTTGCAACAAACCCTTGAAACACACCATGTTGTGTTTACTTTGGAAATGGTATCCAATCACATGGCAGACACCATGCCAACCTCACATACCTGTGCGATACACTTTCGGCCCGGCATTGTTGTGCAGCAGTAAACGTTAGCTCCAGCTGCTCCTGTATCATGTGTCAGAGGGCTGAGCAGCGAGAACCTGCTTCACTTATTACAAAATGAACAAACTTCTGCGCAGGACATGTTGTTTATCCTGTCTTTAAGGTTAATATGAGGCATCAACGAGAAACATACAGTAGTTTAAAACCTGATTTTGTTCTTGCTGAGAGTGGACTTTGTTCTTCCTATTGACATTATAAACCTGGGGCATCTCCTGCACTGTAACTGATCAAAGTAATACAGTTGCCTCTTGTCTAACATGATGAAACGCCTTCTCACATTTAAAAGCAATCATGAACAAGGAGGACTTCCCACAAACTTCCTTTTGTCCTACAACTCATTGCCCTGTCTCTCTTTAACAAGAAGCAGGCGTGCTTGAATGGAAGAATGGTTCTGTCCTTCACACTGTCTGATTTGCTTAGGAAAGGCGCTCACGTCTAATACTAATCTGAACGACAGCAGTGGAAATCTTGGCTCAGTTTCAGAGGCTAGATTGGGCCTGGCCCAGTGACCTTCTCTGAGAGAACATGGAAAGTTTGCCGACTCAATATGTCACAGGCACCACGAGCTTAGAAGAGAACAAGAAAGCAGTGATTAAATGGGTTAGATCCATAGCTGGCTTTGGCGAGTGTCAGAGGGAGTGTAGCTTTGGTTGTTCTATGAAATTACAAGAATTGGTATCAAGCTGAAAGATAGAATCAAGGAAAAAATGGATTTAAACATGTGTTCATCCTGATTTCAAAGGTTAAAAACAAAACAAACTTTCATTTTGTTCACTATTCTTTCATGTTGCACACATAAGCAACAATCAATAATCAGCCCAACTTAATAATAAATAACAACGCCATAATTTTTTTAACAGCCAAACATTAAAATTTCCCTTCAAGGCATTCCTGCTTGATAAGAAGAGATTCTAACTCTTGAAAATCACTGCCTAACTTCCATAAACAACCGATAATTCAGAAACGGAACATTTCTGATGGCGTAATTATAGCAACTGAAGTAAGTTTAAAGCAAATTAGCCTCACAGGAAGTTGAAACAAAGTGTTAAATGGGGTTAATTGAATTGTAAGCCTTGTCACAGAAGATTACCAAGTCCGAGAAACACCACTTTAATTGCGTTATTACCATGTGGATTAAGGCATAGGGTATTTTTGTCCAGTAATTATAGCTTGAAAGTCTGTGCATTTTAATACACTTAAGTCAGGATGATTTGGGCTGAAATGTTTGACAGTCCAAAGACACAGAAAAAGTTCCATTACAAAAATATTTCTGGAATGCTTTAGGACAAATTAAACAAATTTGTGAAGATGATAAGTGATTAATTTGACAGGTCAAAGTCTTTATTTAGTGTTATTATGTGTCAGAAGAAAGAATCAGTGGAGCTGAAATCAATGAGACTGTTTATCAGGTTGAAAACTAAGCTACAAAATCTTCATTCACTTCTCAGCTGCCATACATCACACAGCTTAGCACATGAAAGTCTGTCAGTCAGTTGCTTTGGTCAAGATCAAACTATCTCAACAGCCCTTGAATAGACTGACATTTAGTTTCATACAGACATACATGATCCCCTGCAGATGAAGGCCAACGTTGTTGACTTTCTTGGTATCACTATGAGACAGATATTTCAGTTTCAGAGAAATATCTTCAAAGTACTGAACCGATTACTATGAAATGGTATGTAATTACAGATATTGAAGTCTGTGACAGTAAGTCAAGAGGAAAACCCAGACGCAGGAGATGAAACCACTGAAAGTCCAAAAATTGCTTTGCTGTCCTTATTAATATTGCACTTACACACTTTGGCACTAGCTTTAAATATGTTGGCTTCAGCATATCTAGCTTTTTATTCAGTAAATAGATAGTTTTTTGTTAAAATTTTATATTGTGTAACATTTTCACTCCCTAACCAGATTCCCATCAGTGTCAGTTGTGCTCCATTTGTTGTTAATATTGGTATGCAAACACATTAAATGTAGATAAGTCATTGGACATCATAATAACCCAGACATGCTCCTTGCTATGGTATATTAATATAAGATTTAAGCTCATTTAGCCTCGCGGAGATGCTGGCAAACCGCAGACAGGAACACATCTGTGCTGTGTTATTGTCGGTGCTGTTAAGGTGGTAAAATGTCAGTAGTTTTCAAGATGAACTGTCTTCAGAGAAGCTGAGGTCTTTAAGTGGAGTGTTAATGTCACTGGAGGTGTATCCACACTTTGAAATGATGGAGCATCAAACCTCCTCTTTTAGTGCTTTATTGATCTCCTGTTGCTCTCCACCTCCTACGCCTCATATCATCATGTGATCACAAGAAGACTTCTACAGTGGAGTTTTGAAAGCTCTGAGGCATCGCTGGGCAGATGTTTCCTGATGCAAGAATTTGATCATGACCCTGTAATTAAGCAGTGGTGTTCCCACTTTTCTTCACTTTTCACATTCATGATTTCAGCAACCAGGGAACCCCACATGGTTACAGAGTGTCATTAGCCTAATGGACGTGAGCAGAGGATGGCAGGAATGAATGATTGCATTATGGTGTCATTTGCTGCAGACTGTACACTGATATAAATAGTCCAAACAAACAATAACTGTCCATGTGCCCATTTTAATGTATTGTGAAGCCTTGCTGTGTGATACATGGGTTCAAGCTGGGGTCTGAGAGAGAGAGAGAGAGAGAGAGAGATGCTCTTATGTGCCCTTGTGTCAGAGCGAGTGGGGCGGGTGGGGGCTAAATAGCTGGGAACTGGATTTAGACACAACTACCCGATCAGCCAAGACCACTCTGCTAAATAACATACAAGTAGCAGATAAGCGAGAGATGGAAAAGGACATTTGGAGAGAATACACAGGGAGGGAGAGAGCACTCAGCTTTTCTCCCTTCCTAAGCCATCTTTTCAAGAATGCTTGAATGGAGCCATTATGAGATCCAGATCCAACAAGTTTGAGATAGTTTAAGTAACAAATAAAAACTGGACTGCTAGCGGTACATATTCTCCAGCACTGGATCTCAAGCAAAGGATTGACCCTAAAGGGGTAGTTTAGAATTTTTGACATAGGGCCTCGTTTTTGAGTTAAGGGCACTATTTATCACTGAAGACAGTTTCATCCCATTATTCCAGTTGCAGGAGGTTGCCATTGCTACAGCTAATGCATGTCGGTTGGATCATGTAGCCTGTCATTAAAAACAATCTTATCCACTCCACTGAATGCAAGTCAGTCATATGATGATCGATGAAAATGCCCGTTTTAGTAATGTTATAGCTAAATAAAACTAGCCTTTCCTTGCATTTTGATGGTAAAGTGGCTCAGCCACAACAGAGTTTTACTTCCTGTATTTGGCAGCGGAGTGATATCATTTGCCACTGCATGCATGAAAAATAGAGTCAAAACTATGTCCATGTGTGAAAGGCATGCGGATATATCAGATTTTGAAGACGATTTTGAATTTGCTCCATCAAACGAACTGTCACCATGTCTCTATGAACCTGCCACCTGGAAGCAAAGTAAATTTTTGCAGCAATTGAGAAACTAGTCCCGCAAAATGGATTGCATCATTTATGTTAAGGTAGTTTTAAATGACAGGCTGGGTGATGCTATTGACCTGCACTAGCTATAGCATTGGCGACCTCCTGCAACTAATAATTAGATGAAATAGGTTGAAACTGTCTCCAGTGATGAATAGTACCCTGGTTAACTTGAAAATAAGGCCTCATATCAGGGGTGGGCAACTCCGGTACTCAAGGGCCAGCATCCTGCAGATTTTGGGAGTCTGCCTGTGGCAATACACTCTGTGACCTGTGCAGAGCTTCACGTCAAGCTCTGCACAATTACCCATTGATTGGAGTCAGGTGTGCTGCAATAGGAAAAATGTCAAAAATTCCAAACTACCCCTTTAAAAAGTAGTTTCAAATTCATTCGTTGAGTACTTATATTTTCTGAATTTTTTGTTGCTCATGTGCAATCAAATGCGCCCTGATGCTGACAGAAATTATGAATATAGGTCTGAGGCAGTTTACACTGAAGGCTTTGATTTAGCGAGAGGGAAATTGATCCTCTTCCATCTTTCTGCCTCCAGTAGGGTCGCATGCTGCTATCTAATCAGGGACCATGGTCCGTTGTAAACATGTATTCATGTAAAATTTACTGAATCTAATTAATCATAAATTTTCTAGTTCATTTTTAATTTCTTTATTTGCACTTTAATATATAAAAAAATATATATATGCTCCATGTATTTCACAAGAGAAGCTAATTGAGAACCTCTCCATAGTCTGGAAATAGATTATAAATTAACCATAACAAAGGAAATTGTCCAAACAATATTACATGGATATAAATACATAGATATTACAAAGATAATCTATCAAGTAGTTTTGGTTATGAAACCCACTGACAAGGTTTGAGCACCTAAACTTCCTCAACAACATGATTTTCTAAGCTCATCATGTACTTTTTTATTTAAAAAAGGATGCGTGAAAAAACATTGAAATGAAAAAATGATGCTGCTCTAAACTGGTCACGTGATGAGTTTTAAAGACTTTTGCTGATAGACTGATTGGAGCTGGTGTATCAGAATCTTGTATCAAAATGAATCTTGTTTGTCATTCACAGACTGTTCTGACTTGAGAACAGATAAGCCCCAGACACTTTGAAACAGCTTGAAAAATGCTCTTTCCTTCCTGATGAACATATGTTCTGGTGGAAAAACAAGCCAGGCTTCAGGCTAGGCCCTGCCAAATCATTGGTAAAGATAATTGGATGATAGAACAAACAAGTGGTAAATTGAAACGGTCCCACTGTATTGACATTAACTTATATTCTATCTGTGGGGTCTCAGTGAAAATGCTGAGGATAGACAGAAGCATCCTTGAAACTCCAGAGAACAATGGACCAAGTTACAGTATGGGAAAAACCCTTTGACTTTGAAATACGCCAAAATTCACTGATATGGCATCCAAAAGAAGGCTGTTGTTAAGGATATTTTCTTGACTGCTCCGGTTCGTCGGCTAGAGAGCCCGGAGTTACACTGTGGCTCTGCCCACCATTCCTCCACAGCTCTGCCTGAGCTTCTCTTTAAATTTATGGTTGGAAAGTCACAAAAAGTTGTAAAATATTTCATTAGATTCAAAATTGTTATACACTTTTACTGGAGAACAAGTCACAAGCTGTTTTATTTACTGATTCATTTTGCTTCTTTAGCTCTTTAGCCATCAGGGGGCCAGATACTGGTGCTAAAACACTGGATTTAAGTTTATAGGGGCTATAAGAAGTACTGTGTTTACAGCATACATACTAAATCCTTATAACTGAGGTAGCTGTATTTTATTTGCACAGCTTAATGTCATTAATCCAGTCTGTAACTGACTGTAAATGACCTACTTGTGGGAAGGAAACAAGCATATTTGATTTGTTGGTATTTTGAATGAAGTCATTAAGTAGTGAAGCCATGAAAATTATGCTAATTGTTATTGATGCTATTCTGTGATTGCTAAATAATTACCAATGATATGCTTCTCACATCATCACCACATTAACATGCTGATCTCTACATCAGCTCATCAGTGATGGTGCTGTGATGTCGGCCTATCAGGATCCACTCTCACACCACCTGCATACTTTAGAGTGTGGGAGCGTTGGGATGGAGTGTCTGCAGGGTGCCATCATAGCTTTGGCCCAAAGAGCGCTATCACAGCCTTGTCATGTTGAGTCAGTCCCGCTTCGTCTCTTTTCTTTCTGTGTCTTCCTTTTTTGGTCAGGTGATGCACCTGCTGAAAAAGCCCGGCCGTCTGCATCCGGAGCCCTAACGCTCTCTGTCAGCTGGCTGTTCCTGCGGTCACAGTGGAGATTCATCTTTCTGCTGATGTCCCGTCTGTGTGGCAGAGAGTTGCCAGCCCCAGCATTCTTAAAGGCCTGCCATGGCCTGGAGGCACAGGAGGCAGGTAAATGTAAGTGCGTCAAAGCAACGCTGATCTGTTGGTAAATGACGAAAAGGCTGAATTAACAAATGATTGCCTTCTGGATCTGATTCCGGTGCTAATCCATCAACAAAATCTATGAATACCCACACATCATTACAGACACTAAAACAATGGGATCTTTTAGGTTTCCATTTTTTTTGTTTTTCTAATTAATACGCCACGTCTTGGGCACACTCGAGGTAATTAACATTGTTTTTTGCCAGCAACACACAGCAGATGGTGATTGAAAATAGAGGGATGAGTCGCTCAATCAACCACCATTTGTCTGTAGCCATTAATTATCTTGCGAAGAATACATTCAGTCCCTAAAGTTGATAGTTTGGGGGGGAAGAAGAATACTGTCCTTCTGTTCCTCATTACTCTTTAACAGCAAAAACTGCTGAAACTAGAATGCTGGATAGGGAGATTGTGATTTTAATAGCACTGTCATTATCTTCTCCCATAAGGTGGCATACGATAGAAGGCTGGTAGAAAAAAATGGTGCTAACAAAAAGGAGCTGCAGTAATTGAAAGCCAAGCAACATCTTGTGGTTCATTCTGCTCAGATTCATCAAAGACCACTTTTAGGGATGATAGGAACAAAATGTGCAGTTCTATTCAAGATGATGGGTCCAGAAACTTCCACAGGGTATGTTTGTTTTACTAATGATCAAACTGGTTGCAGGTAGTTCACATGACTACAGCAACAGAACACCACAGGCCATGTGACTTAACCATGTGACTTAACCAATCTTCCTAATAGGTACATAAAATTTGATTGGACTAACAGCCTTCTCCCTGCAGCTATTGCTGTCATATTACTAAGGCCCAATCCCAATGTTCCCCCTATTTCCAACCACAGCCCCTGCTCCCCCCCCCTCTCCCACTATCACTACATCCTCGAATTGAAGCCACAAGGGGTAGGGCTTTGTAATCTTCCCTAGGAATTCGGACGCCACTTGCTGCGTTTACATTCAGGCACGTCAGTGACTGCGTGGTGATGTTTGTACATATGTCTCACCATAACAACACATCCAGCAACAACACAGAGTTAACAGTTGCAGTTGTTTTTTTTTTTTTAATCATTCATTATGCTTTGGTTGATTAATAAACAAAACAACCACACGGAGACAACGTTTACCATTGACGAGTTGTCTCTTGTAAACTGCCTAAAAACCTTTGCAAGCTTTTCATCAGTATTTTAGCCTAGCTAGCGTGGCTAGTCTGGCTAACGTTATGAACAATCGTGTAATCTGTACATGTACATTTGTGAGTTTTCTTCTTCGAGTCCTGTCGCTCCCCGGAGGTTGCTGTTGTTCCCTTTTCTTAGGCCCTTTCCTAGCAAGTCAGCATCTGACGTCCCTCGCTCTGAAGGGCAAGATCCATATCTACTACCCCTCGTTATGTCCACTACCCCTACATGCAAAGAGGGATTGGGACAGCACTACCTTCACGGGAACGTGCAAAATTTAGGTCATCAGTCAGTCATTTTCTGTACCACTTATCCAGTTCAGGGTCGCGAGGGTTGCTGGAGCCTATCCCAGCTATTATCATGCGAGAGGCAGGATACAGCCTGGACAGGTCGCCAGTCTGTCGCAGGGCCAACACAGAGAGACAGACAACCATTCACACCCACATTCGTTCCTAGGGGCAATTTAGAGTGATCAATTAACCTAACATGCATGTCTTTGGATGGTGGGAGGAAGCCGGAGTACCCGGAGAGAACCCACGCATACATTAGGGGTAGGGCTAAAAAGTAGGGCTAGTGGGTGTATTGGGACGCACCCAAAGTGTCTAGAAGTAGCTTCTTCTTTCAATTCCACCTAATCATGTTGCTTTCGCTTCACGTGGGCACTCCAGGGAGACTGACTTCTGCCTAGCAATAGATTAACATTACACACTAAGCTTATATGAAATCCTCAGTTGTACGAGACTAAGACAGTGAAAGAGAGAGGCACAGATTGAGAAAAAAAAAAAAATTGGGAGGGGTTGAGTACAGAAAAACCTTGAAGGGACACTAAAGGCGAGAACTGAGCAGCACAACACATCCTGGCATCAATTCTTTGATGTCTTTCTGACATTGCCAGCAGCTCCCTAACCTCTTTGGCACTGTAATCTTGTCATTATTCTCTCTGCCAACCTTTTAGTCAGACATAATCAGTGTCAGCTAACTTTAATTATTGTGATAGAAGCTGTGATAAATGTTGATTCAGCGTCAGTTGTTGTCTTTTCAAACTGGGAAGAAATTTGGACTCTTGTGGCAGGCTGAAAATCAGGAATGAGTTCTTTATAGTAAATTACCAACAGGATTGCTCATGTTCCACCCCACAGGCTTTAATTAACAAGTCTCAGGTAGTTTAGAACCAATCTGATTTTCCCACACCTTGCCTTGCACTGACAATGAAACAGCAAAGAACGTGAGGGGAAAATGCAGCAGAAAGAGGAAATCCTCATGACAATGCTTCAAAAACTATGCATGCTTTTTATCTACTACTTGGCCACCTAAAAATATTTAATCATTGGAAAGAAGAGCGTCACTTTCAGGATTCAACAGCATGCAACGAGGCAGCTGCAGCGACTGTAGATGCCAAAGGAAATACAGAGCTGCACAACTCAGCAGCAACATCTCAGTGTTTGTCCCACAGGGAGCCCAGCCCCATCAAACCCTATTATCTCCAAGGCTACCACTTACTTCCAACTGGAGAAGAGATAGCTGCTTATCTGGTGGTTAATAATAAAAAAGACACATAACAGATAAAAAAAAAGAAGCCATCCTATCATGATGGAAAGAGAGAGGCGGGGAGGGGGGGAAGGCCGACAGGGGAGCAGAGAGATTTCCAGGGACAGTTTCATTCTGTGGAAAGGGCAAGCAGAGGGAGACCTCCCGCTGTAATACGGCAGCCGAGCTGAAATGAAAGCTGGCCGCTCTCTTCTCCGGGGCTAAACAGCGGCCTTAATAAAAAACACAATCAGACCCCCAACCTTAAAGTTTAATGCACACTCTTCCCATATTTCTCTTTGCACCTGTCGAAAAAGGACATAGTAGAAGGTCCTGGTGTGATCCCAGCTCCTCAACTAGAATATGTGTGTGTGTATTAAATAAGAAAGTGGGGGTTGTTATAGCCATAATGAAGCCCCATTGAATATCAAGCACACCATCAAGTCGCTATAGCTCTCCATCGCGTTAATGAAATTGTTCCCCCCAACTTTTTTAATTAACTTGCACACTCACGGTGTGGAGTCAAGTTGTGGACACAGACAAAGACTACAGTGTTCTCTCGCAGGTGATGTGAATTTCAAAGAGGGAAGCTCCTTCGAGTGAGAGTGAGTTTCTTTATTAGGAGAGAAACCTCAGCGAGACAGATGTGCCAAGGATGTGCATGTGTCACTTCCCCTCGTCAGTCAGCTTTCATTCAACACTTTGATATATAGCGAGCATGGGATGAAAGGATGGATAAATTTATGGCCAATTCACTTGTAAAGCAAGAGTTGTTTTCATAACTTTTACATCTCCAATTTTAAAAACTTCAAGGATATGTCTCCTTGATAGTAATCAGAGAGTACAAATCATAATCATTCCTCGGCGCTTAGTGAAAGTGGTACAACGGTGCTTGATGAAGGGACATTCATCACATCAAGGAAAGACAGATAACAGAGAAGCCACTAAAGGATAGACAGTCTTTTTTTTTTTTCAAACACATTTCCCTTTATTGGCATGGTGAGGCTGATGAGAATTGCACATAAAAAATAAAATTCACAAGAAAGTAGTACAATAGGTAGAACCACAAAGGCATTGGTAAGGACTTGGCAGAAGGCAACGTGGATAGGACACATACAGGTAACAACCCAGAGTGACACCCCCCCCCCCCCCTCACCTCCCACCCTTCCCCCCAAAACACGCACACACACACATCCAGAAACACACACATACCTGCTTAAAATCACACACACATTTGCCAATAAACATTTTGTCCTTCCAAAAGAAACATGATTACCCAACAAACGTTTAAGCAGTGGCAAAGTACTCAATGGGTCATATTATTAAAAAGTCTGCCACAGTTTGAAATTTGAACCAGGAGGTGTTATAATATATTGCTACTCTAGGCAATTTACAAAGCATTTTTTTCTTTTTATTACAATGATTAAAGCCACATCTATCAAATGGGACACGACACCATTACCCAAACGCTATACAGACAGCAAAAAAGTAAAACAATGTCTTAATACACAGGTAAAAGTTTTCTCTTTTTTTTCCCCCAAATTCTTCCATCAACCAATTTTTGCCTCTTTGCATCATAGAAATGAGCTGTTTCTTGTCTCCACAGTCAAACTCCATGAAAGGAAGCCTGTGATCAGCAAAGCTTTTATACAAAAGATTTTTCCTTCCTGTGATGGAAGCTGGTTCTCTCATTACTTGGCTCGCGCTAGAAACGGGATATTAATTGAACCAGAAACCGCAAGGTTACCTTTTATGTCACGTTGACGGCGATGTGATATCTGGACTGTGAGCGTGGGGGTGGGAGAGGGGGTGAGTGGAAGAGCAGGGAGAAGGGAAGGGGGGGAGGTTGAAGGAACAGGGAACAGGGTACGGCATGCGATACATTGTTGAGTACTTTTCTTCAGGCTTATAGAATGTCATTGAAAATCTGCCACTTGAGGCGGCTGACAGGCAGATATCCAGAGTGGTTTAGGCTGTACCGACTTGGCATCCTGTAATAGCCATGCACTACACAACAAACAGTTTCAACTCGACACATTTTTTTTTACACACAAAGTGGAGTTAAGAGGCAGTCACGTTTGCACAGATGTCACAAGGTAATGCGTGCGATACAATCACATAGACTCGGCTACATCTTAAAGGGAAGAGCAAGTGGGAGCGAGGACGTTCAAGTGTTCACCGCACAGGGTCATGTGATGAAATGCCAAGATACTGGACTGGAGGAATCCTAACTACCAGCGACTGGGTAATGGGTCAAGTCCAAAAATCACACAATAGGAGCTAAAATACAACTCTGAAAAATAATTTATTGCTTTTTATATATTTTTTTTCATTTATGTTATTATCATCATCATTAATCATCTTATTATTGTGAATAATATTAGTGGTAAACATATATATATATATATATATATATATATAAATGTATGATTATATATATATATATATATATGCATTTCATCAAATACAAGATCTTTAAAAAAATTGAGGAAAAGGAAATTGTAAACTTTTGTTTGGCATTCACATAATCAAGCATGAGCGGAGTGATGACAGCATGTCATGTGTACAGAGCGGTGCAACAGAAGTTCTGTAAAATCATTTTATTGCTTTATGTTCTGTGTTTGTATGGGAAAAAAAAAACAGTTAGGCGCTGCAGATGGAACTGATAGTGGAGACAAATTACTAAAAGAATGAAGGCCTGACTGCTGGACTGATTAGCTGAATGTTTTGATTGTTTCGGAAGGCATAGAAGGTAATATTATCCCCACCAAACCATTTATTGTACACCCTGTCTAGTGATTGCAAGATAAATAACAAAACAAAAAAAAAAATCTAAAGACATAACACAAATAGCAAATAAATTTCACGAGGTACACCATGTTCAATGGAGTCCATAAATACTTCTGATTCAAATATGTAATAAATAGATAAATATGTTTAGACTGATTGAAAAGATCTGAAAGCAGTTTTAGCTTTTAATGATGTCAATCAAATAAGAAATGTAAAAATAAATCAGAATTATAGATATATACATATAAATATATGTATATATGTATATGATTGCTTCAGAAATAATTAATCATCAATAAAAAAATGGGGTATTTGTTTTACAATCATGAAAAACACGTTAAAAATGCATTTTACACCGGTTGTTTGAGCAAAAACACTGATTGAGAAACTTTAAAAACAGAGAAAACTATACATGGTTGACTGTTCTTTTCCCCCACCAAAAAAAAATAACTTAAAAAAAGGACATTTGTTCGCATGCTCCCGCAAAATGAGCAATCGGACATGTCTTTTTTTTCTTTTTCTTTTTTTTTTTTTGTACAATCATATTATGTCTTCTAAACATCATGTAGGTGTACAATATGTTTTACATTATTGTAATTACTACAGATCGACATTCTGAATTAAGAAATTTTCTCTTCATTTTAAAAAAGGCTGCGTTTTACAGTGCATAGCTGTAACAAATAAAGAACTTCGATATGTACATAAAATAAAAATATTCCTTTTTTATAGTATTTGTAAATACACTGCTACATTTCTCCTTAAAATGTAGACAACAATGTTACCTTGAGAATTTTTACCTCCAAGATACAATTACCTATACTCTTTGTAACGTAACACCAGATCCAAACACCAGATTTCAAAGGAAAAGGAAATCAACAGCAAAAGAAAACAAATCTGGTTGAACAAGCTGCATGTCTTCACCCAAAAAAAGAATTGTGGGTATTGTAGTGCTTGGAGAAAAATAAAATCATGAGGTTTTTTTTTTTTTTTCGTTTGTTTTCTTCTTCTTCTTCTTTCACTGATGGTTGTACAGCAGTAGCGTGCATCAAACCTGTGCACCAGTTTTTGAGGGTTCACTGGCTTTCCCAGAATGTCTCTTCCCAGCTCTTCAGCAGCTATGTTCATGTAAACTTTATTTTAATATATTCATTTATATTGATATAGGTCTATAGACTTATTCTTACATACTCTCTGATAGAGTGTAAAACTTCTGGTAGTCTCGTCATCAAAGAAGCGAGAAACAACAGTGAGGTATAAGAAGTCCCTCTTTGTGACAGACAGCGGGCGTCACTGAACTGGTTACCTTCTCAGGCTGCACTGGGCCTCCCTCAGCAAGCTGTCAAAATCCATGGAGTCATACTTGCTTTTTGTGGAGGCTGGATCAAAGTCGTCCGAATGGGAGTCTGGAAAATAAAACAGAGCTGTGGTTAATGTTGATCAGAACGGTGCTTCTTAGAAAACTAAAAGGTTCACCTTTTTTTTTCCCTTAAAAAGGACTTCATGGTGTCAGAGTTC
Source organism: Atherinomorus stipes (assembly GCA_023101725.1). NCBI lineage: Eukaryota > Metazoa > Chordata > Actinopteri > Atheriniformes > Atherinidae > Atherinomorus > Atherinomorus stipes. The sequence goes on from JALJCO010001075.1 coordinate 89,880, forward strand.
ACAGAATATGCTGCATGTACACTTAATGCTCAATCATGTGAGGCTTCAATGCTTATCTGATAGCATCAAAAGAGTTATCAACATCTTCCTGACAAAGAAATTTACAGTATTTGTCCTGTTTTTGGTGTAAGAGTGAACAGTAGTGGTCAACGCTCAAGCATAAGCTGTAAAAGATGAAAACTTAACAGAAAGTCCATGTTAATAGAAAACCTGGTGTATTCTCTGTCAGAGTTAAAGGGTGAATGGTTATATGCAAGACAATTTCATGGCCGGCTGGAGTAAATAGTTAAAAAAAAATATGTCAATCAATAACTGCATGGTACAGTCGCAGCCTAGCATAAAATTCAGACACTGATTCTGCCTACTATTTTTTTCTTTTTCATTTTAATTTCCCTTTTCTTCCCTTTCCCTTTCTAATGGAATTGTAGCAAGCACAAATTCTCTTTGTTTTGTTCATTTTCTTTGGTTTTAAATGAATAAAAGGATGTTTGCTTTTTTGGACATTTTGTTTTGCTGATATAATATTTTGTTACATTATCAAGAGTGATGACAAATAAAACAAACCACTTTGCACATGTGCTGAAGACTTAAAAAGAGTCCTGAGGGGGGTTCATGTGGAAATGAAACGTTTGCATCTGCTCTGGACTCGGAGATTTTCCACCCGGGACCGTGTGGAAATCTCCAGATCGCTGTATGAATGTGCCAGCGAATATCTCAGAGCATTTACAGCTGCTGTGTGCATGACCTGTAGGTGTGTGAGCTGGCGTGAGTTTGTCCTTTCTGCTCATCTGTATACTGCTCCCTGCTGCTGTTCAAACGTACAGATACGGAAACATGCGGTACTCAGATTAACGCAACAAGGAGCCTCATTTGCTATTTTCAAGGTGTTTCCTGTGATTTCTACGGAGTAATTTCGCCATCACGTGCCCTGTCCTTTGGCACTCCAGACAGCCGTTCCCATGAATCCCCTTCCTCATACTTCCAGCTGGGAGAGTGCATCGCTAGCAGAAAGCCCCCATCTGTGAGGTGCTTGTGTGAACAGCGAGTGCAGAAAAAGACCGGACCCAATTGTCCAAACTTGCTCCTAAGAATCTTTGATGTTAATGTGTGACGGCAGTTTAAGCACATCATCAACGACTATACTAATTCAGGCCAAGTGTCTGTAAACACAACCAACAAAGGTGGATTCAGAAAAATCCCGAGCATGTTCCTCCTCCACAATTACAGTTAGTGTCTGTTTTGAATGTTTGGAAAGAAATGATAGATATGCTTTTATTCTGCTCCAACTTGCACATTTATACGGGAGAAGAAAAGAATTGTTCAGCTTCTTTCAATTTAAAAGATTTAATCATAATAAAAATTGTTAAATAAACATGTTTAATTTCGTACATAAAAGGTTTTTGTTGTGTTTCTTCTCAAAAAAAAAAAAAAAAAAAAACGTCTCAACTATAAAACATCCTGTTGACATTTTTCTTTTGCACCCTGCTGTAATGCTTATGTTTTATGTAAAGCACTTTGAATTGTCCTGCACATTAAATGTGCTATAAATAGAAACTTGCCTTGCCTTAAATCTATATTAATTAATATATAAAAATTATGAGAGATTCTTTTGTCTGCTTAATACCAAAGTGTGCACTAAACACTGAAAACTAGCTCAGCTGCGATATTTTAAATGTAAGTGTGTTCTTTCCTTTTGCTTGGCATAATGAATTTTTATAATTAATTGTTTTTTCTTTATGCACTGTTGACAGATTACAACAATAATGTGTTTCTAACTGGAAACGGGGCTGTCAGGATGTAACAGAGAATAAGCATTACTCTAGTCCAGCTGGAGACACACATGCTACTGTTTTTGCATTCAAAGGTATGTTGATTGATTATACACGTATTGATTATGCATTCAAAGTATGGAATATCTGAGGCAGCAGGAGACAAGAATAGTGCCAACCGATATTAAACCACATCCTTCCATCAGTCCATCTCTCATATGTCCTGTTTCTTTCTTTCTTTCTTTCTTTCTTTCTTTCTTTTTTTTTTTTTTTGATCGACCTGATAATATATAAAGAGTATCTTATCTGAGCCAACAGACAGCTTCACAAATGGGGCACCTACAGGGCCCAGCAGCACACTCCACGAGCTTTGAGAAATGGGAATGACCATGGCAGCTCGGAGACGCCAGTTGTGATCTAATGCAATGGCCGAGGGCTGGATTGTGTCTCGCCGCACACCTTGAGGGATGAAAAATACCCAGGTGCTCTACTTAAAACTAATGGACAGTGTCTCAAAGAAAAAAAAGGATGAGAAGAGGTTTGGATACCACACTATTAGAAAATGCTCCTCTCAATCTCTTTATCTTGTGCTATCAATATGGGGGTGACTGAAATAGCCTGTTTCTGACAGAGGCAGTTGAATGAAGGCCTTTCCATTTCAGTAGACTGATTAGTCAATCTCAGTATAATGTCTTTCCTCTAGGCTTTAGGATTAGCAACTGTTTCTGTGTGTCATGTACTCTTTTAAAAGGCTAAAGGCTTAAAGCATATGCTTTGAAAATGTGGTAACCGCTTCATTTATTGAGTAAAGTGCTTTTTCTTTTCCTCTAAAGTGACCCATTGACCCTCTTGAAGCAGTTCATTTCAGATTCCTTAACCTCACATATTGCTGCTAAAATGCAAGAGTCAATACCCATCTTACATGTCATTATCAACTGGAAAGGAAGATCTTTTGCGGCTGTGAAAATACCTAAAATAATGACATATAGTTCACAGATCTCACTGCTTTTACTTACATTTGTTGTGCAACAAATAAAAGAAAATAATGCACTTCTTTCTCCATGTCTCAAAAGTAGAGCATCACACCAAAGGAAAAAGCCTTGATTTCAATGATTGCTTGCATTATTTATCAAATGAATCATTCAGCCTTCTGCCGCATCCATTCCAGTTAGCTTTCTGTTTGAGGTTTATGTGTCTGACCAATATGGAAGCTATGCATGCTCACTCCAGGGAGTCGCTTAGATGAATTCAGCTATACTGCAGCCTGCTACCATCACCACACTCCTAGTGTGGCCTCCATGTGTGACAGCATCACAACAGATGACCACATGGATACAAAGTACCTCATCTCTCTCTCTCTCTCACTTTTTTTTTTTAAGTCATGATTTACCTTCTCATATTCTTAAAGGAAATTTCCCACACATGCACCTAATAGTATTTGAAAACACGCGCTTTAAGAGCTTCCCTGCCCACTAATGTCTCGCTTTTCATATCAACAAAGTAGAAACATGCTTCTCATGTCCAGATGAGTAATGGAGTGTGCCCTGTTCTTCCTTAAAGATACCACAACTACCAGTGTGGAGGAAATGGAGCTCTATTCTCGGCATGTTCGCAGACTGACCTCTGCCCTCGCTTTGCAATCTTGAGCCACAGATGCCTTGTGGAGACATCCAGGGCTGCAGGAATTGTTATCAGCACAGAGATGGGTATGTTTTGATGTGGAAGCATCACTCAAGGCTTTTTGCTGTCTTACTCAAGCCACCCTCCCGTTTTTCCCTCTTTTTACTGACAGTTTTCAAGACACGCAAATACACTGCACGGCTGCCTGCGGGAGGCCGATGGAGAGAACAACAAAACTACCCTTACCCAAGTCTGTGTAATGTGATTTGGAGAACTGCTTTTGTCCGCCGAAGCACAGCTCGAACTGGGGCTCGCTGGCTCTGCGTAAGGTGTGTCCGTTCTCAAGGGCGGCAAAGGCGTCACAAGTGTAGCGGTACGTGATGAAGCCAAAATTGTCCCTGGTCAAGAATAGAAAAAGACACGTCAGAGTGTTGCCATGGGGTAACAATGACTCAACAGAGGGCTTTGTCTTCGATGACGATCATGCTATTTATATGCAAAAGAGAATCAATAAAGGTGTATCTTTAGGGCTCTGTGGGTGTAGAGGTAGATGAAACAGGAGACGCTACAGGACTGCAAAAGCTCTGGCTTTGTCACTTTCCCCAAAGTTCAGCAGTTACAGCAGAGGAATTTTGTCCAACGCAATCAAGAGATTAGGAATGAGAACGTGAACGTCACCCAGCCACTCAACGCCAACGCCGGGCGGCCATAAAGATGCAAACCCACATGCAGAGAAAATCCTGCGGCCTTACCCATCATCCCTCAAGTTCACTGCACATTCTTCAATTTCTCCGAAGACTTCAAAGCGGCGCTTCAACTCTGTCCGGGTGCAGTCGGACCTCAGTCGCCCCACGTACACCACCCGTCTCTCCTCCTGCTCGTTAAGAGGAAAGACAGAGTCGGTGCAAAGAGATTAAAAGGGGGAGGCTGTTTTTCCTTCCCCCCTCTCTTTCTTCACCAGCCTCTAATGAATTGGTCTTGATCACTCCTGTGGATACCGCCGCTGACTTTGGGCCCCTGTTTTCGTTCCTCCTCTGTCTGTCTGTCTGTCTGTTTGTGTTCCTCTGTGATTGGTTCAGCTTCCTTCCTCTTATCTGATGGCGTTGTAGTTTGGAAGTGCCTTCAATCTACCTTGACACCACAATTCCTCTTTCTCTCTGCAACTCATCAACCAGAGGCAGAGCGATTTTTATCAAATGATGCCGTGTCTTAAGTTTGGGGCTGCTTCTTCTTTTTGTGAAGTCTAAAAATAAAGCTGCGGGGTGATTGGGTTATAGATCAGACAAGTCGGCCTCTTGCCTTCTCTTTTACTTTTAATCACAGCTTTAGAGTCACAATTCACAGAGAATTTGGTTGCTAAATGAGAGGTCTGTTAATATTAAAGGAATATTCGTACCCAAGAGAGAGGAAGCATTAAGAGTAGCCGTATTGAGCCACAAGGCAGAAAAACATTGATTTCTATGAACCTCAGAGGACACGGGGGTCATGGTGGAATAATTTAGGAACAAACTGCGCCAGGCTCCAATTATAGCTTTTGAGTAGTTAAATTGCATCTGCTAATCATATAATACAGTTGAGTCCTAAGGCTATACTGTATCACTACTATTATTTATTTATTCATTCATTTACTTGCTATTACTGGGGCAAGTCCACTGAGGCTTTTAGTAATTCTGAATGCTGTCCTGAGAATCGCGCAACATATATGTAAATCAGTTGCCTGGGACTCAACTCAAAGTTCACCTTTCCCCTTTTGGCTTGTAGCTGAAAACAATACAAATTAACTACAGATTACTGCAAAGCTTTTTCCACTCTGTTTCATGCTTACATGCTTGTTACGGCTAAAAAAAAGTATTTGCTGAATTAGGAGTTTTTGTTGCTGACAGCTGATAAATAGGTGGTCTTTTCTTGATGGCACCCCAAGGGCTGATTTTGTGTGAGTGTGTGTGAATGAGTGAAAGAATGAGGCAAAAACAGAGCGCGCGAGACAGACGCACAGAGACACTTCCACATCCCTGGCCTCCCAAACCTCGTTTGACAGCTTGAGCTCGACTGCTCATGCTTGTTTGTCTTTCCGTCTCTGAAAATGTCTGCATGCCGAGCCACGTTTGCATTACTGCATCATTTAATGTGTGCTTTATCAACGGGTGGGAGCAGCGATGCCCCACTGGAAACCTGAGTAATTCCCCACTGAGACAAGGAGAGTGGAGATAAGGGAGAAACGCGATATTCACTGAATCAGGGTGAATTTTGAAATGGATACAGAAAAAGGGAAAGATCTCCACAGAGTCAGAGACCATTTCCTTTTGTACCCCTCTCCTCTTCTTGCTCTGTTAGTTTCTATTTCCAACTATTTTAACATTTTACCCCTGTGGTGTGATTAATAAGAGTCGACAGCGTTTCCAGACGGCAGAGATGTTAAAAATACACAACCCAGAGATAAAGAGGAAGGGCCTGTCGCCTGAATCATTCAGGAACTCACTTTGTATGTATTCTTTCAGCAGTGAGACGCTCTGGCACATGGCACGAGGCTGGAGGCTGTCTCATCCTAAGTAATCTGTGTGTGTCTGTGGGAGGTTTCAGTGGGTTGTGCCACAGCGGTGATTACAAGTGGTCTTTTATCAGCGTTGATGCAGGGAGATGTAGTTAAGTTAAAAGAAACAGAGGAAATGTGACTGCAGTTGCATCATTAACTTACTATTGCTTTTTGCCTTTGCTTTTCTCTCTGCTCGGCCCTTTCAAACTCCCGCTTCTCGTAATCCAGGCGGTACTCCTCCCTCTTCAGCCTCTCGTGCTGGTACTCCTCGTAGCTGTCATACCTGTAGAGGAGAAGACATGTATGACATCAATCACTGTCCTCCCCCCAGCCCTTACATGCACCGTTACTGTCGGCGCTTATGAAGAACAATTGCAGGAACCCACCAAGGACTAGTCCACTGATCGCTGAGAAGTTGGTTGCAAAGCAAAAGAGATGGACGCCTTAATAAGATGTCTTTTCACTATTGCTATGATTGCGAATCCTGCAGGATAGGCCCGCGGGAGTGCCGGCGAGCAGCGCGGTCGGGGAGCCAGGCAGCTGCAACTGTCAGCACAACTTCACATGTCATTACTTTCTGCTTAGTTAGGGCTTCATCAAGAAGGAAAGTGCTACTTTCTCCCCCCACCCTCGACTAGTACAAGACGTGTCCGTTAAGTTTTCAACTGATGTGCGACTCTCGGGCTTGTCGGGTGTCATTAGGCACGTGGGTGCCAAATCAGCTTGGAGCACTGAGATGGTGTCAGTCTGGGCCAGTACTTCTCTGCATATGAAACAGTCCCCCTCTGCAGTGGCTCATGGAAAGCTACAGATACACCGAGGGGAATATGCGTCACTATAAACCTGGTAGCATTATGTGTGGTATGAATGTGCACAAGTGTAATTTGTAATTCTTTATTTTTTGTCCCTTAAAACATGATCAATTAAACATAATGGCTGTAAAAAGGAAATAACGGAGAAATTGCACATTTTCTGAGTTTCACGCAGTTCATCATAAATCTTAAAAAATTTGTTAGGCAGTTCCATGGATTTAAGATTTGTCCTTACCTGGAGCATGCAGCTAAACAAAGGTTAACAACGCATAATAAATAGGAGGTTAAATAATTCATTTAAAACAATCACCTTGGCCTGCGGCTGAGAGGAGATCGAGACTGAGGGTGGGGGCTCTTGTGGGTTCTCGAGCGAAAAGCATTCAAATCTGTGCTGTGACGAGACCTGAGGGAAAAGCAAACAGGAAAAATAGTTTAATATTTTAGCAGAACATAGGAACGCTGCCCATTTCTTCAGTCGGGGAAGCAAAAACATTAAACTATATGCTGCTGACTTCTTCAAAATTTTGACACCTTGATTGATTCGGTGATGCCACTGAGAGCTGCTTTGATTTTACTGATATGCACAAGATGCAATAAGATTTTAGGAGTTGAGAGTTAATTCCACACAAACCTTTTCCTCTTTTAAATCACACCTACAATAAATGTGGTTGGTTTATTACTCTTTTATTCATTTCTTCTTTTACACACCTGAGCTAGCTCATGCATGTACCTAAAATCTATGTTCTGTGAAGAAGTGGTCAATAGTTTAAACCCTGGTGGCCTGACTGTAGAGCTTGTACCCCTGCACTCCTTGAACTTCTGATGCTCAATTATTGAAGTGCTGCAGAAGAAGGAAGACCTGAATAATGGAAAGAGAGAAGTTTGGGAAGCTCAGTGAAGGAAAGGAATGCCAGTTTAGAAAGTAGAATCATATACTGTGAAACTTAAAACAACGGACCAATGCTTTTCAGAATTATTGAACTGAAGTTCTGTTTTTCTTTTCTAGCACGACTCCCTTCTTACTTGGAAAATTCAACCCCTGTTTTAGTGTTTTGGGAAAGCTTGTAGATGTCAGATTTTGATTGAATGTCTTGAGACTATTACTCTATAATTTGTGAGCAACTTGGTGAACAGGATAAAGCAATTGTACTGGCTCTGCGGAGTAAACTGACCTTTCAGTAATCATGCAAACAAAGTGAATCACTGGAGTGAAGTCCTGCACTGTGAGGTGTTCAATGAACCTCCACTGACACACTGAATTTATTCACATCATTCTCAGTAACTAGTGTCTGGAAAAAAAAAACTGTATGCCCCTCGGCTTTGATCAAAGGGAAGCATGGGAAATGTAGTTCTCACAGAGGGCTATGATGATAGGATTCTTTTTTGAGAGGGGTTTGGAGACTACATTCCCACAGACTAAATTTGGCTTTCATCTCCTGGGATGTAAAAGAGGAGAGTTTGCCACTCAGTAAAAACAACAGCTGCCGCTTAAAACAATATCCCCAGCATCAAACACGATAAAATAAATAAATAAATGAAATAAAAAAACGGAAGCATTGCATGCAAGGGAGCGAGTGAGGCAAGCGCAGAGAGACACTCAAATGAAACTCCCTGCCTAGAGATGAAAACTCATACTGTTCTAAAGTCCAGTGCCTCTGGCACCTTTCATGTTCTGTTACTTTTTCCTTTTTTGTTCATCTTTTGTTGGTTTAGGGAGACCGTACCTTTGAGCTAATTCTTTTCCCCACTGTCAGATCAGATCTACGTGTCACCTGCTGGAATGGATTTATTCAGTTAGTTAAACAACTGCAGACAATATGGTTAGAAATCCATTCTGGGGGACAAAATAGCGGGGGGTCAAATACTCATGTTACAAGTTTATGGACTATCAGAAGTAATTGTTAAGATGCGCTGTCTGACCATGGTATAAATCACGAGTGGGGTGCGTATGTGCCCAAACAGCATAGATTTTAATGCAAGACTGTGAAAAGTGTTTGAAAGGTGTGAAGGGAGGAGGTTTCCGATGCAATGCAAGCACCCGACGTTAAGTTTAGATGGACTGTAAATCCTGTTTAAGAGTCCTCAAGGTCTAGGCTGTCTCACACCAGCTCTGATGACTGATCAGGTCTGTTACACTCCAAAACGGGAACCCCTGCCAAGCTCTGTTTCAAACGCATGTTTGGGGAGAAGCCAAGGTGAATGTATGTGTGTGGTTCTCCACAAAGACATAAAAGCGAGCATGTTTGCATGAGCTGGATGAAAAGAGAGAACTTACCAGGGGGAGGGGCGTCTGTCAGGTGAGCTGGACAGAGAGCGCCTGCGGTATCGTGATGAAGAGCTGCGGGAGCCGGAGTGGGAACGAGAACGGGAGCGGGACCCGCTGCTGGTCCAGCAGAAAGGCCTGCTGGGTGACAGGAGGAGGGAGGAAGGTGGGGAGACGGAGCCTCGTGAGGGGGAGCAGCTGGATGGTGGAGAACTGGAGGGAGAGCAGGGAGAGCAGTCGAAGAGTAGGTCCAGAGGGGTGCCCTCCCACGGATAGATGAAGCGACTCTCACGGCCTTCCCCCAGCTCTAGCTCATCGTGGAAGGGTAGAAACCCTGGGTGCAAGTAGCTGGAGCCCGGCAGCCTCTGGGAGTAATTGTCATTCTCCTCCTTGAGGGACTGAGGGGCTGTAGCCTTGTTTGGTTTGCCGCTTGGTTCTCTTTCCTGGCCACCCTGGGTATAGAGGGCTTGTAGTGGGTGGCCAAAGTGCTTGTTGAGTTCTGCTCTGATTTCCTGGTCACACAGGGGCTTCCGGCTGGTGGCAGAAATGTGTTGTTGGTCCCTAAAAGAAGTGGCCCCTTGTGTGGGGATCTGAGTGGTTTGTGTAAGGGTCTGCACTTCTAAGCCCCTGACACGGCCCGATTCTCCGTCAACAGAGACAAAATTCTCCTGCTTAGCCAAAGGGCCAGGTGAAGGTGATAATGCAGAAGAAGATGATGAAGAGGATGTTGGCATGGCTGAGTCCTTACATTCAACACGCCCATTCTCCACTTTGCCAGCACTCGGTAAGGGAGCAGCAGTTGCACCTGGGGTGAATGTCATTTCCACAGCTGCCGTCATGGTAACAGTGGCTGTGCCCCCATCCTTCTTAGTACAAGCTGATGCCTGGCAATAGTCATGGTCGCTGTGACCACGGGAAGTTGCCCTCTTGCAATGCTCCTCAAGGCAGCCCCCCACTGCATGTTGAGTGACGGCGTAAGGGAGGTTGCTGGATGCTTTGCTCAGCTGTGCATAAAGCTCAGTCTGTTCAGGACCCTTCTTAGTGGGGCCCCCGGCTGAGGCACCTGGGGCCGGGGCCAGAGCGCCGGCGCCCAACTCACTCAGCCTGGCTCTTTTGCACGTCAAGGCCGAGGAGGAACATGAGGACAACTTGGTTTTGAGAGATGCTTTGAAAGGATTCTCTTGACTGGCTTTGTGTGGGGGCGTGGTAGGTGGTGTCAGACCTGCATGGGGAGGAAGAGACAGAGGCTGGGTGAGGGCAGTAAAATGGAAATAGAATCATAATGCAACCCTCCCCGTACATCCCCCTTTCCTTTCTCCCCTCAGTCATCTATAAACTCCCAGGTCAGTTTATGGACAGTGGACACAGATACATGCCTGATTAAAATATTCACTTTCACTTGGTCTAATCCTATTTTATTGCAATCTTGACAGATTAATGTAATGCTTGGTGTAACTTAATATAGCTGTGCTGTAATATGGATGACTTGCCGTTCTCCTCTTCTCTGACCTTGAAAAGATCCATTTTAAAGGAAAAAAAAACAATACAGAGCCCTGCAGGGGACGAAGTTAATACATTTAATGGGGAAAAAAAAAATAATGAATGAGAAAAGAAGTGAATGTATCACATCCCCGCCATCCTCACACAGATGTCTGTCCAGGATAAGAGATAGTTCTGGAGGCCGTATCACCAATCTAAACATGCAATAAGTAGCATGCTGTTATGAAGCTTTTAAGATTATGAAGCACCTATGTATTTTTTTTTTCCAACACTGTCAGAGGACTACGAACGTCACTGCGTCTTTATGTTCATTTTGGCATGCCTGGTGATGTTACCGTGGCAAGATGTCGGCTATGTCAAGGAAGCATAGGAAGAACTGGTGATTGGGTTGACATTCTTCTCAGATGGCATGTCCCTACTGCTTGTGCCCCCCCATCCCTCCATCTCTTCCCTTGCCTCCTACAGATTTATAACCAGACAGATGGCAGTTATATGGGAAGTCCTGAGATGAGCCCACTTTATAGCATTGTTAATGCACTCACACAAACAGCCGTCACCATTACTCTCATTCTCCCTTCCCTCCTCCTCTTCGGTCTCCTTCTTTCTTTAGTTTAGCCTTGTGTTCTACTCCTTTTTTTCTTTCTTTGTCTACTATCTTCCCTGGATCAATCTCCATTTCCCCCTTTCTGTCACTCTTCATCTTTTCCTGTTTCTTTCTCACACAGAACAAATGTGCCCACACACAGAGGAACGCTTGTCACTAACAGTCTCTCACTGGAGTCAAGCTCAGACACTTTGAAACACCTACGCTCTCCCCTCTTCTTTGCCATTCTTATAATGCACATCATTCTTCCGTTGCCAGCGAATTGCACCAAATGACAGCTATTAGTATCAAATCCTGTGTTAGAATATGCACCAGAGAGACAGCTTGGCAAAGAGAGTGTGGGAGCCTGACATATAAACATGTACGTTTCTGGAATAACCCTCTTCTGTTTGGGATCCGCGGGCCAAAGGGTTATCAATATACTTATTATCTAGATGCGGTTGTAAGTAGGACTGCAAGCACCCAGCCCTTCTTTCTCCCCTCTCTCTTCACTATCTCAGAGCTGACAATGAGACTGTAATATATGTATGCATTATGTCAATTAAACAAGGAGACAGGAGAAAGGGAGAGTGGATGTTAGAGAATGCCTAAAAAACTTCTGTTTCATCAATGAAGCGCCATCTGTCCAAAACAGTTTGTGCATGGGATCATAAACTAGGAGCCATTAGCAGTGGGGGTGAAATAAATCAGAGTTAGATAAATATGTGCCTCTCAGTCAAACTTGCTACTGATGGATGATCTGCAGACACAAACACTAATCATGCAGACGCTTGCAAGAAACCCATGGAACAAGTGAGTACGGCAGAAAGAAACAGGAGGGTTTTATAATCTTTTTCTCTCTCTCTCTCTCTCTTCGTCCAGCTGTAAATCGCGAGGAGACCATGGAGCGAATAACAACTCCAGGCTTAAAGAGTTGATCCGGCAGTAAGCTATGCAAATAGCAACACACCAACCACCTCTGTGTCATGAGATACAGTAATTAAAGACAACACAGCAGCACAGGGTAAATCTATTAGCCTGGCAGAGATTAGGCCTGAACAGTCACTTCCCAAGGGGGCCTGACTGTCTTGTGTAGCCTTTACCACACCTTCAAGAAGGGTCAAGCAAACATGAAAGCTTTGCTCTCATTTGCTATTAGAAATAATTTGGCAAGGTACAAATTTACAGATACTGACATTTAAATGTTTATTTCTTTCAAACAATAACAGCTACTTCAATTCATCATGAAGGTTAAACTTAAGTGGCTCATGCAACGTCCCTCCATTTGACTGTCAGTAACACATCCATTATCTCTATTGTGATGGAATGTTACTCTAAATCAGCAAAAAGCACATGCAGCATCTTACACCCTGCACTTTCTGGGGTCTGTATCCATCAGTCTCATACAGCGTGAGCCTCAAAAGCTAATCTCTAACTACAAATGGGGCTCAGTAACCCAGAGCTTTCTGGACTAATGACTTTCTTGCTAATATTCAATCTTAAATTTGCCCAGGATGGAGAAGTCAGCTGAAGGGCTTTATTTGACCATGCTTGTAAAATGGACGTGGTGGAACAGAACGAACACGCAGATTCGGCCACAGGTCAATAGACTCACCCACGTGCAGTAAAACGGGAGGAAACATTAACCGTGCTTAACTGCCCCAGAGCTTAAAGAGCACTGCTCTTTCCCCTCTTTAGGACCAAAAGGCATCCAATTTGACCCTGAAGCTTATCTACACATGAGGGTTAAACAACACAACAGCACAAGCCAGAAGGACAGAGGGATACCTCTCAAGGTTTGAATTTCTATCCCCCACAAATGGAGGGTGCACGGGAGAGACGAGCTAGAACAAGGATCATATCCCCCCTTGGTAAATGAATACTCAAAATGGCCAGAGTGAGAGGCCAAAGGGCATACATTTCATTTTTACTGATCAACAATGACTAATCTCAAAGAAATATGTGGTAATTACTCAAATAACTCACACTGAAAGACCAGAAATATTTCTGCTTTTGCAAACATTCTCCTCACTTTTGTCTCATAATGACTTTTTGCACAAAGCATTCTTCTATTTGATTACAGCCAAACAATACAAATACTGCATCACCAATACAGTGAATGATGCAAGAGATGTCCTCACACTGGCACCTAACACTGGAAATTACTGTACCTCTAAGCCAACAGATCAAACTGTCTGCATGAGAAGACACTTAAGGACAGCATGGCACAGATCATCATGGCTAAACTGAAGTCCAAATCTTAACAAATTACAGTAATACTACTGCTATTTCAATTTCCCTGTGATGAGTGGGCAAGGTAAGCTGTCGGTCAGAGAATATTAGGATCTGATAAAAGAAAAGGCCATATCGACTCTAGTTATGAAGAACAGGGAGTGATGGGAGGGTTTAGCTGTTAAACCCTGAAGAGACTGGAAGTCCTAAACAATACTCCAATACATGCGGAAAAAGCAATTTCCCTTGAACCCTGAACTGTGACATTGTGATCAAGATGTTAAAAAGTCAGCATTAACCCAGCACAAGCAACAACACCCAAGGAATTTGTGTTATTAAGGGTTTGTGTAATGGCAAAATGTATTTGAGATGATCAGAAAAGCTTGCTCACCTGGGGTTCCAGCAATCTCCACACTTAATGTGCGTTCAATGGTTTTGTTCTCAAACGGTGATCCCTTGTGGTCACTGGAAGACAAGAAAAGAAATAGCAAAATCTTACTTGTCAGGTGGAAATCTTTAAAAGCTTTTGTGATATAAGAAATGGAAATGAGTCACAAAAATGCCTCCATTTGGATTTTAGTCTGTATAGTTTTCTTTGGCTTTCTCTTTTGCTGTAGTTTCTGTTGCTTTTTGCCTAGAATAATGTGCAAAAACTTCTCACACTTACTTTGGAGACTCTGGGGTCAAAGGAAGTGGCAAGGTGGTTGGTTTGGCTGCAGAACACAAAGGAGCATGGGTAATTATTGACCTAAATATGACACTCATGGCAGAAGAGAAAAAGTCCACATCTGCAACATTTATTCTTAAATTTGCTCAACATACAATTATTACTACAAAAATGAGTAAATAAAAAAAACACCCATCCCTAGTTAGAAATTCTTTCTATGGATGCTACTATACAAAGGATAGTTTTCAAATTGACCCCATTTTAACAATTTACTCTCTTAGGATTTACTGTTTACTCTGTGAGGCAGGATGGAGTGATGGTTTAAGAGGTGTCTAGACACAGACAGACTGCGCTCAAGACAACATAGAGATCATAATGGAATCAAAACATACAGAGACAATGCCACAAACAAGACATATGACAGTGGGTGAGCCCCTCGCTAGACAATAAAGTCATATCGCATGCACCATCAGCAGAGGAGGGGAAAAAAAAAGAAGGAAGAAAGGAGAGTCAAGGAAGCTTGTGCAGTTGCCCGAGGCTCTGGCCGACTTTGTGCTCCAGCTAAGAAAATGTGGCTTTGGTAGCACGATGCTAAAGAGCAGCACCCGGGATCTGAGTCTAAATGTACATGTTCAGCACACTCAGCTCAATCAGCCAAAGATGGTTCAAGGAATCAACTTTGTAAATGCAGGGTGTGTAGTAGCAAGACAAGGCTCACCCCTTTTCCCATCCCCTCCTTTTTTTTAAAAATCTAAATTTCACTCTTTAATTTAGAAAAAAAAACCAACCAAAAACCCAAAACAAAACAAGAGAAATGCCTCCTGGACTAGCGAAAAGCATTGGCGAGCAGGCTTTCTGCAGTCATTGGTGTTTATGTCCTCAGAATGACTGTTAGATTCAAATTAGAATACGGGTTAGTTGTGAAATCAAACTTGGAAGTGGTTAGAACAGGAGAGGGAGAAGAGAGAGCAGAGATAAGGCCAGTGGGGGGGATGCAGTCATGATTACCTAACAACGGGTGGCCCTGGTCATCGGGGTGCTCGCTGAGTGCCTGCCTGTGTGGGTGCCCTTGCCCTTGTATGATGCAGGGAGGGGTGGGCTCTGCAATGCTAGTATCTGGGATGAATGGGCTTGATGGGCCCTGTGAGAGCACCGCTGCAGGGCTGCCCATGACACGGTCATCATCATCATCATCAACAACACCATCATCATCATGGTCAACATCCTCCCCATAGCCCCCGTGGTTTGGCCACTCTAGGTCAAGTCCAAAGCCCATGTCTAGCTCTGGTTCTAGCTGGCTGACCCAGCTCTCTAGGTCTAAGGTTAAAGGGGACAACAGGAGTCCTGAATCAGGCTCTTCAACCAGACTTCCTCCCTGATTTCTATGATCGGTGGTCCGTCTGACATCTTCTTCTTCCACCTTAGAAAAACATTGGGCTGGGCTCTCGGACCTCTTCTTACCTGCTGACCTGCTCTTAGTGCTATGTAAAGGGGGGATTGTGGGTGGGGGTAGGCTGGCCCGGAACTGAGAGGGCCTCTGTTTGGAGGTGAGCAGCTGGCTAAGTAAAGGGTGCCCCGGCTTCTCGTCTCTTTTCTTTATTGTCACTGTGATGTGCCTATGTGGAGTGCGGCTGGCACTGCTGCTGGAACTACGGCCTTGCCTGCCAAAGCCCTCACTAGCCTGAGTGGCGCCTGCAGCCTCTCGGCAATGCTCACAGCTGTGACTCACCTCTCGGGGAGGGAGGGAATAAGAATGCATATACCTAATGAACCTAGCGGCGGCCAGGCGGCCCACATCGCCTGGCGGCCTTCCTTCTTCACTGGGCGGCCCGTGCTCCAGTTTGGGGCGGGCATGGCCGCAGGTGTAGGTTCTGTGGCCAACAGGGATAGAGGCAACCTCCGACTCCTCAACCCCGTCATCGTGAGTGCAACGCTGCCACTTCCCAGCCCCAACACCAGCCATACTACACTCGCCTGCAGCCCGGCTCTCACCTCGCTGGTGATGCTGCTGCGGCGGCTGCTGCTGCTGCTGTTGAGATGGCACAGCTGACTTCTTCTTGGAGGTGGTTGTGGAAGAGGAGGAAGAGGTGGAGGACAGGGAGGAGAACGAGGAGGTGGATGACGAGGATGGCGACGAGGAGGAGGATGAGGCACCGAGACCCAGGCCACTCTTGTCTCGGCTACTGGCACCTCCCCAGGCGCCCTTGGCTTCACTGGCTTTGGTGTGGAGCAGGATGTCATCGGTGGCCGTTAGGTATTTCAGCAGCTCAGTGCAAGGCCGCCTCACCGGGCGGTTCTGTTGGCTGGATCCCCCTCTTGCTTTACCGTTCCAGGGGCTCTCCATCTGTGCAAAACGGAGAAAAAGA
Organism: Atherinomorus stipes; assembly: GCA_023101725.1. Lineage (NCBI taxonomy): Eukaryota > Metazoa > Chordata > Actinopteri > Atheriniformes > Atherinidae > Atherinomorus > Atherinomorus stipes. The sequence goes on from JALJCO010001075.1 coordinate 106,225, forward strand.
CACATAATTGCTAAGTTTGCTTAAGATGAAAGTTTTGTCCGCTGCTGTTCATGCAGCAGCTGATCCAGTTGTGAGAAATGGTAAGTACTCCAAGGCAAAAACATAAAAGTACAAAGAGATGGAGCCACAGTGAGGCTGAAAGAGTGACTCAAGCAAGCCAAAGCACAGTAGTCGCCCGAGTGTCTGGGAGGCGATGGTGGGAGTGCCGTCCGCCCATCATCTTAATTGCGTGGCCCCCCGAGCACCACCGCGCCACTCTGTACGCGCACCGTGTCCTCCGGGAGTCCTCATTCGCTCTGCTCCAGAAATGGATGACTCAAAGGCACGGTATGAAAATAGACTCAGCGAGGAAGGTTGACGCACTGAATGTGCATCGTACGCAGAGCACACACAAATCTGTCTGTGCTGTGTTTAACACACAATATGAACAGATACAGATGCTTTTCACATTTAGCAGATTTTAGGCACTCAGTAAAGCATAACCAATGAAGATTTCAGACATTTTTGCCAAGCAAGAGCGAACAAGTGCTGCAGTATATTCTTTATATGGCAGTGTAAATAAATGTTGCGTTCTGACATGAAAATGGAATCACAAAATCTATCAAGTCACATTTAAAAACGCCAACGGTTCTTACACGGACTAAAATCATATCTTAATCAAATCCATCCTTATAGAAAACACTGTTTTCAGAGCATCTACTGAGAACTTCAAGACTAATATTTTGATCCTGGCATCTCAAGACATCAATCTAGCCCAAGAACGAGTCGTGCCCCCCCTCCCTCAAACAGGCACTATACCAAGGCGTATAAGTGTTGGAGCTAATGAGACAACAGTGCCGATGCCCTCGCCTGGAAAGCCCAACAGCAATCAGCCTGTTTTCATTACAAGACGGCCCCCTGGGATAGTAGACTGCTAAAGCAGAAGTCTAACATCTTCAGAAGGCGGCCACCAAAAAGAAAAAAAAAAAAAAAAAAAAAAGTGACAAGAAGTGAGAGAGAAAGAAACAAAACAGAGCACAAGCAGAATGCGAAAGATAAATAAACAGAATTAAATAAGCAGCGAGGCAGTGCATGTATTTTGCGTGTGTGTCCCTACCTTGACGACGGCAGGTGGTGGTCTGATCCGGTGGTTGCTGCTGGCTGCATGGTTCTGTGCCTTGCCACCTGTGTATTGATTATAGCTGAGCTGGGAGTTTGCGGGTGCCAGAAGGAGCTTCTTCAGCTGCAAATGGACCCAAACAGAACCAGAAGGGTAGGAGAAGAAGAGGAAAGGCACTGGGTTATGTAAATGAGCATTTTCCTTCAATTATACGTCATATTCAAGCTGACTGCTACTACATTTTTAAAAAAAGAAAAAAAATCATTGATACACTGAGACCAGACAGTTGTATGTAGTTTATAGACATGGGGGAAAAAAAGCCTTTTTTCTTCCTGTGCAGGTGTTTTTGTGTACACACAACCAGGCTTCTCTTATGTGATTGAATAAACACATTCAGGCATTTTGCTAAAGGTCATTTGGAAAGAAACCGGCATGGAATAAAATGGACTATAACGTAAAATAACATAACGTTTTAGGTCAAAGCAATAAAGCTAGAAAAATGCCCAGATGCTACGGTCATGAGTACAAATAACTGAACAAATATTTGCTGACTTTTCACTGAGAAATCTGTTTTTTTCCCCCTTTTTTTCCCCTAAAGATGATCGGGGGCACTGGGATGAGATGAGACCTGCTGACAATAGATGAGATGGGATGCATTTCAGTTTCCCCCTTACTTTCATTATGTAGCGGCTTTATTTCCGGGGCGGTGGTAATGTGTCAACAGTAGTTGGCCCCACCACTGTATTCATGTCATTGAATTGCCACCACAATAGCAGTATTATGTAATTAGCACAGAGCAGCAAGCACTCTTATCCATTCTCCCTCCTTGTATCTTCATCTCTGCTTGCCGTCCCTGCACACAGCGTGGCAACACACTGTGGCAAATATGAAGCATAACTTGGGCAGGACCAACAGAAATCTAAATTACCACTTTTGGTCCTCGGCTGTGCAATATATTTGCTTTAAGCCAACAAAAATCCATAAAGTTTACATATTTAGACATGTGTAGAGGGGAGCTTGTGTTTAGATTCTGAAGATGGTGGAGGTGCGGTTGGTGTTACCAAAGAAGGCTCCTCAGGCTCTGGGGTGCGTGGTGAGCCGTCAGGAGAAGAGGGACAGCTCCGGTCACTGGCATTGGTCACGTCCCCATCTGCCAGGGCCTCAAACGAAGGCAATCCGTCCTCATCCACCGGGATGCTGTCCAGGGTCTCTGTGAGCACTGCCAGCAAGTTGGCCTCATTTTCTTCATCTATCTTCTTAGGAGGGGGAAAAGGAGTAAGACAAGAAAAATAGGGCATTTTAGTTCAGAGATAAGTGTTTATTTTTCATTAAGGGGCGGTAAAGGTGGTTTCTGAGTGCCTGTACCTTCCCTTATTAATATAGTACTTTTTGTTCAATTTTCTTTGGCAGTACTAGAATTCTGTCTATTCTGGCAGCCTTCAGAAAAACAAAATTCTCCTTGTGTGCATGTGAGTCAAGCCTGTCACTCATATTTTTACGCATGCAGCTTACTGGACCAAAATAACATCACCAACAAGAAACCCATTACCAGGACTGACAAGTAGCAAGGAAGACCAACTGTGTTGGAGTGGGTTGGGGGATGGAGGAGGGAGTTCACAGAGTTAAAAGCAACAATGGACAGAAGTCGTGTCTTCTCTCTCTTCACCCTCAAAGTCTTGAGACAATTGCCTCGCTGAAAAGATGTTTGCAGGCAACCCTTATGATAAGGAGAATTATAGCCCACTAACACTAAATAAATGTGATATATTTAAAATGTTGTTTTGACAACGGATATTCAAGATGAGAAGTTGCAGTCAACATTTCATTACAAATGAAGCTTATTGTTGCCACTCAGCTCTGCTCTGACGTACCAGAGGAGCTGTGTGATCGCTGCAGCTGGCTGTTTAATGGTTGAGATTATAACCGCCTGTGTGATACAAAGAGCAACGAATATACAGACACAGATATCCAGGGAGAGATGTGAGCTGAGAGGTTATGGGGGATAATAGCAGAGTATGTGAGTGTAGTGAGAAAAAACAAGAAAAGAGAATGTATGACATAGAGAGATATTAAGAGTGAGATCAGCATAACTCGCTTAACAGAAGCAGAAGGCAGTGTGTGTGTGTGTGTTTGTGGGTGTGCATGGCTGTGTCTTTTTGCATCGACTACTGACAACAGGAAGTGCAAGTTCCAGGGGCATAAAAGCCCAGGGGACTTCGAGACAGCGGAAAGATAAACAGTATTTTCGCCCTGGGATGCTCTGTGGCCAGCCCAACAAGAACAAATCCCTTTATGCACACGGCGGGATTATCATCACTTGGTGACGGCGTGTGGCCATCATTATGCCGTGGGATGGGGGACCAACATCTCAGATACCAGCGCTTTATCACACACTACTAAGAATCCCACATGTACACCTATTTTTTTTTTTTTTTTTTTTTTTTTTTGCTGCCTACCCCACTGGTTTTAGACAATTACAGACCCACCATGGATTGCACCCCCCCCCCCGAGATGCTTTGGATTTAAAAATGAGATAGGAGTCATCTTAATGCTTTCCCCTTCCAATTTTCATTTATAGATGACACAGATATCTTCACCATTCAGTTAGCTAGCTAACAGTGAGGAAAATGTTAATCTGATGCTCACTGAGTAGATTTTCTCCTAACAACATAAACACTCGGTCATTATTAAAAAATGATAAAGAGGACATATTTCACAGAGATAACATGATGTAGACTAGGGCCATGCTGCATTGGCAAGCAAATGCCTTGCAGGAAATTGCTCTGTATGAGGTGGCATGCTGTTTAATTACTTGCAAGAAGCTTCAAAATCCACTGTGCTGGAACCTAGTACTATTCAAAGGCTCACCATTTCCCAGCTTCCCAAATCATTACCTGAGCACTAAGCAGGTTGGTATTAACTGCAGATCAAGCTGGAGCCTTGGCTTAGCCCAAACATACATCCTGGTATGAAAAAATTGAAATTTGGAATCATTTTAGATTATCACAAATGAGTCTTTAATGAGCCTGCCATCTGTTTAGGTCCATACTCATCAACTATCCAATCAGCGCTGTATTTAGGTGCAGCTTTATCCACCTCTCCCCATCCTCCTTAAACCTATAAATCTACATTCTGTAGAAATGGCAGCCTACGCCACTGTGTGATGATAGTAACGGTAAAAACTGGGCTGTGCAAGCACCATTATATCATGGTTTAGAAAGGATTGGGGGAATTTTTGCAGCTGTGGGCAGGCTCAAATGTAGTAATTTCAATCCTGTTGAAAAAAGAAAAAGAAAAAAAATTCTACCAATTGGGAAGCTCGCACAGCCACTCTGTATCCCCAAAGACGACTCAGAAGGGACTCTCATATTCTGTGAGAGACACTTGTAAAACCCTAAGTCGTGACGGTCAGGCAGCAACCGCTGCTGTGGCTCTAGTGCAGGCACTCATAGGCCAAGTGGGGATTTGAGAAACTGGGGTAAAGAGCAAACCTCAGTGATCGTTTCTACCCAGGAGAGAAAATGATCTAATAGCTCTGTCCGGGAGGGCGAGCTTTTCCACACCAGCTTAGGGACCACACTGTACAGAGTTTCTGCACCAAAGTCAATCTACTCCCAATAACTCACTTGCTTCTTGTATATTTGTAAACAAAATCACTTTGTGGGTGAACGTCAGGAGCTATGGCACCCAAAGGGCTGAATAACCTGGCAACCTGCAGACGGCCATGTCCACTCATATTGATTACTACAGCAGCTGCCGAGAGGAAAAGAGGACAGGAAGAACAAAGAGAGGAGAGAAAAATTGTCTCGGTGGAAGCACTTTCCCGGCCATCCCGCTTAATGGACCTCACAGAATTAAAGAGATCTTAACAATCCTGGGCTAATTGTGGGATCACTATATATTAACCCCGCTCCAATTCTAAAGGGTGCCATTTTGCAGCAGTTTTATTCCAAATGCTTCAATTAGCCATAAAACACGCTGGCAAGAGCTGGCAGAGTCCCCCCCACCCACCCCCCTCACCCAAGTTTCCCCACATCAGAGAAAGGAAAGCCAACCCCAGTTGTTCATTATTAGGTGAGGCCCTTTTGTTATCAGCCAAGCAGTCTTTGAGATTGTCCTTGCCTTTTACGCTTTTATTGGGTTGTACAGCACAGCATTGTGTTCTAGGAGATACTATTCACAGAGCTGATAACGAAAGGTAAAGGTGATGTTTTAAACAAACACTAACCCCTGAACAGTAAGGCAAATAGCCATATTAGGTCTAATAATTGTATCTTGAGGATTTCAAGCTCTTGAGCACATTTCCAGGCATCAAATTTTAATTTAAGATTCTCTGAGAAATGCATCATTTACAGGTTAGAAGGAACAAAATTTAAAGTCTGATCTTTGGATCACTCCTGTTTTCAAGTGCTGTTACTGTGAAAAGCAGATCATGCGGCAAACAGACGGGATGAGGGAACTTATAGCATTGCTTAGCAAATGGACCATCTGGTATGTAAAGCACTGTTTTTTCTCAATGTGTCTTTTTGCACATTTGGCTACAAAAGTGGGAGGCAGTGTTAAACATGCCACTTGAAAAATGACTTTTTTTAGTTCATCTAAATCATTGTCTGAATGTTTCTTTTTTTCATTGCTCCTTGCTTTTCCAAATTCCAAAGACATTCCTTTGGATGAGGTTTAGAAACTCTGCAGACCTTCTAATAAAGGGACAATCAGGAATTGTGGGGGGCATGTGCGTGCATGGCAAGTGGGGTGTCGGTATCAAGTTATCACATCTTGACTCTGCCAAGAAAAGCAGCCTCGGATTTGATAAACAAATAATGTCATTCTGTGTTATTACCCTCAGCCCCCAGATTTCAAAGGAAATAAATCAAAGTCAGCCTTGCCGTTAAGGCGTTAGTCAGGCCTGACACGTCGGCCGGTCACACAGGCACAACATATGGTGGCAGGGAAGGAGGGAGGAGATGGAGGCAGGGAGGGTGAGGTACGGCGCGATGCACGACGGAGAGACAAATCATGGCAGCCGCCAGAGACGTCTGGTCATTTAGCATGAGCTTACTGAGATGGAGAGAGGGTGATTATGGCCTATACAGAGCAATGAAACCATACATAACACTGTTAAGTTCCTCCGTGTGCTTGCTTGTGTCTGTGTGTGTGTGCATATGTGTGTATAAGGCGGCAGTGGCACAGTTTGATGGTGTTCCAAATCATAAAACTAAATGTTAAAGCTCCATTGTGGTCAGGGCTTTGAATGGCTCACATGATGTAGCAGTGAGCTAAAGGCTCTCGCCATTTTCCATGTGACTACAGAGTCAATAGAGCGTCTCGTTATTCTGAAATAATTCCCAGAGCAAATGATCCAGTGGACCAGATTTACATGTTCTGGACAACATTCACAGTTTGGGTAGCCATTGGAGTGTGCTCATATTGACAGAGCAGACACCCTGAATCGATTGTCTGCACTTGAGATTCAACATTCAGCATTTTCCCATTTATAGGTTTGTCCTTGGTTAATAATAGTTTGAACTGCATTGCTATATATTTCACTTTCAAAATGCTGACAAAATTGTCCACTTTAAGCACCAGGCAGCAGATTGTAGGGTTCCCCATCCATTCCCTACTATCTGGACAAAACGTGAATTAAGAAGGATCTTAGTATTTTGTGCCTCAATTTAAACAAAAATGGCTGCTGACTGTTTTGAGGCTGGTTTCTATCTTTGTAAGTTAAAACCAGTGAGAAATTGGTTTGGCCCATCAGTGAGGGTCTGTATTTATGGGTGCAAAAAACAACTTGGAACATTTTGAGACAGTTACAGCAATATGAGATGATTTGACAGGGGTAAAGAGAGGAAAATGATGTGTGAGTGAGCCAAAAAGAGAAAGCGAACTGTTGTTACACTCGCTGACACAGGCCAGATCCAATTGAGCCACCTACTCAAGGGATGTTGGCAGGGCTGTTTCATCAAGTTATCTGTGAAAAAAAAAAAAATCTTTTAACCGGTAACCCTGCCGTGAAAGCTAACCACCTGTACTCCGTCACAAACCTGCTGAGATCTGCTGAGACTGTTAAATGCCATCAAATTTACCATCAAAAATCATGCATTAGTTGCACAAGTTGAGATATGTGAAGTGGCTTGAGAGACCATATTCAGATTAAGGTATTTTGCTTACACTCATCTATATATTAACACTCCTACATTTTAAGAGAGCAATTCAGATGACTGATAAGATCACAGGAGGTTTGAGTGTGTCCTGGTGGAGCCTCCTCATCAACAGTCTTGCCCCAAGCTGCTGTTGTTTTCCTCCTCCAGCCATTAAACAGATGGTCCAAGCATCCGTTTTCTAGCACCACCAAATCACAAGCCATCATAATGACTGGACACTCACGCTTTTTGTTTTGGCAGCTACTTCCCAATCAGCTTGGCACAAGGAAACACTGATTGCTGTGATTGCTCTTACTGTGCCTTGACAGTCACAGCAGGAGAGGGAGAAAAACAGAGATTGGGATGCTCAAATAAGGAATATGCAGCTAGATTCAGAATCTGGATGAGGACTGGTGCTTCCCTCTGCTTTTATTCTCCTAATGGCATGCAAATAGCTATTTGCTTAAGTCGGCAGCTCTGAATGTGCACTTCTAAGCAAGGGGCCTTTGAACCTACTGTTACACTGCTGATAATGTGCTAGAGGAACAAGGGGAGGGGGGACAGACTGAGCGCAGAGAGGGACAGAAAAAGGAGCGCACAGGCTGTTTCCGCTGTCCATCTTGCTGCCACATTTCCCGGCTGGAATGTAAGTCTGTCATCACCAGTCAAGTGTAGCTATCCATAAAACAATTACACACAGAGAGAGAAAGGCTGGTCACTTTGGTTCTGACATTTACATAGATCTGCGGCGGGAGCAGAATTGACCAGAATTTCTTATTATTATCTGCTGCTGTACCACTTTTACACACAGACATCCACACACACATACAAAGACACCTGCACAATGCAGCTCCTGACCTTTCGGGCCCTGCCAAGCCCATCGAGGGTTTGTGGCGTTTCATTTGTCAAAGTAATATCTTCCTTGGAACAACGCCAATGCAAGGAGAGCCAGGATAGAGTGGACAAGATATAATGGTCTACAGTGTTTGAAACAATAGACACATAAAGGTGTCTTTCTGTACCGCTGTCCTTTACGTGCACTGGTTTGTATCTTTATTTGATGGAGAAACAAATAACACAAATGCAGGGTAGTGGAATTGGCAGAACATTTTGGAAAAGCAGTCAATTTGGTTATGCAGAAAAAAAAAAGGGTCATCCTATTCAATCTGCACTTATTGCCACACATGATGTGACAAGACAACTGAAAGAAAATGATCGTATCGGGGCCTCATAGTCTCATGAAGGCAATGCTCTGATTACTCAATAAACTCATTACTTCTGTGTGAAAATGAGTGTGTTGTTGTAGGAGAAAACCTCTGCAGTGTGTATGTGTGTGTTTTACCTGTGCCATGACTCTGTGAGCTTTTTATCTTAATTTTTCATTTTTTCTTGCACACCTTTAAGTGCCAAAGGTTTATGAGATCCTCATGAGATAGCTTTGGCTGAACATGGATGACTTCACAAGCGTTTTGTGCGAGTGGTAACGATGTGGGGGTGCACAACTTTACAAGCAAGAAAATGAAAAACACATCAAAGAAACTGTATACGTAAGTCGATACAATCCCTGCTCATAGACATGAGGCAGGGATGCAATGAGAAAGGATGGGGGGGGGGCACAAAAGCTCTTTGAGTCTTTCTTTGTAGCAGCAACACTGAATGTTGAGCTGAATTCCTTCGTAATCTTGAATCTAGTCTCTGTGGAATACTGATATGTTGCCTTTAGTATGGATAGGCTTTTACAGCTTACATCGAGCCGAGCGTACCCACCACACCTGCACGCACTACCAGCCTCTGCAACGTCTGCCAAATGCACAATGATCGCTGGCTGTTGACCACTTAAATGACAAGCATCAAACACTCAAAATCCTTTCTGAACATCGAGTTATTACACAACAAAGTCTGCTGCAATGTGAAAAGAGGTTTGGCTAACCTGAGAATAGCCTGAAAATGATTCTCTGGAAAGAGTGGATCAACAGGCAGACAATTAGAGCTGTTGACTTCCTGAGGTCAACAGCATTGTCATGGTGGATACATGCAATAGTTTCCTAGCAGACAGGCTACTTCACAGATTTACAACACATATTTTACCATTCTGATAGAAAAAAATGCATGTTTTATTTACATTTTTGTCAAATGTTTACATGCTTTAAGCATAATTTTGAACTAATTACTCGAAAGACTACAGTCTGTCCAGCATTCCTTTGAGACTGAGATTTTCTCTGCTCTTACTCTCTTTAAAAATAAAGTTTTCATACATTAACTATTTCCCCCATCCCAAGTTAAAGCAACACTTTCTATCTGCAGAGACAAAATGTCTGTAAAAGCTTTCACTTTAGACTCCGGAGCTACTGATTGGGCAGCAAGTGAGTCATCCAAGCATCAAGTCACTCATGCATCAGCTGAGCCTTAGAGAGCCTCTTGAACTATTTGAGGCCTGTGCAGACTTAAATGCTTCAGGAAGGGGGGGATAAGCTGGAGCTACAGGCATGCAGTGCACATCATAAAGCTTAGTTAGAATAGGGATGTTTTATCGACATATTTTTTTTTCTGTGTGGATGACAAAGCTCAAACTTTGTCTAAACCAGGAGAAACTGGTCTTTCACATGCACAGCACTGGTCTGTATTAAGCGCAAAACGTTTTCACATAAATTAGAGCAATTCTGAAAATTAAAACAGAAGAAGATACCATTAAAAAAAATTTAGAGATGCTTTTGTCCTATTATTTTTTAATTTGGCGCCCCATTATATGCATCAGTTATGGACAAAGAGTCCAGCCCTGTCCCAAACTATCTCTGAAATTAACTTACTCTAAATTTCCTTCTAGCTCCTCCTGTTATTATGATAAATCCCTGCATTAGAAGACGAATTATTCCTAAACGACTTCCTTTTTATCATTTTCAATAAGTTCAGTGAAAAAGTTTTTTGGAAGCTGTATTACAAACGCAAACAGACGCAGGCCAAGAAGCCTGGCCAAGGCTACCACCTTTTACTGGGAATACTGGCATGGAACTGCAGACACCTGGGACTGCTCAGCCTCTGCTGGAGAGGGAAAACAGCCTATCCTCCAAGACTGACAATGCTTCATCATGAATCATGGCACGCGCTGACCGAAAGCTCTCCACTCTCACACTGTTTAATTTTTCTGGTCTGTTATTCAGGCTGTTTCTAGCAATTAACCATTTCTTTCACTGTGTTTTGTGCATCTCCCCCAGTCACTGTTTTATCATTTCATTTAACCTCTTGCTTGTACCACCCTTAACCTCCTGCTTCTTTTCTTTGCAGTAGGAGAGGAATGGAAAAACATCCCGGGGAATCGTGATTGCACCGCACTCCCACTCTAAAGAGTGCACTATTAAATAATACAAGTGAAGTTGGTCTTATCGCGAAGCATCATTGCAACATGTTACTGCATGTTTGATAGCATGAGTCGGAGGAGGGGGGGTGGATTATTGGCTTAGTGTTTTGGCCAGGTTAAAGTGAAACAGGCCTGAGAGGCTCTTAGTGAAGATTACCTTAGGTACTAAAAATAGTCATTTTGACCCAATATGCACACAAAACTGAAAGTGATAAAAGTGTTGTGTCTGGCCAGAGACAAGACTTCTATCTGATCTTTGCATGGGGTGTCTCAGTTACGCAAAAGACGCACACTCATGCACACACCAGTGGTTGCAGTGTGATGACAAAGATGGGTATCCACTAAGGGGGGGGGGGATCAGCTGGGGCAGCAGCACCAAACCATGCCTCAATCAGCAGCAGTGGCCCACTGGGACCATGCTTTGAGTGTGTGTGTGTTTGTGTGTGACAGAGCTAGATAGGCAGCCAAGCAGCTACCACCAGACCAAAAGATGTTCCCTTGCTCTTTTTCCATACGTTCCCTGAGGGGACTTTTTTTTTTCCTTTTTTTTTTTGGGGGGGGGGGGGGGGGGGGGCTTCTCTATACTCCTTTTCCCCTTCTTCCTCTCAGCCATTCTTTCCAGAAGCGACTGTTGTAGGCCAGAATATATTTGTTTAGCCACTGATGCTCCAACTTTCCATCAGCCAAGAACAAATGCTTTGCCTTGGGAGTGAGAAGACGGAGAGAAGGGGGGGCGGGGGAGCCCACAGCGGGTTGAGAGCTCTTGTTGTGGAGAGGATCTGACAGACGCTCCAAGATGACACAGGCTTGGACAGCCGATGTCTGCATCTCTCTACTATACATCTGGGCCTATTTGTCTACACTCCCTTTCATTTTGGTATCTTGAAGCAGCATAGCTGCAGGTCTGAAAAGCGCGCTTCGACAGCGATGGAGGATTTCTTCCATCAGACAGTGCAAACAACGTATCAGCACAGTAGAACTGAAGGGAACTTTAGATGAGGAAAGCGTGGTGTATTCTAATAAGACTCACTTCAGAAAATCATATTATACAGTAGAATATGATAATTCATACACCCTATGCTGGAGCAGTGAACTGGTGCGGGTGGTGTACTCTCAAATGTCAGCATAAATTTGCAAAATAAACGCAACCGGCATTCAGCAGGGAGTAGGAGAAGGGACAATAAGGGTTTCTGCTGTTTGCGTGCATGTGTGTGTGTATTTGTGTGTGTGGGCATGACGATCCCTCTCAGAGGATGTGTGACTTTCTGTACACTTCTGTTTCAGCTCGCAGGAGCTACAGTATACCGCCAACAAATGTGTGAGCTAATCTGTGCTTACGTGTGTTTGCAGTGAAGGCAGAGCTGCTTGAGGAAAAAACATTTCATCACAGCATGTTTTATCAAAGCCTCCTAAACACGACCCAATCAATCCAATCTGCCTTTACTTAAGAATAAGCGCCTGTGCATCTGTCCAATAAGGCACAAACAAGCAAAACAAAGCATCATAATGCCTTTTGAAGGCTCGTGCCATCACGTACTGCATTCTGTGGCGTGATATGAAGAGTTTTCATAAATAAAGACCCACATATGTGAGCTCACATGTGTACACTCGCTGCATGTCCAATGTCAGAGTAATGCTTTAAGCCTTGGCATCTTATTTTACTACCTACTAAGCCTACAACCTTTTACTTCCAATCCATGGGCTTTGGTTTGGGCTGGCTCAAGTCCAAGCTTCTCCTTGTCTATGTGACTGTTTGTTTCATTACCCATCTGTCCCCATGCCTCACTGTCTGTCTGTCTTGTCATTTGCTGGCCTTTCCTATCTGTCCACCTCTCTTTCTTTCACTCATCTCTATCTTCTCTTGTTCCTGTGTTCCACCTGTCCATCTATTATCAGTGTACCTCTCAAAAGGACACGTATAGCAGGGACAGCATGCTAAAAAGTAAACTGAGCATCAATTTTCATTCAGAATCATGTACAATGACTCGGGGCCTACAACAGCTGTAAATTCCTTCATCTGTGTATGTATGAGGTGGCCATGACATATCCCTGTGCGACCGGCCTTAGGACGTCTACATAGGAATCTGAATAAGCCAAAACCGAGGATACACCTTTCCATCAATCAAATGGTTGAAGCTCGACACGTAATCTGAGAGGAGACCTGTGGTTAAAAAGACATTCGGTCACACTTCTGTGCTGTTATCTTTGGCAGTACACTGGGAACTTATTGGACTAACTACCCCTTAACAACTGCAGCCCAAAATAGACTGGACTGTCACGGTCGGCCCGTTTTGAAGAGGTGTCAAACACGCCAGGCCAGGAGAGATAGCAGCTATGTGTGTGTGTGTGTGTGTGTGTGTGTTAAAAGATGGGGGAGTGGTGTATCATTCTCCGCATTTTGTGTCAGGGACAGTTGGGAGAGTGGCAGGGAATGGAGCTAAAGGCCAGCCAGGGGACAGCCTGTGATCTGAGGCTGTGTGCTGTTTACAGAACGCACATGTTAACAATTTCCATTGACCCTTTAGTAGTCAAATAATCTTTCTCTGGTGCAAAGACAACATTTTCAGGCCTAACTGTACTGTATAACCAAACCTGGTTTGTACATTTGCCACAATATTATACGGAACTGCAACTTGAATTCAAGCCTGAGAAAAAAAAAAAAAAAAAAAAAAAACAGCAGGTGTTTGTCTTTCTGTCAAAGCTGCAAATCATTTCAGCTGTGGACTTAAGTAGTGACAGCAGGTTCAAACTTACAGGGAGCAAAGTGTTTGATGGGGGACATTTAAAAGAGGGGCCTCAGTGTGACAACTGCACCCAGCTGTTCCACATGTTACTCAAAGCAGCTTTGATAATCCGCTTCCTGCTGAATTGTAAAGTACAGGTATATACAAGAGATGATGGGAGACTACAAGAAAATAAAGAATACTCCGGTTGGCTTTAAAGCTGGCCAGTTATTAACACTTTCTATAATCTTCAACTTCTGAAGGGATGTCTTTTTGGTCTTTGCAGAGGCCAATCACGGGGGTGCAGGAAGTACAGCTACAGCTTCAGCTTTCTGATCCTTGCCAAGCAGCAAACTTTCCTCTGTCAGATTAAGTAGGATTAGCTGCGTCCTGCAGTATGATGAACTGTGAACTTCATATGGTGACTAGTAACTTTCCAAAGATGGAGGGGAAAAAAAAAACATAACTCTGGTCAGGAAAATATATGACTTGCTTTGAAACCCCAGTTTTCACAACTTAATTAGAAGCCTTTCCGTGCCCTCAGCAGTATTACAATAGCTGCTGGCTTGTTGAGTGTGTGAAAACATCACCCGCTTACTGCAATATACAGTATTCATGTGGAGGCAAACACGTGCTCTAGTGTGCATGTGCACATGCAGCTGCACAGATACAGGCTCAATCCCATTTTGCAAGTCACACAAAGCTTCATGCTCAGAGCTACTTCCTTCATCAGGGTCCTCAGTGGGTGCTAAGTTCCATTGTGTTTTAAAATGACACACATACACACACATACACTCTTCATTGGTATTTTTATCCATCCCCAGAGCCACTCAGTGGCTGCAAGCCATATCACTCTCAGACGACAGAGGAGCCACGGTCACACCAGCCAGTACTTAAGACCCCCCTTCTTTTGTGTGTGTGCACATGCACGTGTGTATGTATCCAGGGTGGTCCACAGAAGTAGAATGTGATATAAAGAGACTCTGAAAAGGTGGTGGTGGTAGGGAGGAGGCCAAACGTGGAAAGAATTTAGTCTGTTATCAACTGTTGCCTGCAAGACCACTGTGGACGCACACACAGAAAAGCACACAGCAGAGACCCTGGAATTGTAGCTACATGACAGGACCGTCGGCCTGCACATGCAGAGCCACCTCAGACGGGGTTTTTCCTCCTGAGGCAAGTCTAAAGCAGCCAATCTCAGCCTTTCTTGTCTATCTCTGGCACTGATAAAGACTTATAATGAACTGGGGGCTGGAACTCAGCCCCCAGACTGATGGCTTTATGGCCATGGCCAGATCATCACCCTCTGTGGACTTCGTTTGCCACCAGGTGAGAACAGAAAGGGAGAGACAGAATGAAAGAAAGGGATAGGTGCGGAGAAAGAAAGAACAGAGAAGTGGGCCAAAGATTAAAGTTTTACACCCCAACCTTTGAGAAGCATGTTGCAATACAGCTGCCATGTTCAGAATTTACTATGGATGCGTTCTCTCAGATCTGAGTTGGATTACTGCCTTCAGGCTAAAATAAATGCTCAAAGTTTTGATAAGGCAGCTTACCGTCGCGGCCAGAAGCCAAACGAGGGGACAAAGGTCCTCCCCAGGCTTATCAGTCGCCACCTTATCTCCACTTTTGTACTTCAGCACAATGTAAAGTCATGTTTGTAAACTGGTAACAGTTGTACAATTTGTTTGGTTCACATTCAAGTATGTGATAAGATGCATTTGCTGTTACTCTATTTCATCCCTGACCCCTTGAAATAATGATATCTTTAACTTAGTACCATAAAGCATAGAAGCAGCAGCTTACAGGGTTATAAATCAATAAATAGAGTAATTTACAACTTGATCTGTAAGCTCTACTTACCTCAAAAAGATTGGATGCTTCATTCCCATACTGAGTGGAAATTATCTCTGATTGGTCACTGTACCATTTGAGGCCACCCAGGAAGCTGTCTGCATCCAAGTCACTGACATCCAGCTCTGAGAGGTCAAGTTCAGGGAGGTCTGGGCAGAGGGGCTGGTCTTCACCAACCAAGGCAGCACACTGGTGACACACAAAACAGGGATGGTCAAACAAAAGTCACGCATGCTTTTAGTATATGAAAGCAACAAACTGTTGGAAACTTGCTTGAAGCTCATCTTGAAACATCACAGTGGAAATGTGCTCGATGATTTTGAATATTTCTGCAACTTTCATATGGTGAGTTATACTGGCTAAAATTAATCGATGACTTTTCTTACTATCACCCAATTGATTATTAACAGAGAAGCCTTCTGACAGGCTGGGGGTCAGCTGGTTTAAGGATCAATGTACAAAACGTGCAACCTGTTTCCACTTAGTTTCTGTTCTACCTCCAGTACACTGTGTACACTGTGATTGGTGCTGGCCTCCTTGCTACTAAATGCTGCCTGTTGACATTTTATTCACCAGCCTCTTTTATGTAATCTAGCCAGTGTGTACTATTTGTAGCAGCTGTTCCTGCTTCCTCCACACACAAATCATCAGCTCTGGCCTGGCAGCAGAAGAGGATTGTGAACAGAAGCTGGAAAGGTGCCTTGATGAGGGCAAAGAGGAGGCAACAAGTTCACATGGCTTGCTGTTTTTGCGTATCGATGTACAGTAAAAGTTACAGTCATTTTCGGAGTGCTACCTCCGACAGCTGAAATTAACAAGGCAAGCAGACTTTCAAGAACTTTAAGCCTTATAACCCGGTCATAAAAAGAAAAAGAACAAAAACAACCCGATTTGAGGCACGATCCGACTTTGTGCCAGCATGCAAATGCAAATCCAAGCTCGAGAAAATGGCTTTAAATCAGCTGTTGAAGATAATAACACTAATTTATTTGACAACGCATGAATGAGCGCCGAAGGGAGGTCTTCAGAAAGATATAAGATAGACATCCTCGGGCGAAGCCGAGGGGAGATTTGTCCCGCACGCTGAAGAGGGTTGAGAGTCGGGTTCGACTCGGGGCAAAGCTGAGAGAAGGATGCTGTGCCAACTGGGAAAAACCGTCCAGACACCGGTGTCACAGTTCATCAGTTCATGGATTTCACCAACACGAATATACGATGACTTAAGATTATGATTAGACAAATCCGTTATGTTGCAAACGCAACAGGGAAGGGGACACATTCACGGCGTCTTAGCTTCCCCCCCTGAGATGATCCAGACGGACAAGGCACGGCATGACGAACTGGCAACACAGCTGGTCGGATATTCAGAGACTGGACGTCCTATGCTCGATTATCTTATGGATTTCTTAGTAAACTAATGAAATAGCGCCGCCAGCCAGACAATCACGATGCACCACAGCGCTCCAATGATTTACGCACGCTTCGCACATAAAGCACCTGCTAGGATGATTATGAGAGGAAGTACCAATGGCAGCTCTCTTGTTTAAAGAGCAAGCTTTTAACAAGCAAACATGCAGACGTTTCTAAGAATCGATCGAAAAGAAGCCCCTGGAGTCCCCACATGTGTTGGCTTCACTGACTAACTGAACGCCACCGCAATGCAAACGGGAAACTCTCCTGACGCATACCTGGATTTAAGTGGCGTCTGAATGCTAAACGCCGCCGAAATTTCTACAGAGACACTGATAATAATTTAAAAGCAAAGTTTATCTCTCCCCATCTGATTTCACAGCCCACATAATCAGAAATTTGCAGCCAGACTGCATTCATGGTGTAGTTACTGTTAAACTGTCTGAAGCACCAATGAGCTCATGAATGCAGCCAAATAGGCTATAGCCAGGTAAATACACATCCGGAACAAGCTGCGTGGACTCAAAGAATTAAAAAAGGAGATTAATAAGTATCCTTTTGATTTGCCCTATCTGTATGTACTTCAGTCAGGTATGATAAGATAAGACGACTGGAACGAACGTGCGCCAAATACATGGATAAAGATATTAAAAAGGGGTTGAATGAAAATCGCATAAAATCATCGACTTTGGCTGGATGCGATGTTGCTCTCCAGCCAGCGCTCCTTTAGCCGGGATGTTGGCACACAGTCGTTGCCGGCCGGTGCCGTTAAGACCGTGATGCTCCTGCGCGATGCCAGATAGCGGTGCCTCTGTGTGGAAAACCTTTGCACTTGCCTTTGAAAACAACATGCGCTATCCCGATACGGCACATCAGAGGAATTATTATCGTCAGTAGATTTCATGCATCAGCGCAATACCTGACTTTGAGACATGTCAGTCATTTCGCCATGAATAAAAACCCTTCTTTGCACAGGAGCGCGTGAACTCCGCGGCTGGAGAGATTTCCCGTCAGCTTGCAAGCTCCGACTGAGCAGATCCTACGAGGAAAGCGTTGGTCCTGAGCCCCGTGCACGCATTACAACGAGTAACTGAGGGTGAAAAGGAAGATTCCGCACATTCCCTCCACTTGTCATATATCCCCGAGTTGTGTATTCCTCGCATCCTTAACCGTGTCCAGACGCGCACTACACCAGCATGCCACAGACAGCACCGGCACAGGAGGAGAGAGCGATGACTTGTCCATCTCTCCGACAGGAAGGAGGGGGAGAGAAAAAAAAAGTCCAGAGGGCTAGAGGGATGAGAGAAGTCTGCGTTTCAGATGCGCTCACCTCTAATTCTCTCCACACCGAGTCCTGATTACACCTGTCCCACGCCATCCAGCCACTGAATGACGGTCCGAGAAAAAAAAAATGTAAAAAAAAGAAAAAAAGGAAAAAAAAAAAAAGAAAAAAAAGAAACAAATCAAGTAAAAAAGAAATCCACACACGCTTCCCAGTCGCTCGCACACAGGCAACTGCTGCCCCTCGCCGAGAATGAACCGAGGGCACCTGTCTTACAACTGCTTTCCATCACATGACAAAGCTATTAAAAGTAGGCAGGGGAGTGACTCCGCGTCCACTCCACTCGCCAGTGACGCGCGCTGAGCAGGCGGAGTCTGGCTGCGCACATAGTAAAATCCTCACCGTGCACTGCAAGAAAAAAAAGTCAAAATAAAAACCAGTTTATCATCTGGCCATGTGCTCATGATGCATGTTCAAACATGGGAGACACACGCTGCCAATGGGATGGTTGATTCCGCCATTTAGATAAACGAATTTTATCTACTTATGGAAAATGCTTTTTTAAATGACTTATTAGTTTGATAAATGCCTCATAGGATTCATGATTATGGTTGCAAACGTCATTCTAAAAATCCGATTTTTTTCTACAAGCAGCTTTTCAGTGAAGTCATTGGAAATATCCCACAAAACGAAGAAAACCGAGTTTATAAAAGTTAAAAGATTGTACCTGTCCGGATTCTTCCGCAAAACACACAATAGTAATTAGCTTTCCCAGCAGGCACGATTAGAGCGTCAGTGGAAAATGATGTCTTTCAGCAAATAAATCATCTAAGTTTTGGCATCAACAATCTATCATCTCTGTGACTTCAAGTTTCCTCTGCTCTGAAAAAAATCAACGTTTCGTTCAACATCAGTAAATTTCAGGTAAACAGGTGATTTTCTCTGTTTTACCTCCTGCTATAACTGCAGCCTAAAATGCCCGTTGATATGTTAAAAACGAAATAATTCAGTCCTTTGAGGGAGAATTTCTTTGTCTATTCAGAGACAATAAAAAGGACAGGTGGCAGCATCAACCGTGTATACAGTGTCAACAGGATGTGTATAGGCAACACTACCTCAGTAAAATAAAAACAAAGGCTTTGTGGACATTTCAAACAGAGTTGTGGGGAGGGGAGGACTGACAGGTACACAGCAGGAATAATTGTCTTTCAGTGCTAAGCGTTTGAGTTATTGTCTCAGAGATTTTCTTTGCACTTCAAGTGAACAGCAAAATCAGATTATTCTCAGTTGCATGATATTTTTGCACAAATAGGGCTTGTTAGAAATAATGACAGTTATTTTTCCTTGTGTGGACTTTGTGTTCATAAAATAACCAAGTTCAATTCTGACAATACATTTGTGTAATAGGAGACTCACTCCATGGAATATGCTAACCCCAATCCAATTTTTAGTCTTGTAAGCCTATTAAGTCCACCTGAGCATGCAAAGAGCAATTGTCTCCCTAAATTAGTGAACCACATACAGTAAGTCTCATTAAACACAAAATTGCACGGAAACCCATAAAAAGGTTCTGGGACTGGAAATATAAATTGTACAGATTGTGAGCGAGCGAGCGGGTGTGTGCTCCCTGTGTGCCGAAGGCATTAAGTGAAAGAGTGTGCAATGTTTATGGATATCTCAGTGCAGTTGTACTGCTAAATCCATACATCTGCCTCTCCACGTGTGCCCAGAGATGCCACCCAGAAGCCAAGGCAAAACCTGATTGAAGCAGGTGGCATGTGCAGTGACCTCACACAGCCCAGATGGACCAGCACTGCACAGATAGTAATATAGGGGCAACATGGGTGTCACATGGAGCTCGGTGGTAGGTGGCTTTGTGGAAATAAAATACCACTTAATAGCAGGTTTTAGATATTCTTTGATGAAAAGGTCTTTCTCTAACCTGCCTGACTCCGTGCAGATGGTATGGTAAAGGTAACTGCATGGATAGAAACTACTAGGTGAATAGAGACCTCAAAGCATTGCAATAGCGACAGACTTGCCAAAAAAAAAAAGAAAAAAAAATCTTGGCAGGGGATATATGCTAGTAAATGATATTGCTCCCTCTCCTTCTCTGTAAGTCACAGTCAGACAGCTTATCTGATTGTACTCTTCACGCCAATTAAGACAAAAGCAACTAAATATAAATATGTTATGATTCCCTCTCTCGAATGGCCTTTGGTTCTTTATTCCCTAGCAAACATTTTCCAGCTGGAGGCTAGATATTCATGTATGCAGAGGTAGAGATTTGTAGATACAGTATAGGAGTCATTTCAAAAGGAAAAAAAGGAGGTTCAACAACCCCACTGAAGTACAGGTAATCTTCGAAATGCCACAGCTTTTGTTTCAAATGCACAAAGCTGATAATGAATGGCTGGGAATGGGGAGACTGGACAGGATGAGAAATATGTTATGTTTAGCAGAGCCAACATCAGAGGATAGTGAGGCCAAAAACACTGCAATCTACAGGACCTACTTAACTGTACATTCGATCATTCTGCTCTCACAAATGCCCTCAGGTTTTACTTTCACACGGGCATTACATGTACCCACTTGTATAGATATCACCTCCAAAGGGGACTGAATATACGGGATGGAGTGTGAAAATTAGTTTGCACCCATTTGATGCAAGCGTGTTGTCATAAAGTAGGATGGACCCAAACTTCCCAGCCCCCTCTGAGGCTGTAAACACTGCAAATAAATACATAACTTTCCAAATACAGTTCAAATTGAACCATTTGAAAATGAATAATTCAAAGCAGCATTTGAAAAAATTTGTGATGTGTCTCCGAACTAAAAAAGACAACTGTGGGGCTTCACATCCAGGCTGACTGCAGGGCCTTGCAAGACTCTCAGTGATTAAAGCATTTCTACAAAGAGTTAGTTGACAAGTGGAGTTCTCAAAGCCAAAATGGGGCTAATCCACAGATAATTATCTTTGTTTGAATATTAAGCATGGCCTGACTCATGGCACAAAGTCTCCTATTTGCATTTCTGCTCTTATTGAATTTGATATTAACATTTCTATTAAATAGCAGAATTTGCATCCATGCTGTGGTAGAGAAATGATAGTCATGTTACATTCAAATACACTTTTTTCTTTGTCTTAAACAGTATCTATTTTGACACTCCATCCATTCTTAAGTGGCTGTGTCTTGTTTTGCTTTTTCCATAAATTGTGTCACCGGCCCTCTGAGAGTGTGTTGCTGCGCAGCGTGTGGGAGATGATTCATATCACTTTGTTGCATGTCATTGCTCCCAACAGAATCCATCCTAGCATCTGGCCATTTTAATACATGGTGGCTGGATTCATGAGAATTAATTGAGGGCAGAGGTAAAACAGAGTGCTACATCTATTCATGTATCCTTCAGGACTATAATAAGACAGCTTATGCTTCGTTGTCTGGGTTGTCATTTGATGTGCTTTCAAATCTTTGCCACATGGGTCATTTTTCCGCTTGATATGTCATCTGTTTTCTCCTTTTTTAGACAGGAAGTGGTTGCATTTCTTATGCTCTTTTATACAATATAATGCAATGTTATACAGAACTGGCTCCAGGAAGTGTTGACAGATACAGAGTATGTCAAGTACTTTAAAAGTGCCCTTTATTAAACTGTGTTTTTTTTCACACATACAAACTAATTTACATGCATAAATATCAGTGTTAGCATTTGATTTTTATATTTCAGTGCCAGAAAAACATTTCTCACAATCGCGATACATTTCCATGGCCTCCATAGGTTCCTAACTCCTGCAAGACAAACAGTGTGACACCTCAAATTATGCCAGCACTCGGCCTTTGACATACAGTAAGCTGGTGCACTCTCCCCTTGTGAAGATTTTACATCGCCTCTCTTTGTAGTGCCCTTCAGAGAACCCGTTGCTTCGCCGCCCTGCGTGCAAGCGTGTAATCCGTTCCATCAATGAACTCCACTGTGTCATTTAGCCGCTCTCAGGATGGCGGCTACTTTCCCCGCAGAGAGTCCGGCCTACGATATTAAGGCAAATGGCGTGAAGAGGCTAGGGCCAGTTAGCCATGGCTGAGGCTTGGAATTGAAAATAGCATCAACCCCATGCAGGGGCTGGTAAACACAAAAAGGAGCCTGGGGCGCAACACAGGGCCACCCTCCCCTCTATGTACTCCAGCTCTGTTTTGGGAGAGCTGTGGAAAAGCAATACCCCCCTCCCCCTCTTCAGCTGGATATTATCACATGGTGAAGTGAGTTGTAGTCTCCTGCTGGGCCATGTGTTGGAGGGCTGTTATTGGGCTTGTTTAAGATCGCCAGCGAGTCATGGAAAATGCATGCGGTGGCGAAGAGAGGCGCAGGCCTGGTGTGTAACGCATCTTGGTGGAGGCTAAACTAGCACTTTGGGCAGGGAATTGTGATGCACGTTGTGTTTTGCTTTGGTATTGCACTCAAAAGGAATATTAAAATTTATGGACCATGAGGGTTTGGGCTGCAAATGAACATACATAAACAAGGCTTGCACGCTCCTGGTGCTTTAAAATGCTACAAATCTTTACTTTGAAACTGCTGTAAAATTCAAACAGATGCCACATGCCCAACAAGGTTCCTAAAGGAAATGAGAAGTACTAGTGTAGAGGAGATGCTGCAAAATCTATATGAAAACAGTGCATGTCATCCTGCTGAATATCCAGTAAGTGTTTTTTCAAGTTTAATATAAAGTCTAAACTTGGTGAGTCAAAATCTTCGGCTTGCAAAACAAAATATTTTTGCAGCACAGGCAAAATAAAGAAGGGAGAATACTATTTTTCTGCTGGATCTTGTTTGGATTGAGATCTCTGGTGAAACATTCATTTCAGACAAAGACCCTGTTTTTTTTTAACCAAAAATAAAGAGGAGAAGGAATCTAAATTAACTCTCAGATGTGAAAACTACATTATTGAGATCTCATCACCAGCCACCGGCAAAATTAGGTGCATTTTTTCTGCAAACTGCAAAAACCTCCTGTGAGTCATGAGGAGGGCCCAAAGCACAACAGATGTTGCTTGACTTCTAAAATAATAGAGAGGCAGGGCTGAATACCTTGACAGCACAGTCCTTATGTACTCTTAGCACTGGAAGAGTGCCAGGGAAGAATTAGGTCAGCTAAAGTGCATTGTGCCTGGTGGAACTCCACGTTAAAACAGCATCAGGGGAGAGATGAAGGGTGGAGGTGGGGGGATGTTTAGTGGCACACAGGTAGAAATTTCTGGAGCAGCACAACCTGTTTTTTTCGCTCTCTCTCTCTCTCTTTATTCTCGTATCATGGAAACGTGAGCAGAAACGTTACACCCCTGAGTCCAGACTGCAGCCTAATTATTTTCAGCAATGAAAAGAGAAGGAAAAGGGGAATGAGAGAGAGGGAAAAATGCATGCGAATTGCAATTCTTTCATACAGCCTGCATACAGGGTGTATAACCACAAGCCTGAAAAAATCCTTACAGCACAATAAAACTGATTGTATCATCACCTTTTTCCCCTTACAGGCTGCATTTCTACTACTCTTCACATCACCTCCTAAAAGGAGCATGTACTGCTGAAGTACACTGTGATGGGAAGGAAAAAAGGCAGGGCAGGGATGAGAGGAAAGAGAAGGCGCAGTCAATACCCATTTTTGCCAAGACATCCCAGTGAAAAAGAGCAAAGAGACAAAAGGAGCAGATGGATGGAGATGGAGCTAATACTGAAAGAGAGTGTGACAGGGAGCAACAAAAGCAAGAGGGAGCTGCTGTGAGTGATAGAAAGAGTTGGACAAAGATGGGGCATGAATTAGAGGCAGACATGGAAAGAGGGGAATGAAGATGGCAGCTGAGTACAGGAAGGAATGATTAGGGACAGGAAGTGTCGACTTTAACAAAACGGCTGGAAAGATGGGAGGCTGGAAACCACCTCGCCATGCTCTGAGGCTGTTCCCTCTCTCATCTTGTGATAACCCACCTTACCGTCTCCCGTAGGGATGACACCAGTTCCCTGCCTAACTCCCAGTGCCAGTCCAACTGCATTCACTATCTAAGTGTTAATCTAATTGTTACCACCTTCCCATCCCCCGCATATTCCAGTCACAGTCTGCGATCTTTCTGCTTACGATGAGTATCTCGCCGACATGTTATACGTATTCATTTACAGGAAGGGCTAGATTTTCACACACAGACATATAAACAATCCCTCCCACTGCCAACACGACCCCATTGCCCCCTCTGACTATCACATCTTGGACACTAAATTGAGTTGCGAATGCAAATTCATGTTGGTGATAACAACTGTGAGTGATAATGAGATGTGGTATTGAAGATGTTGGAAAATAATTGGCTTTGATATGTGTAGAATTGTGATTTTAACTGGACGTGATATTCAAATGACTTGGCAGCCATCCATCAACACGAGAGTGTGTGTGTAAGCATCTTTTTAGATTGTGCTGAGCAATAATGCTGGCTTTTCCTTGTGGGTAAACGACCTCGTTGTTTCTGGCAGATGCATTTTTTTTTTTTTTCCCAGTCAAACATTGTTATGCCTTAAGCCATTTCCACTATCTGGAAATAAAATGATTTCCATAACTTATTTTCATCATATCTGATCATCAGTGGTTGAAATCAAGAGCAAGATGGACTGTGAGGCAGTCATTCAATCAGGCCTCCCAGTTCCTGTAGCCTTCTCCAGGTCCTGCTCGCATCCCCTTGTTGTGCATTTTGCAGTGCTGCGTGTCCACCGGGACCGTCATCACTGCCACAATAAACAGGATAAATCAGCACTGGCACTGGGCACTTTGGTCCAGATGACGCGTGTAATTAAGGAGTAATTGGCATGTCATCTGTACATGAGGAAATATGACATGCAAGAACCAGATGCACACACTGTGCAGCCCTACAACAAGCACTGCTCCAACAACTGTGTCCTCAAAGGCTTTTTGAAGAGGGATAACTTCCTTTGCACTGCTGACGCTCTCACTTCCTTAACGTCTTTACTCACTCTGCAAACTCTCTTGCATTATAATTCACTTGCCTATTCATTTATTTACATGCTAACACATTTAAACACTAATTTGCTAACTTATTCATTTATTTACATGCTAACCCACTTACTGCCGCTTGCATTCTGCAACTTATTCATTTATCTACATCCAGGATGACACAGTTGCTTTCTTGAGTATTCATTTATGCACGTGGGAAGTCACTTAAATTCTTACTTGTTTAATTAAGAAGCTCTGTCTTTTCTCTTCACACAAAAGGATGGGTTTCTGCAGCTTAGTACACAATGAAGCTACACACAATGGTAGATGGCCAAGATGCCCTTTCATGCTTTAGGTCAGGCCAGCCGCAACAATAGGTGTGAACTGCCCTTATCTCTACTTGTAAACGGGAAGCTCCGGGATAAGTCAGAGCCTGATTTCATTGCTCATGTGGGAGATGTTAGGATGAACATGTGCATTATGTTTTCTGTAGTTCGTTGACAAGCCAATGATTTACAAAAGAAGAGAAAAAGAAAAATCACCACCAAGCTTTCAGATGATGCGCCAAGTTTATCTAAAATGCACCAAAGGCACACTTGCATTTATTCCACTTTCACTTATCTGCAGCCATTAGTCACTGCAAATGCATTTTTAAATAAGGAGGAACAGCATCTTCTCTTAAAATTAATGTACCTCATGATTATTAAAGGTGTGCCAAAGCAAGCAGGCATTATGAATCATGTGGTATGTTTGTGAGGGAATTTTAAACAATGCCAGCCAGGACAAAGAAAGCCACGACTTAACTAAAATAAAGTTTGGGCGTGGAACTGGTTACAGGAGGGGTTGAGCTTGGCAGGGAGCGAGGTCAGCCATGCACTTGGCTGCTAACCCCAGATAGCTGCTGGCTAATTTGCAGTATGCTCTCAATCGCAACAGAAAGCCCAGAGCCACGCTGAGGGGAGAGAGGGTGGCCATAACGGCAAAGCAAATGGCTCATAGAGATATCCCAGTTGTTTTTCATCACATCAATTTCACGCCTGTGCCGCCAGTTCTTCAGAAATGTGACAAGATGGGGAGGGAAAAGAGAAAGTAGGAGAAAGGGATGGAGGAGATAGCGCAGGGGAAGAAAACAATGAGCTTGGAGATACATGAAGCTGGCAATGTTAATCTCAACGCCTGTTCCGGGCGCAAGTGATTGCTGTCAGAGCTGTCTAGTGAGCAAACAAATGAAAAAATCTTGAAAACTAATATCTTCACTGACAGTTTGCCCACTTCTCAATTTACTGACGCAACACAGGATTTTTTCCAGCAATTCGGTCTAGTATTTCTGTTTGCTTATTATTGAGGGATCTTTTGCTATTAGGACAGTACTTCCTTACCATACCCTTACAAACACCTTGTGCTGCCTCCTGGAAACACAGACAGTGTGTTTTGTTAGCCAACAGTAAAATCTGTCACATACATAATAGATATCCCACCCTCTGTTACCGGTGCAACATTTACTGGTCAAGACTTTTCTTTCATTTTTCATTATCATTTCATTCACAGCATGAGAGCATAAGTTCTTTTTAGATGGACTTGACCATTATCAGGCCTCATAGGAAAAGTACCCAGTCCACCCCAAAATTTTCCACTAAATTCCAAAAGGTGTTGCAGCTATAACAAAGTTTTATCTGCGGTACAAACATGTCTGTTTATACAAGCTGAGATAGCAGATATTTAACCGGAGAATTGCTTTATGGCCTCTAGGCCAAATAGATTTTATGGCAGTTTGCATAACTCCCGTCTTTCATCTGTGGCAAGCCTTGCGCTACGCGAGATTGTGACTCAATAGTAAAGCATCAACTGATATAGCACCGCATTAAAGGCCTCTGCAGGAGAGGATTGTATAATTAGAAAAGGGAATGTGCTATTAAAGATATAAAAAAAAAAAACTCTTTAAATGAGAAAAGCTACTTAATTTTATGTAAATACAGGACTCATGTGCCGCAGATAAACAGCAGGAAGTCCAAATCTGTTTAAAAACTTTTTGTTTCTACTGAGCAGCTGATGGTGATCTAGTGTGGGAGGGGGACAGTCAACAAGGCTCCAACTCATTGGACAATCCTCCATCCAATATAATTAATGACTGCACATTTTTAATTACCCCTATGCGGCAGTAGGCACTACAGCTTTTGTTTATCGAGCCCCACTGATACCCATATTAACAAAGTTAGGTTAATGATAGAGGTATTTTACTTAATAGCATTTTTATTACTCCCGCTAAGAACGAAGCAATTAATTAACAATGGACGAATTAAGATCCCCCTCCTGTAATGGCCTACCAACGCAGGACATCATTACCAATCGTCAAAATAATTCATAAAGCGATGACTCAGGTGGCAGGACGGTTATGGGGAAAAATGAATATTCCCCGGCATATGTCTGATTTTTCATTTTAGAAAGGAATAAATTATGGATTCGGTCTGTCAGTGGACATGTTGGTGGTGCTGCATGCAGAGTGAGCTGCAGGATCAAAGATGCAGAGCGGTAAGTCGCAGATGTGACAAGGATTTTCTGGGGTGGGGGGTTGGGGGGCATGATATGAACAGGTGACTATTATTTAAAGAGATAAAGGAGTGAATTAAAGATGCACTGAACAACTACAAAAGAGTTAGAGATGGGAAAGTGAGGGAGAGCTGGGAATGTTCAAGAAATGACATCGAATAATGGACCTCAAAGATATATATGAAAGCGCATAATCTTTTAAGCTTGCATTTGAAGGTAATCTCCCATTAAAGAACACTTGCTATTTCTTTGTCGAGGAGAAATGCAAAGACAGCAGAACCGATGGGGACTATTGGTGTGACTTTGACTAGGGGAAAGAGTGAAATGGCAAAAGGTGCAATTTCTTAACCGCTGGACCTGCGTGGTGAATTCTCCCATTCCAAAAAAACTAAACTAAAACAGTGGCTGCTGAGAAATATAATCCCCCACCCCCAACCTCCCACCGCACACACACAAACACACACTGAGCCCAAGTACACATGCAACAAAGAGGCAGAGATTAAAGCATTAATTCAGTGAGAGGGAATAGAATCCTGGCATAAATTTAGAGTGAATGTTTTGGGGTTATCTTCTCTGCTGACTGTCGTTTCTACTCTCTGTACTCCATTGCACTCCACATACAAATGGAAATCAGGGTCACACCCTGTATCCTGCAGCATATAAGGCTCTAAACTCTTGTTTTTCTTTGATAAGCTGTGTGTGTGTGTATGTGTTTACGGCGACAACAGGTGCACTCTTGAACATGGAAATATACCAAACTATCCATGTGCATGTGTAGATATTAGTGTGTGAGGGTGTGTCTGTAGATGTGGCTATTACCATGTCTGACTGTGCATTTCAGGCTGTGTCTACCTTTAAAACAAACAAACAAACAAAAAGCTAAGAGCAAGCCTTATGTCTCTACAATATGGGATGTGCCTTACCAGCCACACCAGCTTTCCCTCAGCTTTACATTGGATACCAGCTGGTGGGGCACCGCAGCTTACCTTGCCAGTGTCACAAACGAAAACATATAGAAAACTATTCTGGCAGCCTGCAGTCCTCATTAAAAATGCACCAACGCTGAACGCTCCCATTAATTTGAGCATGCTGTATTTAGTGAGTGTAGCCTCGTGTACAGTCTATAAAACACAGCAATTAAAATAGGTACTTTTGGCTTCATCAAGGCTTAGCCGGGTGTAATGGGCCAGAAATGTGAAAAATACCTCTAGCAGCCAAAGCCCCATGTGAGAGCAGCCAGGAGGCTGCACACAGCACAAACTTAGATATGAAAGAGGAAGATGACATGATCTAATCTTGCACTGGCCTGATAATGGAAAGAAAATCTGTTAATGTTCTTGCTACGGTGTTTAGATAAACATCTCAGAGGTATCAATTCTTATTTCAAGACCTCAGTCATTCCAATATAGAAGAGAAAATAAAGGTGTCACAGTAGAAAAATGATGCATCTTTAGCCAAACATATTATGAACATATGAGAGCAGGTGTGATATTTAACCATGTACAAACATACATGACCCCGTGGACAAAAACATCTAGCTTATTTCTGTTGGAACCTACTATGAAGTACAAGGTTGAGGTCAGTGGTAAACAGCATCTGTCATGACATAATTATGACTGTTGTATGAACTTCTCGCAGCAGGGGGTTCAAGGAGAAGTGCTAAGATGCAGGTCATTGAAGAATGCTTTCATGAAACCCGAGTAGGTTACACCGTGGAGCAATCACATGTGCAGCAGACCCTCTAAGACTTTGATGATTGCTCAAAGGCACAGACAGAATAGCTCACATTATCCTGTCCCATAGCAACAACTCTTTTCTTTCTCGTCATTCTAGGAGCAGCTCAAACATATAAGTACTCTGATTTATGCATTTTCCCATAATAAAAGGGCAAATATATGGTGGAATGGGTCATTTTAGGTTGCAAAGTGTTGCTTTTTATTCATTAATCTTTTCTTTATCTCACTGGTTGGGTCTTTAGGAATCCAGTCTGTAAATGGTGACAATGAATTTGTGAAGAATATTCATGTGGAAGCAGCAGGCAGAGGGGACACTGATATCAGAGGAGCATTCGAAAAGCATGCAACAGCAGTCATGTAACGATTCCTGACAAGCAATTATATTTTCATGCATATTCCAAGCAACGAGGGACATTAGACACACATATGGACAACAAGGCAAAGAGTGTTTATAATAAATAGACACACTGCCAACATGGTAGCGTTACAGTTAAAACAGAGAAAGGAACAGATGAGGAAAGGAGATCTCCCAAATAAGTCAGTAAAAAACCCTCCACTGGTTTCAGAACATGCTGGAATAAGTCCCATATAAACAAGTGTGGGTTACTGTGTCACTTTGTGTTCTTGTTAGTCATCCTGCAAGTAAGGCAGGCTCAGCTTTGTAAAGCTGTTCACATTTCCATACCCTAATAATAATTACCCTTTATTTACCCTCTGCCCCACAGGCATCTGGAGTAAGCAGGCCATGAATATAACCGCATCCATTCTTAAATGTGATTTCACATCAGGAGGTGGCCACATGGTATGGAAGATAAATCATTTTCTAAAGATATATATATATATGTGCGTGTGTGTGTTGCCAAGTAAGATAAGGAGACAACTTAGTCCACTGTTGTTTACAAGTCTCCTTTTTATGAATTTTATTTATGGTGGATCATGACCTCGAATAAGATTACCCAGTCAATAACATGAATTCACCAAATTGCAGTTGCTGATAAGACCACACTGCAGAACTGTTTCATAATAAATACTTCCGATGGATAATGAAACTAGGGCGTGATTATGTTTAACAGTAAAACTGTAACGTCTAACTGCTGCATAATGACTAATGGCAGTGTGATTTTAATGACTGCTCCTGCTGCTGCCATGCACTAATTCAAAAATGATTGGTTACTTACTTTCCTTTCCTGGAGAGAAATGTGCGCAATCAAATGTGGGAGCATGATAGTACAGTGGGGGAACTGAGGTGGCCAATTATCAGCTGACCACCCTCAGCTAATGAGAAATACCACAATATGGGGGGGATTGTTTAAGAGACTTGGAAGATTTTAAGCAATTGGACTTTGTTTTGGTTTGAAAAAATAAATAAATATGTTTAAAAAATAGTTTAATCATAAGAAGAATGCAAAAAAACCTTGACTGGGAAGAATGAGAAACTACAGGAATTTAAGGGAGATAAAATTAACTTCTCTTTTTTATTTCAGGAGAATATCAGTATTGTCTTCCAAAGCAGGACTTGTAATTCTTGCAATCTAATCTAATACAGGGTTAACACTGTCAAAGAAGCCTTCCACCAATAGACTTACACTAGACTTATTCATCCTCTAGGTTTAAGAATGTGTTGCAACTGACAGTTTAGCATCTGCCATGGCTTAAAAATCAACTAATTTGTCATTTACTCTCAGCCATTAAAACTTCTGCCTTTAGATTAACTATCTTCAGAGACAGTGTGTGGGAATAAGTGACACTGAGCAAGAAAAGGGCAGATTTCCAACTCAGTACCACCTCCAGGCCCTCTGTGGAGCTAGTGTTTGATTAGTCTGTTCTAGTCTGCTGTAGTTATAAGTGACAACTGAAACTTGTGACAAATACTCCTTTTTTCTTGGTCACCTGCACTGAAAAAAAAAATGATACATTGGATCAACTTAAAAAAATTGCTGTAATCTGTTACAACTTAATTCATTAGTTTTTTCTCAAACTAAATTTCTGATTGGTGGAAACCATAAATTTTGATTAACTGGAAATACATCTTTTACCTTAAAGGAATAGTACACCCACAGAATGATCTGTGTTCATTTTCTACTCACCCTCATGCTGAGCAAGACTCTGGAGCACTTTTTTAATGTATCAAATGCAGCCGGAGATCAGACAGATTTTCGTTTTCCCCCCAATTAATGGATTTCACCGGCGACTGAACCAAAAAGGTTCATAAAAGTCCACAAAAACTTGGCAATATTCCTCCATACTGCTCGTCCAATGTAATCCAAGAGTCCTGAGTGGGTAGCATCCAAAATTTATTCGAAACGACATCATTTAGTATAATTTTATAGCCTAAACACTACTACATATGGCTGCTGCAAAGCACCCCCCTGCGAGTTCATGACACTAGCAGCCGCTCCAGAGGAGATCGTGCGTTCTCTTTTTCTTTCTTTCTTTGCTTTAAATCAATAGCCAACCCTTGTTGTGTTTGTCCCAGTTTGTCCGCAGCTCGTTCACTCCTAGTACAATGTAAACAGCTAATTTTTTCTTCTACGCTTGCATTATCGGCAGAGTAGGCTCTGAATGCTGAGGCTTCTGTAGTGTCGTGAACTTGCAGGGGCATGCTTTGCGGCAGCTATATGTACTCCTGTTTAGTCTATCAAAATATATAAAATGATTTAGTTTCAAGTAAATTATGGATGCTACCCACTCAGGACGATTGGATAACAGTATGCAGTATGGAGGAATATTGCCAAGTTTTTGTGAACTTTTATGGACCTTTTTGGTTTGAGTCCTGGTGAACTCCATTGTATGAAAGTTGGGGGAAAATGAAAACCTCTCCGATCTCCAGCTGCATTTGAGATATTAAAAAAGTACTCCAGAGTCTTGCTCAGCATGAGGGTGAGTAGAAAATGAAGGAACATCATTCTGTGGGAGTACTATTCCTTTAAAACAAAGAAATTGCTTTGATACAAAGTAAAAATATAATTCGTAACAAAAAAACTTTGTTTACTTTGTTACAACTTAATTTTTCATCTTGGAATAAACTGAAATTCTGTAACATGCTTTTTTCCCCTAATTTTTCTCAAGATACATTTCCAATTCTGGACAAAGTAAAATTTTACCTATGTCTAACTCAAAACGTTACATTTAGTACCAAGCCTAAGAGGTAGTTTATGTATGAGTCTGTGACTGAACAACAACACATCAGTATATATGTCATGTTGGTTTTGAGCCACGCACAATAGAAAGCCTACCAATAGATTAGGAGTTTATCTCCTTGTACTGTCCTTCACACTCATGTTGCCATATCTGTTGATGCCAAGCACCCTGTTGTCTTAGTGTTACTGGACTTAATAGCTGCATTTGACACAGTGGACCATTCAATCCTTCTGTCTCGCCTTGATCATTGTGTCAGTATTCAGGGTACTGCACTGAAATGGTTTGAATCGTATCTATCAAATAGAGCTTTTTCTGTAATGATGGGTGATTTATCTTCCTCTTTTTTGGGGAGTACCTCAAGGCTCCATCTTGGGGCCATTGTTGTTCTCGCTCTACATGTTGCCACTGGGGTCCATCATAGCCAGACAAAACTTAGCCTTTATTTGCTATGCAAATAGCCTGGAGATTTATCTCCTTGTGTTCCTAAACATCAGTGGAGCACTTCATGCCTTGGCCGATTGCATTTCAGACATAACATTGTGATTAGAGCAAAATTTTCTTCACTTAAAAGATGATCAAACAGAGTATATTTTCTTTGGCAATTGTGCCACTTCTGATTTTAATCTTCTACCCTTTAAACTGAAACCTGCTGTCAAGAACCTTGGAGGTATCTTTGACAGCAGTTTGAGATTTGACAAGCAGATTGATAGTGTTGTCAGGGGCAGTTTTTTTTTTTTTTTATCAACTACGTCTTTTAACAAAGGTAAAACCTTTTTGAAATCATAGTGATCATGAAAAAGCTACTCATGCTTTTATAAGTTCAAAACTTGACGATTGTAATGCACTTTATGTTTGAGTTTTTTAGTTATCAATCAACCGTCTTCAGTTGGTTCAGAATGAAGCTGCTCACTTTTTAACTAACAACTCCCCGACGTCAGCACATCACCCCGGTTCTGTTTTCTCTTCACTGGCTTCCTCTTTCTTTTAGGATTGATTTTAAAATTATATTATTTGTTTTTAAAGCACTTCATGGTCTTGCCCCTCCTTACCTGTCCGAACTTTTACATGTTTGGAACCCAACCAGAGCTTTAAGGTCAGCAAACCAGTTTTTGTTGGAAGTACCTAGAGCCAGATACAAGCACTGGGGTGATCAGACGTTCTTTTGGTTGAGGTGGCTGGGGGTTCCTGCTCTGCAATCCTATGGTTGTGGTGTGGGCCCCTGATGGCCGGGACCTGGGGGGTCCGCCTGGTGGTGGCTTCTGAGAACATGATGGCTCCCAGTGTGGATGGATCCCCAAGATATTGTTTCCTCACAGCAGCGCCAAACCAGGTTATATTCATAAAGTTATAATAAATACTGAGGGAGGGTGTGTGTATGTATGGGTGTGTGGGTGTGTGTGTGTGTGGGGGGTGGGGATTAAATGATGTGTAATTGTTTGTCTAATTGTCATTTTTTGAAATGTTGCTGATTTTAATATGTAAAGCACTTTGTGCTACTTTTGTATGAAAAGTGCTTTATAAATAAATTTAATTCAATCATTCATTTATTTAATTCATTCTTGGTTGCTGGGCCCAGACTCTGGAACAAATTGCCTCCTGAAATGTGCTCTATAACAGACTTTGGCCTTTTTAAAGCCAGATTCAAAACACATTTATTCAGACTGGCCTTTAACACCCAGTAATGTGGTGATATGTTTTCATATTTTGTTTGTGTTTATTTGTATTTGCTTGTTTTCTTCATGCTGCTTTGGTTCTCCTTTTATGATTTTGTTTTTATGGAAAGCACTTTTGTCACCTTGTTTGCTGTAAAGGGCTATATAAATAAAATTAATTGGTTGGTTGGTTGGCTGGCTGGTTGGTTGGTTGGTTGCGTGGTTGGTTGGCTGGCTGGCTGGCTGGCTGGCTGATTGATTGATGATGCAACTTTAACGTCCAAAACCGAACAGAATTTCTCAACAACTCTGAACATTAACATAACAAAGGCAGTAAAGCACATAACTCAAATTTATAGGATAACAGTCATATCAGGTAAAACTCTTGCTATATTTGTATTTCCCATGAGCCTTTGTGGTCTGGATATGTTGAGCTCTGAAAATAGCTCCGCCCCCTTTGTTGTTCATGCACTGAGAAGCTGAAACAACTTGAAAAATGTACTTTGAGTGAAAGTAAAAACTTACTTTTGACTAAAGAGTGTGATTTTTAAGTTGCTTTAACTCAAAAACATTAAATTTTTATCACCAAACCAAAATATTTAAGTAAAATCAATGTAAATAAGTCCTTCATATCAACTACAGCCCAGATAGAGTATTCTTTTTACAGTGTGCAACACTAACCTGCTGTTAAGCCAGTTTTTGCACAAATGAGGAATTGTGTACAGTTTTGCTGTGTAACAGGTTCTGGGTTTGGGAATTGAGATCTGGAAGCGTTTGTTAAGACATGAAAAAAGACAATAAATGTGTCTTATGAGTTTTTCTGTTATGTTTTACAGACAGCAGATCTCCTTTGGGACTGTCAAGCTAGTAACTGTTCCTCAACCATTTTCACATTCAGTTGGCCCAGGCTGGGGCAAGGCAATTTGGCTCCCGGGCCATCTATGCAGTTCCTTGTCTGGGAATGGATTTAGTGATTCTGATCTTTTTTTGTGCTCATGCTCTTTGTCTCCATTGTGAAGACTCAGGAATAGAGAGAGAGCGAGAAGGAGGCGTAAGAAAAAAAAAAAAAAACAAGTTTGACCGAAGCCCAGTCAATTATCTCCCAGGTGTTTGACTGAAGTGATTGTAAGCGATCGCGGCAGTTCCCACGAGCCCTGGACTGAGACGGGCTGGAATTAGCCACGAACAAAACCCAATTCAGCAGAAGTGAAGAAACAGCAGTTTTGAATAAAACCAGGGAGAGAATGCAAAAGAAAAGGTTCCCTGCAGAAGATAAAGTCGAATCTTGGCTCCTTTTTTCTCTCTTCCTCCATTCCCCTGTTACACACAGCCTATCATATAGCCTTGTCTTTTAAACAAACTGTGGGTCTGGAATTGCGTCTGTGGTGCTTCCAATACCTTATTGTGCGGAGGTTAATTACTGGCAAGGCATGAGAAAATTACATTCTCAAAATAAAGTGTTATGATTGGCTCTTCTGCTGGCTATTTTAAGTCATGCATGGTCTTCATGCAAGATAGCTGGGAAACCAGATTTTTAGACTTGTTCGATATCAAGTAACCTCGTTTCAAGTCCTCTATTAAAGCCACTATTCTGACTTGCAAATTACCTTTCTTTCCCAGGCCCCAAACACCATTTCCTCACGAAGATTAAGTTATAGCCTGTACATGAGTGCACACAGTGTTGTAATAACACTGGACACTTTTCTATTGATAGCAGCGAATTTTCTTGTGTCTTCTCACATCTCTTCCTGAGAGAATTCAGTCATGCTGAAGGGCAGCATTTCTGTACAGGGAACACACTGTAGAGGCTGACATTTAGAGATGGAGGGGGAGGAAAGTGGTGGATTTCTCAGTCACAACCAGCAGTGGTGTAGGCTAACGTAGATACTCCGAGCCCAGGCTAGCTGCTCCAGGAGATCGGGCATGTTCTCCAAGTGAATTAACAGGGCAAGGGACTTTAACTCAGTCTCAGTGAAGAATCTGAGTAGGAGCCTGCTTAGGTTTGCATGAATTGCATGATGGGAGGCCCCAGTTTCCAGGCAATGATTGTGCATTTTCCTCCCTGCTGGAATCTTATTTATTCTCGCCTTCCACATGAGATGGCCACGTCAAGCATGGTTTGTGTCCGCTGCGCTTTCGCTCGGTTGCTCATGCTGCACGCCAGCTCACACACATCAGGCCTAATAAATATAAGGCCAAAGGAAACTGGCTTCTCTTGGTGAGGCAAGGCTGGAGGTATCTGCTGAACTGGCAACCCTAAGTCAAGGATCGTATCACGTGCAAGTAGGGAGCTGCTTTTGGACTGCGATGTGCATGTAATCACAAACTTTCACTCCGGGCACT
>JALJCO010001075.1:147500-166295 GCA_023101725.1 Atherinomorus stipes
TCAGACTACCAACACGATAACTAAATTTATCTGCTTCGGAGAGCCTTTTCAAAAATATCTAAAGGCTGAGTAGATGGAGCATTAAGAAATGAGTTGTAATGATTATTTCAGTAACAAACTCAAACTGAAACAAAGCATAAACAGCATGTTAAGATCTACACTTTATATAATCTGGTATTCAAAGGGAATCATCTGATTATCAACAGAACCCTTGTTTTGCTTTGTTTTTGGTTCTTTTTGGTTTAATTTCAATGACACCTTCTGTAATGAGCATCCATCTCTGCTGTATTAAGCATGACACCTGCCACTGATTACTGCAGAACAGTGTTAGCTCTTCTCTGACATCAATGAACTGACAGCGGCTCCCTCATTCCCAACAAACAAGCAGGAGATGATCTTCTGAGACTTGAGAATTGACTGTTAGTAACAGAACAGACTTTCATTCAGTGCCTTTGAGTGCCCAAGCTGATCACACCAGTACATATAAAATATATCACTGCCTTCTCTTTTTTTCTTTTTAAATGATATAATTATATCTCTGCAGTATTATTGTTTATGCAAATTCTATGTGACTGCAAATACTCCACTGAGATAATGACAGCACGAGGAATGAACCTATGTTACAAATAAATTAGTTTCTCAACATCGTATGCTTTGAAGACTTTGAATTGGTGAGCGAAGAATAATACCAAAGACAGAAAATACATGACAATAATCATACTTGTGGCCTTAAAATGCAGGGCCATGTCCACATTCTTAAATCCCTGTGTCTGCCTGTGTGCAGATTGAAATTAGCACAGCATGAAAAAAACATAACCTAGGAATTTATTTCAGCGAGACCATGTCATTTACCATCACGTTCCTGCTAAACTTCTTAACACAACCCATGTCATTTTTATATTACTTTAAATCATAAATGTGCAAATCCTCATGTCCTGAGCAGTGGTGGAATTGAGTTGATATAAAAGGTGGCACAATCAACATTATTAATGGAGGGAATAAAACTGCCTTCAGCCTGCAGAGAAAAAACAAATTCTTCAGTTATTTCTAATTCTTTTTCCATCAACCCCTTATGTCAAACACCTTCACTTACTGTAGATGCTACTAAAAACAGAGAATATTGGTGCTTCTTTCTCTGAATGAACAAATTAACGGCAACCCAAATACATCTGGAATTGTTGAAGTTGCTTCGGGATTTGTCGCTGAAATCGCACATGCAGCAAAACAGCAGATCTCGGATTCAAGAAGAGATACAAACAGAGCTATAAATAGAAACCATGTGGTTTAAAACCCAGCAGAAAAAAAATAAAAGATCCGGTGTCATAAGGCAAGAAAGACTGACAGTCATCACTGGCTAAAACTAAGGGGTTTCACAGCCATACCCCCAAACCTGTTTATAACATCTTATTTCCAGCATGTACCCAGGGGCCACTTCTGTGTGCCTTAGAAAGCTGTGCTTTGCAGCCACACTAGCGTGAACCCCCTGATGGCTGGCAGAGCCCTCTGATCTGGCTGCTCACACTCCAGTCCACACTCTGGGGATCAGGGATAAAGGACCCTTTCCTCTTCTCAACCCTGCTTTTTCTCTTCCCTCTTCTCTCTCTCTTTCTCTCCTTCCTAACATTCCTCCAACAACCTTTGTCTTAACTGCCTGTTTCCATCACTCACTCTTTTTTTAACTCCTTCCTTTTCTGCAGCTCCTCTCCCACACCCATCCCTTCCCCTTCTCCTCACTGCCACTCGCCATTGAGTGCAGCCAAGGCTTTTGTGTGTCGCGCCGCTCTTTCTTGAGTGTCAAGCTGGCCGATAATCTCTGTTCAGCAGTTATCGCTCCTCCACACCAGGCCCGTTAATTAGGATTAATAGTTGGAGAAGCAACTTTTAAGGATGCACTTGTGTTGCAATAAGGCCGTGGTTATGAGCTGCCACTTGTTTGCGTGTGACTTCTGAGCTGATATTTTATTAGCACTCATGTGTGCGCTTGGTTTGTGCATTTGTTGGTTGAGCTAATAAGGGGGGAGCCTGTTGTAAGTGACATGTCTGTGGTTTATCTAGTCGATGATGTGGCAGGTGAACAATGGCGGCAGAAACAATGAATGGAGAGTCAGTGTCAACCGAGATTACAAACATCTCATGGAGCAACACAAGCCCTTGGGGATGTCAGATCACTGTATTGTAGGGCTAATGAGATGGTGACACGTTGTATACAAAGGTGTTGTAAAATCTTTTCTGTGCGATGGCTTGCTCACTGTGACATTTCAGAAAGGGTCATATTGAGGTGACACACAATGACAAGGTCTTCGGAGTTAACCGGCTTTCTGAACAGACTAAGCCAGGATTGCCTTTTGAAGAAAAAGCTGCCGACAGATTTTTGAATGTTACGCCGATAGGAAAATAGCATTGTCAACTTTAGTGACACAATACATCACTTTTGTTGCTATTTGTAGTGTAATCTGGGCGTAAACATGACAGTTTCTCAACATGTGCAAGTAATGTGTTTTAAATTTCTCACTGTGAATCACAGGCTCATTTTCTGCGAGAAGCCCCAGTGAAATAAACTCCAAATATTTGTGTATGGCATCAAAAGGGGC
The DNA here is from genome assembly GCA_023101725.1 of Atherinomorus stipes. Lineage (NCBI taxonomy): Eukaryota > Metazoa > Chordata > Actinopteri > Atheriniformes > Atherinidae > Atherinomorus > Atherinomorus stipes. Next base: position 150,092 of record JALJCO010001075.1, read on the forward strand.
TTACATCACAGACGGCACGTCCTCAAACAAATATTGGCGAAAATGTTGGGGAGGGATTTTGTTAATTGATGCTGTCCTCTTCCCCTTTTAATCACATAAGCCCTGGATGAATCTTAGTTTAATTCGCTGATAGAATGCCTCTTTTTCCAGCCTTCCTCCAGCTCTGGGCTGAAAGCAGAAGGGATCAGATCTAATCCAAACTCTCACTCCCCCTCCTCTCTGGTCCCTCACCAACATCCCATGTCTGGTCAAGAATGGGCTGCTTGGGAGAACAGGGAGGAAGCAGGAAAACTGGAAGGCAGGAGGTGGGGGACTGTTTGTCGGACCTGGTTATTCCGCTCGGTGGATCCCATCAGGCGAGCGGTGACATGTCTCGTCTGAGGCCACGTCCCACCTGAGCACCATGAGGGGGGTTGGACTCGGCGAAGGAGAAGTGTGTTATGTCTGTCTCATCTGGTCACATTCAGTTTGCATCTCTGAAATAAGTCCTTACATGAAGTATGGCTTTGCCAAAGTCTTATGTCATCAGATGTCAGACCACTTCTGCAAAATATTACTTTTTGCTTGCTTCAGCTGTTCAGTTCTAACTATTTAAACTAAGATACACTCATCATCCTAAAGGCAGTTCAGTTTCCTCCAATTTTCATATTTTCCTCATCCTAATTAAACATCTTTTTGTTCAGTTTCTCTCCATCAAATAAATTGTCTACCCATTATCATCTTATATGAACATCTCAACTTATCCAGAACCTTTAATAGCCACGAAAACCAAGCTAGCCAGTCATGTTACCAGTGACTCATTTACTGCTACCGAGTGACAACTGGCAATATGTAGATGCAGTGCAGTTCAGTCAGTCAGTCATCATCATCAGTCATTTTCTGTACCGCTTATCCAGTTCAGGGTCTCGGGGGTTGCTGAAACCTATCCCAGCAATTATCAGGCGAGAGGTGGGGTACACCCTGTACAGGTCGCCAGTCTGTCACAGGGCCAACACAGAGAGACAGACAACCACTCACACTCACTTTGGACGGTGGGAGGAAGCCGGAGTACCCGGAGAGAACCCACACATACACAAGGAGAACATGCAAACTCCACACAGGAAAGCAGCTCTTGGAATTGTTTGCACCCCCTCCCTAGCCGGGAATCGAACTAGCGAGCTTCTTACTGTGGTGCGGTGCTAACCACCACGCCACCGTGCAGCCAGCAGTGCAGTTCAGATAAGTGAAAATAAAGGCATAACCAGTGCACTGAAAACTGATGCAAAAAGCTTTTTGGCCAAGCGGCAATATGTAATGAGACAATATTACCAAAACTTCTCATTTGGACCATTTCTGGGACTCCTCCAAGCTACACGGGAGCTGAAACTGTTGTGCAGTACGGGCCTTAAGTTTAGACACACTCCCATTAAAGATGGAAACAAACCAACTGTCAGTAAAATAAGTTGAAATTGATAAAGTTAATAATAAATAAAAAATTTGACAAAATCAAGTCACTGATTTTGAGTTGTGGTTCAACAGAAATATAAAAACAAACAAACAAAGAATAAAACAAGCAAACAAGCATGATGGGACTCCTGAACTAGAATTTTATTGAGCAACACTTTGAGGAAATCACTGCAATCAGGTGTTTTCTGTAATGTCCAATCAGACTTCTGCATCGAAAGGAAGGCGGTGTAGTGCTCACTGGATCAAGTCTTAAGGAACAATGGCTCAAAAGAAAATAAGCCAGCAGGTGCTGATCAAACCCGAGGCCGAAAGACATTCAAAGGAAAAAGGATGAGTTGAGGCACTCTGGCTTTGCAGGTGAATTTATTCGCGCACCTCACGCACCAATGCGTTTTGGCTATTAAGCCTTCATCAGGGTTCTGCATCTGTTGACAGGTATTTTGATTCACCGTTCATGAGCAAGGCACTGTAATTTGTCAGGGACAGTTTTTTTTTTGAATATATATAAACCACGATTCAAAGTCAACCAAATTGTAATTCGGTTTATATTCAAAATATAAACCAAATTACAATGTAGTAAATCTTTATCTATTATTACTTTTGTCAGTTTCTTGTTGTGTGAATTACTATTGTGAATTTAGCCTTTTGGGAGTGTGTCTAAACTTTCGGCCCGTATACTATATGTGAGGAAGAAACAAAAAGCTGTGCTTTAATCAACACTTCTGTTATTAGCTTGGACTGCAACAGCTGGGGAAATGTCCATGCATGCAATGCCTCTCTCCAAAATGTGAAAAGCCCAATCTGACCTCCCTGACACAGCTGATAATATCAGGAATCTCACCAAAAAGCTTACTCTGTTTGCTATCTCAATTTATTGAGTGCCAGTCAATGACTTTTATTTGTTTGTTTGTGAGTAAAAGAGACGCCAGAGAAAGAAGAACTGAAAAGTGACAAAGAAAATTGTAGGAGAGGGTCACGCAGCATCTAATTAAAGAGACAAAGGGAGTAAAGATAAGTCTGTTGTGTGACAATCCATGCATGTAAATGTGACAGTAATTAAGCTGATTTATATTGTTTTTCATCAACTCAAACAAGCATGTAGCACATGTTTACAGGGATACCTGACGCTGTGCATATGTGTATGTTCGTCATGCATTTGCATGCCAGTTTATGCTTGCACCTCACCACCTTTTCCTATATTTATGTCTTTGTTTGTATCTATATTTGCATGTCGCACCGTGACATCCGAGCTATAGGCTGAGCACAGCTTATAACAACTAGTGTTAAAACTATATCCTGCCTGTTGCCCCCTTGTGTCATGTTCTCTGAAGCCACTGGTGTAACCTTAGCACAGCTGTCTTCCTCATAAGCTACATGCCACAACAACACAACTCTTCTTGTAGCATTAGGAAGCTGTTGACCATTTTTTTTCGCTTCAAATACAAAACAATCACCAATATTTATAGTCAAGACAATGGTTTACTTTTAAGTAATTTTGATAGTCACACAATTACCAGTTAAATGAAAACAATGGTTTGTGTAATAAGTTGACAATTGCATTTATTCATGGCAGACAGCATTTGATATGTTGTTTAATGGAGTATTTTGGTGATTACTGAGGATGATAATTGCTTTTCTGTATTCACAGATTTTGCTTATTTAAACGTTACAGTGTTGGTTAAATGGAGGGTGTATTTTCTTGTGTACAACATGGTTGTGAGTATCTTATTAAAACAGGGGTCTGGAGATGTAAAGAAATGAGTCAACTGGCAGCAGCAGCTGCGAGCACATATCCCACGTTTGACCGTGCGTGATTCAGCAGCGTCATGACGCAGGTTAGTTAACATTTTGTGACTTTGATACTGCTAATGCAAAGTCCATCATCGTTTGCCCGGATGACTCCACAGACAAATCGAAGCAGGCAGGTGACAGTGTGTGTGCCATATTTAAAGAATATCTCCGTGTGTATGTGTGTGTAAATGTGTTAAAATTGAAAGGGTTCAAGTTGACAAACTGCAGACGCCAACACTACGAGAGTGAGAAAGCAGGAGTGGGGGGATGAGGCGGGGAGAGGAAGAGCAGAAAGGGTGGAGGAGAGGAGGAAGTGAGGGTGAAGTAGAGGGGAGGTGTCTAAATCTGTGAGAAAATGTCTAATCCCTGGATTGCTGAAGCTTCGGAAATCATGGAAATAGATTAGGAGCTTCGCTGGCCCAGCCGCCTTTAATAAGAAGGCCCGTTTGGCTCCAAAGTCATGGCACAGCACTTGCATAATGTGCAGAGCCGCCACTTCTTGTAATTATCGTTTTCCCTATTTGGAAAATGATTCAATAAACACTGATCCACTGTGTTCTGCGCATACTGACAAGCCGCGGATGAAACACGCAGAGGCCCTGGTACATGTGCGACACCCGCTGCAGACCAGCCACTAATCCAAATACAGGAGGAGGATGATGGGTGCGCTAATCGAATGAGAACTGACCGTATCGATGGGAGAATCTTTGTGCAGTTTCTCTCACATAGGACAGCCACTGAGCCAGGATGCTCCTGATACATTTAGAAAGGTCTGTCATCAGATAAGTGAAAGTTGCAATGCTACTCCTGACTTTATCTGCTTTCACACATCAGCAAACTTTGGTCCTTTTTTCTTTCTCCTTTTGGCATTCCCTGCCACCAATGTTGACTCTAATATCTGTTTTGGAGAGAGTAGATGGAGAGGGAGCGAGTTCTTCTTCATCTATTTGCTCGCAATGGGATTATATTGCCCTCTCTGCCAGTTGTGGTAGAAGAGACCAAGTACGGTGCCTCTCCTTCTCAGTGAGAGGCACTATGTTTGGTGCCTAAGAGTACTGTACCAATGAACTTGATAGTTTGCACGCAGTCTTCATACATTTTTCCTAAATAGACATGACCTAGGCACTTGATGAACTTGGTGAACTTGGTGAACTTGTACAGATGCCATTCTCAAGCAGTCTTCAAAGGCTGGTAAATAACTACACCTATTTATCATCTTTGACATGAGCTGAGTTCTTGTTTCAAACTCATCCCTAAGGTTAAAAACAGTACAAGCTGTGACAAAATGTGCTCGCAGTTATAAATGCGCACAAATAATGACTAAACTTAACGTTTAGCATTGTTAAGATAACCTTAATACCAAGTAATGCTTGTTAGTCAAGAAGTTCACTATTACCTGCAATTCATTTTCATCTATTGACACATCTGAAGCTTCAATGGATGAGGAACCACAGCCATAATGGACATGTCAAAATGACTAATATTAGCTCTCTTTTCCCGCAGTCAATTAAGAAAAGTAGTCAATGAGAGACTATCACTGACAAGATACATGATCCAGGGCTCTTTAAAGAAATAAGCAATTTTACTCCAGTATATACTGCTTTCCTCCTGTTTTTCTCTGCTGGCTGTATGCTGTCGTTCTCTTTTTGCCAAAATGAGGGTAATGTGCTATGAAAGGTATCCCAGATTTCACACCTTCTGGGGCCCTTGGAGATGGAGCGACCAGCTGTCCATATCACAGCACCCGTGTTCCTGGCTACCCCCGGCCAGAGAGAGCCACAGGCAGCCAGGGAGGCAGTTATAAACTGAGAAAGAGAAAGAAAAAAAGGTGGAGGGAGCCAAAAGGATTAAATAAAAAAAGCTAACCAACTGAATTTTAGCTAGTAGAAATAAAATCTCATAAGGATATACGTACCGTTTTTCTGCACATATAGATGTGTGGGAATATTGAGATTTATACCAATATCATTCAGTTATAAACAGTCACACTACTTTGCCTGCTCTCTCACTGAAACAGTACTCTCGCATGCTTTAGATAAACCAGGCTAGCAAAACAGCATTAAAAAAAAACAAAAAACTGTGACCTATCTCGGAAACTGCCGTACATCTGGCAATATCATGGATCAGAACAACTCAGGCTCAGCTTGCAACCATTCTGTGACATTACCCTCACTCAAAAAACTGTTTAAAGTGAGCTGTCCTTTCCCTCTTTTTGTGAAACTGCCCATAACGCTCTCCCCCATCCACCAATCGTAAATGCAGGTGCCATAACACTACTGTGGTGTACTGCTCTAGGCGCAATTTTCCAAAGACTTGCTCTATATTGCCATCTGAGAGAGCTGGATCAAAATGGTACAGTTTCAGCAGGAAAACTTGAATATTATTAGAGAAATAATCATTGCAGGAATTTGGTCAGCCTGCTATTGTATTCATGTCACAATGTCGTAGATTTGGAGACATTTTTCATGTGTATTCTTTTCCAAAGAGAACAGGAAAGACAAATCGCTGATTAACAAGTAATTAGCAAAACTTCAAAACACCTTTTTAATAATATCTAACTGACTGCATAATGAAGCAAGCCAATAATGGCTCGCTTTAAACCCAAAATTCCAACAGTGAGTTTGAAATTTCAAATACAGATTTCCTCTTGTTTGTCTGATGTGCTTTTTAAGTTTTAAAGTGCACGTAAAGAGTTGAGGCTAAATTATTTGAAATTGCCTAATATCACAATCATAAGAGAATAAACTCTGCAAGGTTTAAAACTGGTTTTTAGGGTTGTCATATATGGACCAAACAGCATGCTACGAGCAGCTACAGGATGTTTTCGGTGAGATGATCAACAATGGAGTTCTTGTACAGATTAGCGTGCTCAACAGTTATACTGTATCAGCATTGAGGACTTCTTAATTAAACAGAGAAAAAAGATATTGAAGGCTTTTGTAGGAGAAATAATGTTTTGATTGTTTTCCCAATTGGATTGATCAAGACTTTAGTTTTACCAACAGGCCTCATTGCTGTGATCTGATTCAATGAAGTTAGCTCATGATAGATGGCGATAGGCAGATGGTTCATCCAGTCACCTGCCAAGAATTTCTAGAAACCAATGGCATTTTTCCAAATAGTCCTCCAACAAACACGGACTTCCCAGACGGATGTGTGTAATAAACCATCTGGTGCCTCAGGTTAGATTAGTTACAGAGTATAGATTCAAATTTTAGAAAATACAAACCTCATTTCCAGAAAAAGTTTGATGATAAACAAATTTTAAAAATAGAGCCAAATAAGACATGAACAAAGATGAACAAGTCAAAGAAATAACTGAGGCCAGCAAAACACACACACAAAAAAAAGACAGGCAGGGTGTCATGCTTGGGTATAAAAGTAGCAGCAATGAACTAAGTGACTTGGGGTGTCTTCATACACAATTTGGTCCGCTTAAAGCAGACAGGAGTCCAGAACACCTGCAAGTATGATACGTTTGGGCTGGTGTGATAGTGGACCAGTTTGTTTTGGTCCGGACTAAAGAAAGTTACTGAGGCCGCCCTCTAGAAGTGATCTCGGTAAGGTTCCATGTTTACTCCAGTGCAGTTCACTGATAGTGAGAATGCTGCCTGGCCTTGATTTGGCCCATTTACAACAGTTCTTCATCTTATAATACATGATAAGTGAAACAGACCATAAAAAATATTTTTATGGTCAGAAAAACTATTTCTGGCAAAATCAGTCAAACTTGATAAGATAACAGAATACAAGTGAAGAACCAAAATTGAAGTATTGTACAGTAGATCCATCACACAAGTAGTACACATCAATCTGTGTCCAGGATGACAATTAAAAAAATTAAGGTAATTTTCTTTGGAATCAAAATAATTCCTAGCTGCTACTTTGAACAAGATGCAGACATATTTGAAACTGGTAAAGTTTCACAAATGCTACATAAAAGGATAAGAGCCTTTCCCTTGGCAGAAATATTCATATAGCTTTTTAATGTGCAGATTTCTGTGAGGGTTCATCATTGAACTGGGTGATGAGGTCACTGGAGGTGGTAGCCCTAAAAATTTTCACCTGAAACAGTAAGGCCATTTATTGATTGAAGAGTGCTCATTGGAGTATATCAGTGAATGATTGACTGCATGCTAATCCCGCCCATGAGTGTGGTTCAGTAGATTCATTTTACCCCTCACTGCTTCCTACTGGTGATTATTTATGCTTCATTTCTGACAACACATTTTCTATGTGAGAAAATAAGAAAAAAGAGGGAGAAAAACCTATTTGCTGCACTTTAAATTATGAGGATTAAGTGTGTAAGTGAGTGAGAGAGTTAGAAAGAAACAGAAAGAGAAAGCACAATACCATTTCAGACACAAATGCCAGAAATACTGAGCAAATAAGCCACAGCAATTTCCCCCAAACAACACAAATCTTGTTCTTTTTGTTCAAATTAACATTGTGATTTTTTTTTAGGCAAGTGAAAAAGAAGACTATGAAACAAACGCAGTTAGAAGACAAACAAGCAATGCCAACATCCCTAATTATATGCTGTTCATGTTCTCTCTCATCGCTTTGCAACGAAAACGAGAGCTGAGGAAGGCGTTTTACAGACGGCTAATTGTGTGAGCATCGTGCGCTGCCAACGCATGAGGAACTCTCAGAGGCTACTGCTCAGTACAAAAATAAACTAAAATTCAGCAGAAAGATTAAGAGGCCTGGAAAACATTTTGCATTACTGTTGCTTGTTAGCACCATCTTTGCAGCACATCACTTGATAGGGGCATAAAGTGGCTGTTTGTTTCAATCACCTGGGGTGCTTCCTTTTAAAGGCCAGCGGTCGCGGCGGCTTGCCTTTTACATTTGCACTGATTGCGGTGGCTATTTTGATTCTGTAGTTGCTCAGGCCAGACGACCTGCTGTTCATTCTAGTCACGCGCTCACTCAGAGCCAGATAGAAGAGGAAGCCATATTAAAGGAGCGGTCAGTTTCATTGTCTGAAAAAAAAGTGCCAGGTGACTCGGAAAAATAACAGTGAAAATTAGAAGCCCACTTCTCGTATTTCTGTCGTCCTTGTTCATTTGTGTGCCTTCTGATGTATCTCATCAAAGCTCCATACAAGGGTTTGTGTTAGTTGGTGCTCAAACAATTGCATGTTTGAAGTCAATGTGATCTTCAGACTGGCTCACTACTCCTGCAGTGTGACGGGGCACTGGGTCCTGGGTCCTAACCCAAGACTGCCAGAGTCTTTAAGTGGCTTTGAGATGGGAGAAGTGATAGAGGCTAAGCTCTTAATAGCCATTTCTCTGTAATCTTTCCTATGAAAGGCTAAACTATGGGGGTATTGATTTGTTTGAAGAGGGGGTAAAAATGTTGGAGCGGGTGAGGAAAGTACTCCATCAGGACGGGACATCTTGAAATGTGACAAAGCTGTTCGCCGGCTGAGGAGATAAGCTCAGATTGAGCCCATTTTATCCGATAAATGCTGCACAGTTTGCTCCAAAAGAGCAAAACAAAGACAAACTAATCAAATCCAAGTTGACAAGACTCTAACAGTGCTGCTCTTTCTGTTTCCACTTGCTTTCTGTTTCCATCCAGTCTGAAATCTTACACGGTGGTGGTCACATCAAAGGCTTTTTTTGCCTCCTCTGCGTTGGCTTCATGTTCTAGTCAGGCGCTCTTAATAACAGCACAGCTATTGTCACAAAAACTGAACACAAGCTCTGTGAAGAGGCTGGGAAACTGAGTGTGCTACTGGTGTCTGTTCTAGTCATGCTTGAGTATCAAAGTTCTAGTTCTACTGATGCCATTTACATGGGAAGTTCTCAAATGAAGCGAAGCAATGCCTCGTGCGGCATCTCAGCACACGCGCCACACATATTTTCCCATAGAGACAGCCGTGTAGGGTAGGGTGATTGAGCTATTATTAGATATACCAAAGACAGAATTTTACCTTCTTCCTTGGGCAGAGAAAATTATCTAAAAACCTACATAGAGTAATCCTATTACATGCGGGTTATGTGCTTGAAGTTTTAAGGGCAGGATTCCACATCAGCATCACATAGATAATTCTGGAAACTGGGACTGTGTTTTGAGTGCAGAAGAAACATTTCCTCGCAACACTGGTTCATCTGTCGCCTGAGGAAGGGCAGGTGGTATCGGCCATGTTTCTGGCCTTTATGTTGATGCCGACTTCACCTGTTCCTGCGTGTTCTCTCCTTTCGAGGGGACAAAAAAAAAAGAAGGAAAACAGGGCATGGCTCCAAAAAGGTTTGGCCAAAACACACAACTGACACATCATCACCTCGTCTGTAATTAAGACAGCACTTCACTCCACCAGCCGCTCTGTGTGCCACTGACGTGACAGCGGGTTAGTATACGTGCCGGCTTAAGACTTGCTTTACTCACTGTAAAAAGGCAAACAAAGGAAGCTAGTTTTTGCAATAAACTGTAAAGGCCACAATTTCTATGTCTTTAAAGATTTACGCTGCATTGAATTTAACTAACTAAACTTAACCATACTACAGCCATGCATGGTTAAGTTTGCATGCAGCCAGTAACTATGATTCAGACTGAATCCTAATTTTCATCCAAACATTACTCCTAATGCTAACCATACACTGGGGGCCAGATGCAAAGAACTGTGTACTTGCACAGCTAAGACTATGTGTATGCACCAATGCAGAAATGTGCATATGCAATCTTTTTACTGGAATTATAATTTCATGCATATAAATATGCATTTATGAATCCTAAATATGTGCACATATACACAAGTCTGATTTCCACTCTTATTTCGAGCCATAAGCAGCTGCATACGAAATTATTTGCACATAAAACACTGTTTTTACAACAAGTGAATAAAAATGATGATAAAAGGAGCAGAAAATAAGAGGCACAATTTTACTAAATGCAGAAGTGAGAAGCTCAGAACAGAAGTAACGGAAATCTGTTTTATAGCTTCTGTCATTTCTGTACTCACTAACAAAACAAACCAGGGCTACAAAAGATCCTAAATTAAGAGCCATTCGGAAGTTGAAAATGGGAGCTGAGCCAAAAGAGTCCAACTTGCCAACGCTAATCTGTACCCTATAAAGTTACACAAAGAAATTCTTAACTGGCTATGAAAACGAAGACTCAAGCACACATTTGTGCTCAGAGTGGTACATGTACTCCCCCGTTGCCTTCCTACCCTTGTCTGCTTTCTATCCAGCAGTCATTAACCCTCATGTTGAGTTTATCTTCCACACACAAGGTTCTTGACCCTTTGACCACCAGAGTTTACTCATTATTGCAAGTGCATGTGTGTGTGTTTGTATGTGTGTGTGTCAGGCTATGTCAGAAAACGATTGTCTTTCAAACAGCCAGCAGACTGAAAGTAGCCCAGTCAATGGGCTCAAATGAAAGTCATTGAGTGGGCCGAGAGAGGAATTACCAATTAGTTATTTATCATTTACAGCTCATTTATCTATGGCCTACAACCATGCAATGCAAAAATTATATTAAAATGAAAATTAGTGAAAGATTTAAGGACTAAGATACATAAAAGTGAAGCTTATTTAAAAGAGTTTGTAGCAGTTTGTTGCACCTAGGGACATGAAGGAGCTTGAATATTCATAGACCGAAACTAGGTACTGCTCTTTGTTATAAATCCCAAGACATTTCTCCGAAGCCAAGAGAATATAGGGAAATGTTGAAATTTAAAAAGACAAAAAACAAAACAAAAAAAAAAAACAAAGCAGAACAAGCATGAGGGATTTGGGAGTTGTTACCCTCATTTATGCATAGCCATGTGTTTGAGCTAGCGGGTGGTCAGGGGTTGAGTGTCCCTGTGGTAAAAGTCCACAGTGGCCTCAGTCTGTCTGAGTTATTGGCTAACAGGCTGTTGGCCTCAGAGAACTAACCTCTCACAGACGTCACTAGTTCCAGGCTTATGCAAACATTGTAGTGGAGGGATGAACACACAGACATACAGTGAACTCATAGATGGAGGTGGAAGGATACCAGCCAATTACACAATCACACAGCTCTAGACGTGAGGGGGAAGAAAATCAGCTGCACTGCCTGCCTACTTTCTCTCTGCACACCCAAACATAAGAAATTTCACTGTGCACAAACCTGGAATTACGCACTCTAACACACGTGCACACGCACTGACAAAGACCGAAAAATCAATACTGATCATAAGGCCAGCTGTTTTGAGCCTCTCACTCCATTACGATGCCGAAAGTGAGGTGATTCATGACAGGCCACACTTCCCCACTCCCACGCCTCGCAGAGCCACTGACAAATTCCACTCTCTACGCTTCCCATCCCTCCATTCCTCACACGCTTCCTCGCTCTGTCTTTCGCTGGGTTCGAGGTGATGAGACTGACACCGCGCAGAAGGGGTCTTTATGCAAATTAGATGAGCGATCCAACCACGCCGCTCCCACCCCACATCTCCTGCTCATTTGCAAATCCATGAGTTACGGATAGCAGGGAGCGATAGCTTAACCTGACCAGAGCTGGTGGGCTGTAAAGGGGTCCTTAATGCAGACTAAGTGAAGATGCTCAGGGAGAGAACAAATGACCCCCCTCTTCTCCCACCACCACCCTTTCACCACTCTGTTTCAGCTTGTTAAAGAATTTACATCAAAAATGATCATTAATCCACAAGAAGTCTTCAAAATAACTTTCATCTGTGGCCTGTTGCAGCTTACAGCTCCTATAAAACAGATGTAAGAAAGGAAATGTGATGTGCAACATAAAAAGACATTTATTTTCATATCTGTGTGAAAAGGAACTCTTATTATCCCACAGAGCACTTCAGTTATGAGACTTGCATAGGCGATGATTTCTAGATGCATTAATATTCAAATAAACTATTATGTGGTCAAAGGTGTGTGTTTATTGGATGTTTTATGACAGATTTAAACATGACTGGTCCAGCTTATTTGACTGAAAGCAAGGTGGACATGTGTTTTACTCGGCCTCCTTCAAATTGAACTTTTTGCCCATTTGTGTTTTGTTATTGTGTATTAGAATGTCAATGAGCCTACGTTTTGTTACCCATACAAAGCAACGGCTCTGTAACATAAATACAGGCCTTGAGGTATGCTCATGAAAATGTCATGATATGCGGAAAATATCAGTTATAGAAAAAAAGAGAGAGAGAAAAGCAATAATTCTGTCTGGCACATAGACACACACCAGCATAAACTGAATTGCCTGGAAATAGTTTTCTTTAGCACTGCAGTGTGGCACACAAGCCAAAACAAGCAGCCATCGGTGGAGACTTTGTTCATACGTGCGGCGCGCACACTGTTTCTGACATCCGCTGATTGTCTGTATTGGTCTACTTTAGGCAGCAACTCTACCTGTGGGGGTGACTCTGTTTTGGGTCCTGACTTGTCACACTGTGTGAGAGGCGTCAGGTGAAGTGCCCGAGGCAAAAATTGGCCCTGTTTAGCCCCGCAGTATGCCCGTTTGTAATTGGCCAAAACACCAGGCGGCCTGTGGCCATTTGTCAGTTTGAATAATTGATACAGGGAATGGCCGCACTCACAAAAACATGCTGGCACTGTACAGTACTTCACATTAACATGCGGGCGACAATGTCGTTTTCATGTGCCGTTCTTTGCTGTGTTATGAATTATGTATGTGTTTCATTCAGATTAACATCTAAAAACACAGATTCATGAACCATTAGTCCAACTAATCAATTATAAAATGTTGAAAATTAGTGAAGATACAAGCAAATGGAAATTAAACTTAGGAGATAGGCCGTCAAATTAACTGCTTCTTGTTAGGGAGGAGAAGATGAGATTCTTGTCTGCTGCTTTCTTGATAACACAGGCCTCATTAATGACATGCTCACTTCTTAAATTATCACTCCAAAGAAATCATGAGGCCTTTAAAAAAATTCCCAACTCAAAGCATGACCAGTCAGTCAAAACAACCTAAATCTTGATATAAGTCAAAACTTTTTGCTTTTTCAAAGCTTCAGTTGTGACATGCCCTTTTCATTCTACACACTCAAGAGAACTGATCATTTTGATGAATACCTTCTTTTCTTATTCCTGGTTTCCAATGTCCTAATCAACTCCTTTTGTTTTTCCATGTTACCTTAATGAGCGCTCTGATTCTCTATCTTGGTGTTATTTTTGTCTGTAATAAAGGAAGGTTGAACAGGCACTGCCTTGTAATTAGTTGGAGGAACAACGCAAGACTGCAGTATTTTTGGCCTTGGCTTTTGTTTTGGTGTGGCTCAGAGAGCGGGAGATACAGAAACAGACAGATACAGAGAAACAGAGAGGAAAGCACAGCCAGAACCCCATGTTGAGAGAACATAAGCTGCGATGCAGGACTGCAGAATTTGCTGGCTGCCTTCTAATGCCAGATTAGTGATGGCAAACCATTGTTTTGCATGCCATGGCATCAGCATGACATCAGCGTGCATCTACACAGACTAATGAATTTGTCACTAAGTTTGAAATGGTTGGAAAATATTCTGAAAATCAAATCATAATATTCTCTGTTAAAAGTCAAATGCATCTTTAATACTAGATGTCTATATATATCGTTTATTGTTTATGAAACATATGAGATCACTGTATGATAACTCCTGTTTATATCAAGTTTGACTGTCAGGATCTGAAAGAATACATTTATATATCTTCATAAATAAATGCATTTGAATACATTTCAGATAATTAGAATATATTAATAAAACACCCAGCTGCCTGAGAGCATCAGAAATGCTGTTATCTAAAAGCAAACAGCTCCTCGGGCTGTAGGGCAATTGCCAAAGATCCTACAATCCCTGTTTCAACAGTTTGTAACGTCATCAAGCAGTTTCAGAGTAGTAAACCTGCCAAGGCACTTCCAGGCTGAGGCCGTAAGAAGAAACCAAATAAGTAAAGCATGTGACGGTCAGTTTGGATAGTGGAAACAACTCCATACGAGACATCTGAGGAGCCTCCAGCTCCAAGGGAGCCATACACTTAACACCACAGGGTGCCATGAGCAGAGAATGAAAGGAAAATATGAAAATGATCAATACAAGTTAAAGCAAATAGTGTTACCCAGTGTCACAAAAGTAGGGTTGAGGTGAAGGTCTGGGGTTGTTCAGCAGGCAAACTTCAAATACAGATCCAGTCCTGCCTTAAATCCACATGAAAACCAGCGGCTAGAGTTCAAGTCTTTCATGCAAAAGGAAATCCTGCAAACTACAGTGCACTTTGGCGCAAATGAGTTAGAGAATGTAGGAACTTAAAGTAGATGCTCTTTGACTACAGGTAATATTAGAGGCTAACATTGTAGCCAGATAGAAAGGCTGTTTGGACAATTTATGCTCATACTAGAGGTCGATAGGACGATAGGATCGGTATCGGCTGAACTTGGCTCCGATAGTGGCCGGTGGCTGCAGTTTTTTCCACAGCGCCATGAAGCGCTGCTCTTTGATCACTGAGGGGCGGGGCTGCTCTTCACACAGAGAGAGCGGGGGGGGAGGTGGAGGGGGGTGTGCAGGCAGCATACAGGGGAGAGGAGGGGGTCCAGGTGGAGAATATAACGAGTGAAGCGACATCAGTTAGTGCAATACAACCTTCACGAGTTGAAACTCAACCATCAAAATCTCCTTGGAGGAGGCAATAAGTAGCGGTTGTTCAACAAGCAGAAACGTGAATCATATTTCAGCATAAACAGCAACCGGCATGTTTGACGTGACCACAGTGCTTGTTAAGCAAACAACGAACAGCTTAAGAACGAGGTAAATGAAAGCTGTCTGTAGCCGCTTTCACACTTTCATGGCAGAATATGCCGTAAAGTCCATCTGCTATTTACTCAGAGATGTCTTTATCAATGAGCCGCTTCCTCGCGGACAAGTCCGCCACAGCTCCGAGGTAAAAGAGTTTATTTGAATGTAAACGGAATAAAAGTCCAAGTCCACACTATTGATTACTAAGGACTACTTCAAGCTCAGCTGGAACCATAAGTTGTTATCTTCTCATTTTTAAAGGCTGTTATTTATCATGTGGGGGCCACGCCGCCGCGTCATGTTTAATCACCTCCACGGTCACTCCGGATTAGTCATTGAACCGGTCCAGGTCAGGTGCAGTTCTGTGAGTCCGCTCCGTTCGGGTCTTGCAGGTTTGATTCCATCACACAAACCAGTTTTAATCTGTCCTGGAACCATATTTCGTGTATTTTACCGCTAGTAAAACCGTGTGTAGAACAATTATCCGATTGTAACGGGATCCCGCCTACATCACGTCTATGAGGGGTTTTCCAGAAAATAACTAAGGAAAACATCGGATATTTACGTGAAAACTTGTCTGATTGAGGTGATCTTAGTTTGTCAGGAATCTTAAAATTGGGCAAATTCTAGTAAACTTTAGTGATGGCTGAGACACCCCCCTCGATTTGTGTCCAGATATGACTGAGTTTGTAAGTGACTGCTGCAGCGGACAAAAAATTTTGTTATATTTTTAAATATAAATTGATTCCTTTTGTGACTTTATTCTTTAAAAAAAAGGGTCATTAAAGACCAAAAAAAAAGCTTTGTTAATTAAGATCAGGACTGTTTAAAATGGATAAAATAGAGATAAAATCCAAACATACCCTCTCCTACAGCTGGTTAGTAGTTAGCCTGACTATGTGAGGATGAGAAAACCAAGTTCAACTTCCCTCACTATACGCCTGTTTAACAAGTTGTTTTGTGAATATTATTTTTCATGGCATAGAGTGCCATCACTCACATAAATGTGAAGGACGTCTTAATTTTCTAATTGCAATGTTTCTATTTCTAGAAAAATCTTTTAATAGCCTATATATTTATCCATCTGCTATATATATATATATATATATACACACAACATTGATTTTTTTTTTTTTTTTTTTTTTTTCACAAGAGGGGGTTATTGGCCGATTAATCGGCTATCGGCTTTTTCTTGCTCCAAACTATCGTATTATATCGGCCTTTAAAAATCCACTATTG
>JALJCO010001078.1:600000-914923 GCA_023101725.1 Atherinomorus stipes
CTTGCGCATTACTGCCATCTAGCGGATAATTTTAAGTTTCAGAAAACTATAATCTAATTAAATAAAGTCTACTCAAGTAGTTCACATTTGCTATAAACTTAAAATGTTTACTTTATAATTATGTAAAATAAGTAAATAAACTTTACATTCTTGCATATTTCAGTTACTTTTAAATGAAATTAATGGTTAATACTTAATACGAGCAAGAATCATTTCTGTGAGTGTACTGGCAGCAAACAAGGAGTTCCAGTAACTGATATAATATATTTTGGGGTTCATTATATTGAGCTGCAGCTTCTCAGACCACTTAATCATCCTGGGCTTCAGAGCATTGGTTGCTACATCAACAAACCCAGAGGTTAAAAGGCAGTTGTTATTCACAGTAAATATTTATAACTCCAGGAAACAAGACATAAAGTTAAACTAAATCACTTCTTGGGGACAATTTAAAGAGCGCTCCCAGATTTAACATGGAGGCTCGCTAGCTGAAACCTGAGCTCCTGTGCCATAAAAGCATGTGTGTCCAGGGCCCCTTGTGAGGTCTCACTTACAGTACAATGATTGAAGGGTGCGACAGTTACGTAACCACAAGGTGTCATGTGATGCTGTGTGAATGTGAAGCCTTGTCCTGGTGAGAGGAGTCTTTACGGGCACGTCTGACAGGTAGGTGTTCTGCCACAGCGTGTCAATCCGTAGCCTGTCTCCAGAGCTCGTTTCTCACTCTCACCGGTCCCAACACATTTTTCCTTTTATCCCTTATACCCTCACTTTACCTAATTATCCATGAAGTTTCCAAGTCGTTGTTCTCACCCAATCTGATTTCAGTTTTACATTTTTTCCTTTACTCTGTCTCCTCCACCCATCCGGCCTTTTATTTCTCTTTCATTTTCCCAAACATCTCTGTTGAATATCACACATATGAAGTATTTTTTGTTCTTTACTTGACCAAGTGATTTTCATTAAGTACATATAAACAAGAGGTGTGTCTCTTACTCTGGCTTTTGAGCGCGACCTTTTGCAGTAAACTGTATTCTGTGTTACCTTTGCTTCTCACGGTAACTGTTCCCAGGTATGTTATTTTCCTGCCTGCCTGTTGGACATGTGGTTTAGTGTGCCTGGCAGGGCGGCGGGCTGCTCCCCTGGCTCGATGTGTTTGTGCAGGTGCAGGACATTCAGGGCACACCGCCCTGCAGAGTATTTTAGAGGTGCTTTTCAGAGCAGCTTACCCTGCAGTATTAGAAGGGGCCGCCTATATGTGGCATTTAGTGGGACAGCCCAGAAAAGGCATTTCCTCAGGTTACTGGAAACTGAACATTTAGGAGTTTGAAAAAAAAAAAAAAAATCAGACACATCAAAGTGAGAAATGTTTCAATGGCAACAGAAAAGCAGATGCAACACAATATACGTCATGCAGCATAAACATCAGATACAATACATGCTTTTCATCACCTTCAATTTTACTATCTTTCATGAATCAAACATACAGAAGTGTAGACCTCTGCATTAATGAATAAACTGGTCATTTTCTAAACCTAAATCCACCCATGGGGCAACTGCACAGAAGAAGTGACATAAAGGAGGAAGTTACTCTCCCACTGTGTTGTAATCTGAGCTAATGAGTTTGGCCATGTGTGTATCTTGGTCTACGACCTCTGGATTCAACTGTTTTGTTCCCTCACGTGGATTCATGTGAGCATTATAGAGGTGAAGCTTATTGTCAGCCTGACTGTGCAGGTCACAGTCAGTTGCACAGTAGTTTCAAACGGCTTGGTTCTTTAAAATGTCTTGCAGCTTACTTTGTCCACTCTAGTGTCCTTTTTTCCCCCAAAAAAGATCTGTAGTTTCATATATGTTTTTTATTATTATTTATTCATTTATTTATTTATTTATTTTATCCGCCAAACCTCTCATTGTATGCTAGTATATCCATTTGAACCTGATGCAACATACTGTATGTGTGCTTTTATCTTTTAGGATTGATGCAATGCACTGCATCAGTATTTTCAAGAGATACGAGCAATAATGTTTTAAGAAATTGTTGAAAACCATGGTTATAGTCAACAATTGTTAAGTTAATAGTTCAGTTAATAGTTAAACTAAGTTAATTTCATGATTATGGTTTCTGCAAAGGCTGAGAAATGTGGGAATTTTTCAAGGAAACCCTTGCTTTTCGAAACATGTCACAGTGCATGTGGTGAAATCAGGGGCATTGTCTAAAAACAATCAACAATGTGGAATCCAGTCTGAAGCATGCAGACTCTAGAGTTTTACCTGCTGAGTTGACCAGGTTGTTCAATCAAAAAGCCTCCAACAAATACAAGGATGGGATCTATGGAGAGATTAAATGGCTCAAAAATAGGTTTAAAATTTGTTTTGTACATGGATTCTGCTACTGTTATATAACATCCATGTATTTTCACCATTTATTTATACTTTTTTTTTCACATTTCAAACTTTTACCTTGTTGAGAAGAGCTTGATTAGGAATGGTAAAAAAAAGGGACTCCATTTAGTTATTGTTCCCAAAAAATGTAAATTCTCTGTTATTATGTACGATGTATGAACATTTTGATATGAGAGGACCATGTATTGTATGTTTGGTTTTTCTCTAAGACTTTATTAGTGTTGATGACTGTCATTATTGTTATTATTATTAGTAGTAGTAGTAGTAGTATCTCATTTTATTTACAGTATAATGACAAAGGTGTGTCTTTTGTAATTGTTAGCAAAACAGTGTTGCTTGAGCAGTTTCATGCCCAGAAATGTGTCAAACACAAGTTGATGTATTCAAAACTAGTCAGAAGTGAACAGTTTTAAGGTTCACATACTTCTCTACTACTTAATAAGGTATGCCTGGGCAGGATTTGATCCCCAGACTCCCAGGTGAGAGTCATGCGCACTTACCAGCCAGCCAAAGGGACATCTCTGTGGTCAAGTGGTCAGGGCGCATGATCAGTCAGAGGCATAGTGACAGGACCCCACACTGTCGCATTAAGCATAACTACTCAAAGTTAATTTGGTGGTTGCACAGCTTGATAAAACCACCAATGCAAATAGCAGTCTGTGTATTGCAGGGCTACTCAGTTCAGCCTACGAAGGCCACAATCCAGCAGGTTTTCCATGTCAGGTGCAACATTAAAAATCTGAATTTGGTCATATCTCAGTGAGAAAAGCTGGATGGCTGCATCTGGGTGCTTTTGGACAACTGTTAACCTAATCAACCAAAATCCACCTTATTTTCCGTATTTGTCAAGATCCTGGCAGCTTTCAAGCCTTACATCAAGAGGATGGCCACAGGATGACCCATTAGATACATCACACAGGGTGGGGGGAGGGGGGAGTCACCATCACCCACATATATTGGGGGCTTGTTGCTTAAAAAAGAACCACTGCCTCAGAGCATCCTTACAGTGAGAATCAGAAATCAGAACATCTTTTTCCGAGCAGCAAGATAATTACAGGCTTCCTAAATACCAGGGTTACAGTTCAGATCACACAGACAACAGTAGCCATCAGAAGAAAAAATAACTGGCCACTTGTTTGCTATGGTTTCATTGTAAGGAAGTGCCTGCTCCATTTGCAATGTTTTTGCAAGATTTCTGGGATAATGAATTTGTCTGGTTTGGTCAGTCAACAGTGAAAATGAGGATAAAGGGGGAGGAGGACCTATGTAGGGAGAGGGGGAGGCTTGAGGTGCTTGTCCAGTCAGCATAGAGGGCGTTAACAAGGAACACTGTATTGTGGATAATTGCAGATTACTGGTTAGATAAGTGGATTGACTAGAAATGATTGTGTGTGGGAGTACAGAAATGCAAAACAACAACACAAAGTCCATTTTGTTCTTTTTGTTTTATCTTGTCTTCAGTAAACCTGGGATTTTGATCAGAAACACACAAAATGACCATAGCAAATAAGTTAAAATGGATGCAAATAAAAAAACATAAAATAAAAAAGTAGGCTTGTTGACCACAGAAACAGTTTTAGTTCAATAGGCATCTATCTCTTACTCTCACATTAATGATCTACACTGGGGCTGGCTGGATTTACACAGACCCAAAGTTTATAATATTTTCACTCTCCAGTATGTTCCACTTAAAAGCTTGTGAACTTTGGCACCAGCTTAAAATGAGCACATGCTCAATGAGCCACACTGTTGCTGCAACGATGCAAACACAGATGCACACCTTAAATCACAGCAAGCACATACACATGCAGCACACTGCACTTCTACATCGAAGTGAACTAGGTTGAGAAATTTGAAAGAAAACAAACAGGATTCCAGAGCAGTGCGGTGTGGCGTGAGGCTGCTGGCCTGAAACACAAAGAGGGGCCTGTTCACAGCATGCAGGAGCATTCCAGCTAACAGAACAGGCTCTGGGACACTGTTGACCTAAGCTACTTTAGAATGTTTGTGCAATAGCTTTTGACCACTTGATTAAAAATATCGTTTGATGCCGAAGCGACGGGCAGTTTAGACTGGTCTGAGCAGAGCAACAAGTTGCTGCATGAAGGAAGGACTCTTATGGAGAGAAGCACACCAGGCCGGAGTCAGACCAATGAGGATTGCCGTCCATGTTGCGGCATCTGATTTTCAGATGATGCAAAGCTCATTCTGAGGAGAAACAAATGTCACTACAGACAATCACATACCGTGGTTTGATTGGTTCATCTGTTTTAGCCAGTTCCAGCATCTTGACTGATGACCGTAAATTGCCATCACCTCATCTCAGGATGCATAGTGTTATAATCATTTAGCAACATTACTAAAAGCAACAAGCTTTTCCTCATTTGTCTTGTTTTCTGAGGTTGTGGTGAAAACACCACCACTTCTGTGAAAAGATTGGAAGTTGTACAAGTTCTTCATTCACACAGCTGCTAAATCACAATATTTCTGTCTTTTTTGGAAGGGTCCTGCAGCTAACTGCAGCCTTTTCCTAAGTAAGTAAGTACAGTAGTTATGTCTCTATGCATGTTACATGTATAGAGACATGGTAACATGTTACATCTACGAGAAAGGTCAGAGCAGATTCGACTTCTTAAGGAAGCTGAGATCATTCAAAATCTGCACCAAGATGTTGCAGAACTTCTATACGTCTGTTGTGGAAAGTGCAATCAGCTTTGGAGCATCTCCTGGGGCAGCAGCATCAGAACCAGAGACTTGAAGAAACTAAAGAAGCTGATCAAAAAAGCTGGTTCTGTGCTGGGAATAACTCTGGAGCCGCTGGAGCTGATCGTTCAAAAAGAATGCTGCACAAGCTGATGAAGATGATGGAGGATTCTTCCCATCCTCTCCACAACACGGTGAAGAATCAACCGAGTGTGTTCAGTGGGAGGCTGCGTCAGGTTCGCTGGAGAACAGAAAGGTACAGAAATTCATTCCTACCATCACCTTGAACGACAAAACTGACTGATTATTATTGTTGTATTATTATTTCATATACATTATGTTATATTGTTTAAAAAAAAAAAAAAAAAAAAAAAAAGAGTACGAGCGTATTAAAATATTGAATTTCCCTTCTGGGATAAATAAAATGTTTTTCATTTCATTTCATGTTCCTACATGACAACATTCCCCTTCTATATGATGCTAGTGCTTCCTTAGAAACAAACAATAAGAAGATGGAGGTAGGAGGGGATGGTGGAAGTTGTTAAATGAATGAATTAGTCGATTTTTCATGTAAAAAAAAAAAAAAAAAGAAAGAAAGACATCCTCGACATTTCCAGTAGTCCCTTTGTAACTTACTACTTTCATCCCAGTTGTCACTTATAACTGCAGCATTGCCAGCAAATGTTTCAGATTACGCATTAGAACTAGGGGGTAGGGGCTAAATAAAGGAACATGACTTGGTATACATGTTTTAAAATAAATAACTAAATAGTTAGAAATATCTACTTTGTGAATATAATTTAGAAAGTATATCATTATTATTATAATGCCATGTATCGTGATTGCATCTCACAGTTTTCAATCATGGATTATTACCCTATGTGTGGCAAGGTAAGCAACGGAGGGCCCAGGTGGGACTCAATCCCACAAAATTCCCGGGTGAGAGTCACGCATGCCTGCCATTCAGCCAAAAGGATATGTCTGTGGCAAAGTAGCCAGGGCACATGATCTTTTAGAGGCATAGTGGCAGGATCCCACACTGTCACATATGCTTTTGTGGCAACGCAATGAGGGCTCAGGCGATCCTGCAGATCCCTGTGGCCAAGTAGCCAGGGCGCATAATTAATCTGAGGCATAGTGACAGGACCCCACACTGTCACACTTTGGCAAAGCTGAAAAAACACATGAATTGCTGGACATAATGTCCAGTGAGAGTGGGCTGATCAAGGTCCTGTGTTAACATTTATTCATGTCAACATAGATTTACATTAAGCAGATATCTTTATCCAAAGCAACTTAAAATAATATAAGAAAAATTTAAAAGAGAAAACGCCCAAAAGATATGCAGATCAAGACTTTATGGGTGTTTGAGGTGTTGAGGGATGCCCCTGCTCTGATAGGAGCAGCAGATTCATAAGCACTTTCCACCATCTTGAAACCACAAATAAAAACATTTTGAATTGACACTACATTGTTCCTGATGACAGCACCAGATGCCATTTCTGAGGGGAATACAGTGGTCAAAAAGGAGCATAAGTCAGTGTGATTATTGGCTTGATTTGATCCAGGGTAGACAGTCGAGTTCAATAAGATTAAATCCCAGACCTTTGTTGGTCTTTATAATAACCTCAAACCTGATTAGGGTAATTGTGAGTCCATCACAATAAAACCACTAATTAACTTTCCGTTTGGATTGCCAACGTGTATTGCAACAAATTACTGTACGTGTCACCACCACATGATGCACTGTTTTTTTTTACATGTTTCTTTGAGACCCTGTGGCCAGTTTTGGCCAAGTACTGAAGTCACAAATGATGGATCTTATTGGCTTTGTTGATTGTTTTACTAATCTGGTAAAAGTTTCAGTCTGCATCGTGCAGTATGTATGAAAGACCCTGTTCTTTTGTTATAATTTAGAGCATTACTTTCCCTGGATGCTGTCATTACACAAAGGGCTTAGTTCCAGTATGCGCTGACCTTAAGTTTAGACAAGCAGGCTGATGAGAAGATTAAGATCAATATTCGCCAAGAAAAATGTAGTTCAAGGGAATGAATGTGACCTGCTCCACTCTCCTTCAGCCAATACCATAGAGATGCCCTTGAGCAATTTTCTGAACATTCAAATTGCTCTGGAGCTGCCCACCGGACCAACAGTAGAAGACTGTGGTTGCACTGGGCAGCTGCCAGTTATAAATGTGTGTTGACCTGCGTGTTTGTGTGTGGGAAGTGGGGTGCTAATGAAAGAGAGCATGTGTTCTTGGCAAATATTCCCAAGATAAATTAAAGCGAAAAGCAAAAGCCTATACTGAGATCTAAAAAGAAAATGTTTGATGTGGTGACAGATTTGTGCCTCCTCGGGTCGGATTGAACCGGTGCGAACAGAAACATGAGGATGGATTTTAGCTGGAAGCTTGCTGAATGAAAAAGTTGTGCTTTTTATGGTTGAAAGTAACAGAGGAAACTTAAAGAAAAAGAAAGATTACAGTCTCCTGGGGTTCTTTATATTATGGGCTCTGCTGCTGTTCTTTTTTAAAGATAATTTCTTTTAATCTAACTTAATCTTCACTTATGATCATTACAATAACACAATAATGCAACCTGACTTGAGTTAAAGCATCTTTACAGTCTAGAAAAACATCCAGCATCCTCTTTTCTTCTTCTTTTGATGTGCTCTTTCATTCTGATATAGAAAATGAAGCTGTAGGAGCACTTACAGTATGCTTTCCTCTTTGGGATCTGCCATATTTAAAGATTATCAAACACACCAGCTGAAAGCCGCCACGATCAAATGCTCTTTGTTCTAAGCTGCTGCACCCGGCAAGGTGGACACTCTTGAGGTTGGGATTTAGATTATAACATTGTGACACATATGAGTAAAGGCACAATGTTCCATTCACCCATCGCCTATATACATCAAGACAAGTTTGATGTTATTTTTATGTTTTACATATTTTGAAAACCTTTCAACAATATATTTGAATTCAAACCAGGACAAAGCAGCAAATGTAAGTCTGCTGATATTTTGCACTTAACACACAGAAATGGCATGCTAGGGCAATGATGTTTAAATTACAGCGGAGAAATAACCTTAGATAACCTCAGATCGCTCATTTTCTTTACAGCCTCATGCCTGAGTGCCATACTCTAGTCAGCTATTACATCATGACCACCTGCTTCATATTGAGCAGGTCCATCTCAGGCTGCCAAAACAGCTTTGGCCAGTCAGGACGTGGAAAAAGAACATCTGGGGATGTCCTAGAGTGTCTGGTAGGGGCATGTCTGTAATAAATCCTTTGGGCCCTGTGAGTTGTAGGGTTGGGTGTGGGTTGATTGGCCTTGCTTCCTTCAGATGCCATCAGATCTCATCAAACTGGTATCTGGAAAGTTTTGGAGGCCAAATGAACACCTGAGGCTTCTTTGTCCAGTTCCTCTGGCCTTTCCAAAAAATGTACTCAATTTTAGCTTCATTATACTGTAAAGATGATCTAATCTCATTCACCGACAGCTTATGCCATCACTTAGTCTAATAAAGACATTTATTTGTATCTACACCTGATCTCTTCAGTTATGTGAACACCAACACATCTGTATTAAAACAATAAATCCTCAGTATTTCTTGAGTTTCCTTATAACTTTATGAAACAGAATATTTCTCAGTTTACAGCATAAATTTTGTCTCACATCTCAAGAATTAGAGGAAAATCTCTGGCATGAGGTGGAGACCAGCTGCATGAGAATCCTGATTATGTTGAAATACAACAAACAAATTATAACTGACTGAACCAAGGACCCCCTCCTTTGCTTATTCTCCAGCATGAGCTCTCTACACTTTCTCCACCTTCCTCTTCCATTCACACAGTCATCCTGTTTTCTGTTGCTGTTCACATAGCTGCTGTGTTCGTAACTCAAAGCTGTGTTTGCCCATTGCCTTTCACTACGCCCCACCCATCGACCCCCCTCAACATTTTGACCTCTTCAGCCCCGCCTGCTTACACCAACAATACTCATGTACACAGTCTTTACACCTCTTGTACTGATTGCTTTGTCTAGCTCTGACGTCAAACGCTTTTCAGGGCAGCATATTAACAGTTATAATTCACTCTTCAGGCAACAGATCTGTAAATATTGTGTGTACTGATGCTCATGTGCAGTCATCCTGTAATTCAACTACAGCTTAACAGAATAATAAATAATAATAATAAATAATGCAATAAATCTTGATCTTCTGGTTTTCCTAAAAAGCCAAAGGATTTGGGTGCACATAGTTAGCAGAATGGAAGGAAGGACAACAAACAGAAAATGATGTGGATTTGGTTTGCTTATTACCTAAAATTATACAGTTTGGATGGAGGACTGCTTAGCATACTCTTCTGGTATGTTTTTCTTGTTTCATCCAGATTCTCTAACTGTGGTTCAACAGGAACTTACTACCCAGAGCCAAATTCCTCTGGTCCCACCAAGACATACACCCTCAATTTATTACCCACCATTACAGAAACCGAGAATCGAATGCTTACCATATACTGATCCCGACTCTAATTCCTCTGGTTGTCCACCATGGAGTTAAATCTTTCCACTGCAGAACAATAATAACTGCAGTTTGGTATGACCTTGCTGTTACGACTGCATTTATGTGTATCTGTGTTTATGTGTGTGCGTGTGTGTGTGTGTGTGTGTGTGTGGTCTGACCAGTGCCCACATCCTCCCAGCTCAACAACATGGCCACCTAGGAGACACACATCCATTTCTCACCTAACCTCCCTGCCTTCCTCTGTCCCTTCTACCATCCGTCACTCCCTCCAACGGCTGAAGGTTATGACGTTTGTTAGTTTGTCTTGCAGCATTTTTTTCTTCTGGTTACGTTCCTCTGTATAAACAGTCTCCTGTGCATAGTAGATGAGCTGAGCTGAGCAAACTAGGATGGTATTTAAGCTGCTCACACAAGATGCAAAACAAAGTTTAATGGAAAGGTTGATGAAAGCCACTGTTTTGTTTCTTTTGTTGCAAATGAATAAATCAAACCATTGTCTGGTTGACTTTTAGATAACTTTGAGATGTCTGCTAGATGGGGAACATTCAAGAATCCCTATCCAAAGTCAGCACTTTCACTAGATACAACTCAGTTTTAAAGCCTACTTTAAACCACAAGGCTGAACGATGAGTCATATGTTGACAAGCTAATGTTGAAGATTGGGAACAAAATAAAGAGGAGCTAAGACTGAAGCAAGAACAGGACTTACTTTTAATGTTTAAACAAAAGGTTGCACAAGGGAAGCGCCACTAAGACTAAACATGTTAAAGAAAAAAAAAAAAAGAAGTAAAATCCAGCAAAACCACAATCTGTAAGACCTAATCAAAAGTGCTGTTGTCTAAACCAAACTCAGGAGCAACTGAGATTAATTTAGACAAAAGTGATTGAAAAATGTTAGTGTGGCAGAACCAAGGAGGGCCCAGGCAGGATTCAATCCCCAGACTCCCAGGTGAGAATCACGAACGCTAACCAGTCAGCCAAAGAGACATCCTATTGGACAAGTAGCCAGGGTGGATTATCACTCAGAGGCATAGTGACAGGACCGTCAACTGCCATATTAGCCTCGTTTGTTTGAAAAATAAGCAAAGACAGATGCAACATAGGTATCAAATTAAAACCAAACAACACCCAATACTCCATCCCTTGAAGGAAAAGACTCAATTTATACCAGGAATACTCAATCCTGATCTTTGAGGGCCCGTGTCCTGCAGGTTTTAGCAAGTTCCCTGGAAAATGACTGGAATACATTAATATTCCAGTCATTTCAATGGGTACTTGACTCAAATCAATGGGCACTTAGTCAACCAGGTCAGTCTGAGCCTGAATCAGATGTATTGCAGCACAGAAACGTCTATAACCTGCTGGACACTGGCCCCTGATTGATGATCCTTGTGTACACTTACTTTTAAAGAATATTCAACCTCTGGAGGCCTTCAGAACAACTGCATGTGAATCATGAGAGCGGTGCCCATGAATAAACAAAAGAATGTATTTAAAGTCCAAGCCATGCATATTTTATAACACTCAAACAAGCACCTGTTGACCTGCTTTTCCATCATGTCTTTTAACGTGAACCTCACATCCTGATCATGAAGACCAAGATCAGGCTTTGAAACTGAGGCCTGAGATAATGGGTTTGGTGGATATTTTTTAAAAGTAGCTATTGGGCCATGGGTATAAAAATGCAAACAAACACATATATTCCAGTTTACCTATACATGTACATCTATCTTATTCAAATGGGCGTGCATGGAAGAGGGCATGCCCACATGTCCTGCTGCCAGAACCTTCTCTGAGCTCATGTTAGTCCAAAACATTTCAAGTGCAACACTGTCACTGCAGCTAAGATACAAACAGACAGTCAATGGTGTGAATTCACTCTTTTTTTCCCCAAATATTTTTATGTTTGGAAGTGACTATCACAGTGAGCACAGGCATTCCACAAGGCTGCGTCCTCAGCCCTTTGCTCTTTAACCTGGTCATATTTGACTGTACAGATTCTGCAGCAACCACATCCTGAAGTTTGCAGATCACATGATGGACAGGTTCTAATTAATCAAATGGGAGGAACTGATAATTCCATTTCACTGGTCACCTTCTTTCTGACATATACTACGTTTTCTGTGACCTGGAATATGATAGGGTATCATTGTCATTATTAATACGTCATCAGACATTAATAACCTGGTCCTCATGTTAAATAGAGTCAGCACTTGCTGGCTCATCTGATGACAATCAGGACGAAAGACTGAAGCTGATAATCACATTGACAACGACCTTACTCCAACCACTGACACTTCAGTAATCCTCAAAAGAACTCAGCAGCGACTCCATTCCCTCAGCAGACTCAGGAAAACTGGCCTCCCCACCATTTACCACACCACCTCCGACAGGAGCAACGTTGAAAGCATCTTGACCTATGGCCTGGTTCAGCTGCTGCAGAGCAAAAGTCAAGAAGCAGCTTCATAGACTGGTCCCTCCCAGCACATCTTCTCTCTTTTGCCATCAGGAGGAACCAGTTGCATGATGAGCAGAAAGCTGAAGAGCTTCTTTCCACTGGCAGTTCACCTTATAAATGGACTGTCTCCCATCCCCACTTACACTGCCACACCCACGCCTGACGAATAGCAACTACCTGTCAAGTTGAGAGAATGCCTATGTTTTGAGAGATTAGTGTTTTCCTTGAAAAAAAAACAAAAATCAGATTTTATTCCTATCTACTAGTCTATTATAATGCACATATTTTATTTAATCTATTTTATTCTTATATTTTATTCATCTCTTTTTTCTATTGCACTGTGCCAATGACAGAGAAACTAAATCTTGTTTTCCTTTTTATGAAAATGCACTGCCAAAATGGCAAATAAAACTCCTTGTTCCTTGTGTAGTCAAACACAGATCCACTGAGTTTTCAACACGATCTCATCATCAGAACACAAGTTGATAAAATAAATGAGAAACTCTATATTGTTCAATATTCAATACATAGTGCTCACGGTTCGATATGCACCTGTTTGGTTTGGTTTGGTTCAATAAAAATGCATACATTGTTGCACCCTTTTAAGGCTGGACGATAATTCAATATATATCGAGGTTTTTTCAATAGAAGAAAAAGAAGGTCAATAAAAGTTCAATATAGAAGCAGTTTTCCACTGTAGCCTATCGGGTAGCATGATACTACAGTTACTCCTTCCGCCAAACCAATCACAAACGCAGACCCAGGCAAAGGCTGAGTTTGAATTCAGTATCATGCCCCTTTCAGAATTGCACTGGAAAGCGGTAATATTGCGGACTCTGTCCTTTAAAACGTTTACATTCAGACATGCATACTGGTCTTTTACCTCGGAGATTTAGCGGACATGTAGCTACTGGCTGGTCTACATGTCATAAGAGCGGAAATGTTGCGGCATGTCTTTTTGGCTGAAAGCACAAGAAAATGTTCTGGACAGAGTTGAAGGGAGAGCGGGACTGTGCTAACTTTTCTGCAACATTTCCTGATGTATGAAACCGCCGGGATGTGATAAGTCCGCAGGGAAGCGGCTTGTTTGAACAATAGGTTTGATAATAGCTTTTAATTTGATAATGCCTTTTTGAAAAAAGTAAATATGGATATCAATCGATACAGATTTTTTTTATCCATAATCTTTTTTTCTATATTATTCAGCCCTAATCCCTAATATAGTTTTTTTTTAATCACTTTAAAGTCGTAAGTGTCCATACATTTCCTTAGTGGCTACTTATGTTTCTAGTCCTTCACAGCACTGGTGGCACATTTATTAACTATTCAGGAAGTGAATAGCTTGTTTTTGTAACATGTTGTGTTTACAGTCTCTGGCCACTTTATCAGGTACACTTGTCCAACTGCTCGTTAACACAAATTTCTAATCAGCCAATCATGTGGCAGCAACTCAATACATTTAGGCATGCAGACATGGTCAATACGATCTGCTGCAGTGCAAACAGAGCATCAGAATGGAAAAGAAAGGTGATTTAAGTGACTTTGAACGTGGCATGGTTGTTGGTGCCAGATGGGCTGGTCTGAGTGTTTCAGAAACTGCTGATCTACTGGGATCTCTAGGGGGCTGCACGGTGGTGTGGTGGGTAGCACTGCAGCCTTACAGTAAGAAGGTCGCTAGTTTGATTCCCGGGTGGGGAGGGGGTTGGAACAATTCCAACAGTGGCCCTCCTGTGTGGAGTTTGCATGTTCTCCCCGTGTATGCGTGGGTTCTCTTTGGGTACTCTGGCTTCCTCTCACTGTCCAAAGACATGCACGTTAGGTTAATTGGTCACTCTAAATTGTCCCTAGGAGTGAATGTTAGTGTGAATGGTTGTCTGTCTCTCTGTGTTGGCCCTGCGACAGACTAGCGACCTGTCCAAGGTGTACCCTGCCTCTAGCCTGATAATAGCTGGGATAGGTTCTAGCAACCCCCGAGACCCTGAACTAGATAAGCGGCATAAAAATGACTGACTGATAATGATCATCTCTAGGGTTTTCAGATCATGGTCCGAAGAAGAGAAAAATATCCAGAGAACGGCAGTTCTGTGGGTGCAAATGACTTGTTGATGTGAGAGGTCTGAGGAGAATGGCCAGAATGGTTTGATCTGATAGAAAGTAACTCACAGGAACTCAAATAACCACTCTTTACAACCGAGGTATGCAGAAGAGCATCTCTGAACACACAACACATTGAACCTTGAGGTGGATGGGCTACAGCAGCAGAAGACCACACAGGGTGTCACTCTTGTCAGCTAAGAACAGGAAACTGAGACTACAATTCGCACAGACTCACGAAAACTGGACAATAGAAGATGAAGAAATGCTGCTGGTCTGATGAGTTTCAATTTCTGCAGCTACATTTGGATGGTAGGCTCAGAATCTGGTGTCAACAACATGCAAGCATGGATCCATCCTGCCTTGTATCAACAGCAGGCTGGTGGTGGTGGCGTACTGATGTCGGGGATATTTATTTTCTTAGCACACTTTGGGCCCCTTTGTCCCAATTGAGCATCGTGTCAATGCCACAGCCTACCTGAATATTGTTGCTGACCACGTCCAACCCTTTATGACCACAGTGTACCCATATTCTGATGGCTACTTCCAGCAGGATAACGTGCCATGTCATAAAGTGCAAATCATCTCAGACTGGTTTCTTGAACATGACAATAAGTTCACTGTTCTCAGATGACCTCCACAGTCACCAGATTTCAATCCAATTATAGCACCTTTGGGATGTGGTGGAACAGGGGGTTCACATGACGGATGTGCAGCCGACAAATCTGCAGCAACTGCATGATGCTATCATGTCAATATGGAGTAAAATCTCTGAGAAATGTTTACAACACCTTGTTGAATCTACGCCATGAAGGATTAAGGCAGTTTTTAAGGCAAAAGGGGTCCAACCCGGTACTAGCAAGGCATACCTAATAAAGTGGCCAGCAACCAGCAAAATGACATTGATGAAATTGACAGTCACACACACAAAAGTTAAACAGAATGAGAAAAACAGAGTTGCAAAAAAAAACCCGAAATGAAACAAGTACACAAAAGACAATAGGAGCCACCTGACTACATTTGCTTACAATGTGTTGTTTGATGCTAATGTTGCCAGAGTGACAGGATTGACAAAATACACAACATGGACGTTTTCCCTTCTTTCTTTCTTTTTTTTTTTTTTAAGTATCCTGCCCAGCCTCATGGTAGCCAAGTGAAATAAAGGAGAGAGTGAACAGAAGAGAAAAGGCGAGAAGAAAAAAAGAAGACAAAAATACACCAAACAGAAAGTAACAGCATCAGCTGTTTAATCAAAAAATCAAAAACAAACAAACAAAAAAAAAACCAGACAACCAGCTGCTGCGCCCGTACAGAAAACCACCAACAGTATCTGCAAGAATAACAAAGCCAACAATAATCACGAGCACCTATAAAAAACAGATAAAAACATTCAAATGAACATGCTGCAAAAACAGAAGTTATGTGATCATTTTCTGCAGGTTAAGTCATTTTATTAGGACTATTAGTAACGCTGGTGCAGCTCCAGTTCTGTGTTGGTGCCTTTAAAAAAAATGAACCCATTATTCAGATTTAAGAAGCAAATGTGACATAACATTATGTTTTATTAAGTTATGCAACAAGCTTATAGGTGCATTACTGTTACCTACTTAACTGTTGGTGTTTTTGAAGCATTTCCTGTTATTTACCCTTCCAATAGCCAACTTAGGCAACAGAAATGATATTATTATACTCAATTAAAGTACCACTCATTTATAGGAATTTCACTTGAAATAATTTGTAAAAATGGGTGCAAATGAAAAAAATGTTATATGTATTGTGTAAAGTATGCACACTCAAAAATTACTTTGTTAGTTACAAGAGTATGTGAGTATAAGCTTTCTAGCTAATTCTTTTTTCCAGCGAATAAAACCACAGTCTGACCTTAATTTCTCTTTGTTGTGCTTTGGTATGAACCTAATAGCTCCGTCAGTTCATTTGAGCACGTATGGTGTTGGCAGAGCATTTAAATTAAGCTCTAAGCAACAGCTCCCAGCATATTTTGGCAACCTGCTGCACAAATATGAAAGGGTGTCAAAGTTAGAGAAAAAAATGTATGTGCAATAACTTGATAGAAGTCATTTATCTGTTTATCAGCCCAGGGAGGCATAAACAATCCAGTACAGGTGAATTTAAAGGGTTTTTTTTCCCCAATGTGGCCGCTCAAAGGTTTGACTTTGAAGTGGCAGGTGAGTGCAGGAGTTTCTTCTCAGCGTGGAACATCCTGTCACTTATTTGAGAGGCACTTCCTTCTCAGAAAAACATCAATATTTACAAGAATACAGAGAAGCCTCTAAATCAAAATCCCCAAACCTGCTAGCACATTTTTCTGTTCTAGTGCCAGATGTCATCCCATCACCGCCAGCTGTACTTCATCTTTATTTATGACTTTTTCTCTTAATATTCCTGCACCACAGACAGGACATTTTCACAGCAAACACTGCATTTCTCCTGCTGGACTCCAAAGTAAAGTTTACATTCCTGGGTAGCAGGAAGGCATGTTGCCCTCTGTAGCTCCAGACCCCCTGAGAACTGCAAGTGGATGGAGACTGGGACACTCAAAACAGGTAGGTTTTGCCAACAAGACAGGCTTTATTTAACATACATTTTTAATAACAGAACTGTTGACTTTGATCAAAAGTTGATCTGATCTGCAGACTTGATTAAGTTTGAATTACTAGGTTTCTTGTATTGTGATGTAACTTTGAGGCTCTGTAAAATTATCCAAACAGGCACTAATAATGTCTGTTTCCTTGGCACTGCGACATTCATCACTTGGTTTTGTACCATCTATTTATGCACCAAGCTCAGTTAGTTGAGATGTCAACATCACTAAGTCAGTTTGGCAACTTATTAGACATGAATGAAACATGCAGTAATATGTTCAAATACACCAGCAATGCTTTGTAATCATGTACAATAGAAGGTTTAACATGGTTTTAAGTTTATATGCTTAAAATAGCCTGAGGACAACTGAAGCCATGAATCATGCATTGCAGATAAATGCTGTAACGAAGAGAATGACAGGGAAGAGGAGGAGAAAAAACAGTGTTATAGGACACATACAGGAGAGGATGGGTGAAAACCAAGGTTTGGTTATGATGAGGGGCCTTCCACAGTTTCAGCTGAAAAAATAATGTATTATTCTGCAGCACCAGATAATCATTATCTGATCTACACTCCACAGCAAGCAGGGATTCACCCTTTCATCCAACAACACCTCTGGTTTAGGAATAACCACTGAGTGGCTTTTGAAAGGAACCTCAGATTGTGATCTAAGTGGAAGATCATGCCTGAAAAAAAATCATAAGTAGAGATCAGAGTGCAGAATGACTGAACTAAAGCTCTGATGCAGCTTGGAAAGGCCTGTTCTATTATTTTTCTATATGCAAGATTTAGATGTGCATAATCTATTTAAAAGAGATGTTCTGCATGTGTGATGCAAAGTGAAAACGGGCATTAAAGCTCTACTGTGTGGATTTTATAGGTAGATGTCTGTAAATGTACATTGAAGTGACCTGAAAGAAAAAATGTGTTCTGGTAGGCAGAGCAACACTGCCCTCTGGGCGTAGCTATTTGTACATATCAGCTTGTAAAACACCCCTTTTTTTGTCCTCTTCCTCATCTTAATTTTCCAATTTTTGGAAACATGCATGGCTAAATAACTTTAATGTTACAACATGCTGTCCAGTATTTTTTTTAAGGTAGCTTAAAGGTTGGTTAGGCAGAAATACAGTAATATCTAATTCATGAATGAAAGACAAAGCAGAGTTAAATCAAGCATTCTTATGTTTAAAAAAAAAAAAACTTCAAAAAATGCACAGATCTTATAAGACTGCCTGCAAATGCGGCATCAACTAGTGTTATTGTACCTTGACCAATCAAATATTTAAGTCTCACTCTTGTATTGTCAGTGTAATCTGATCTGGAATAAAAGAAGCAAACTTTCAGACCCCTAATAAAAAGCAAACCAATACCAAGTTGTTAAATTCTCTTTTTTAAGACACACCCTTGATCCTGACATCCAATGTTATTCACGAGTTATTTCTTTAGTTTATCATGACAGCTTTCTTCAGACTTAGGTGAAATCTTTCAACGTGATACTTTTATATGTCATCTTTCTGGATTTGTAATTTTTTTAAATGATTTTTATGATTCTTTCTTCCTCCTTCTTCAGCTTCTATTTCTTTGGTTTGATCACTTTGATGTTTAGCCTTTTTTTACTAAATGAAGCAAATAAACACTGGTTTAGTGCTGCAGTATTCCTTGATGCCAGTCCATCACATACTGCCCCCCATTGCACCCCCTCAAACCTTCCTCCTCTTCCACAGCTGGGACATTTTGGTCGAGAAGGAAAATCCTGCTCAGCTCTTTGCAACAGCCTGCGACTCTCTGTGTGTTTAACCAGCCCAAAATATTCCCTGTCCCACTGATGCCCAGTTCAACCCATCCTGTGTCAGACTGAAGTATTTACAGCGCTGGATCCAGATTCTCCTCATCTCGCGTTCTGCCAAGGAAAGTTTTTGCCTTCTGCGTCACAGCAGTCTGTTACTTCCACATCACAGTCCAACTCCAACACTGCCTGTTCTGACACATGCGAGCTAACTCCAGTCTGCTCCCTGACCTTACCCTCTCATGAATCATTCTTCCTTCAGTCTATACAATAAACAAAAAGAGGACAAAATGTACAGCTTGGTTTTTAACTCTTTGCAGGCCAGACTTCAAAGGTCATTCCATTAAACATCTCTGGCATGCACAACAAATATCTCAGCTTTATGCCTGTACATGTAAATTACTTTTATTATTCTGCATTTTAAAATGCTGTTTGCATTATGTGTCTGGCTTGGCCCCACTATACATTTACGAAGAAAGTGGTTCTTACAGTGGAAAATGCTGAGTTAATGCTGGTAACAGAAACAGGAACAATCTCTTGCACCACAAGATGGACTGATGGTTTTTTCTTCTTTTAAACATGCATGAGAGCTCTGGCAGCCATGCAACAAGTCCAGAGAGATCAGAATTAGTCCTTGTCTTGATTATCGGAACTATCACAACATTTCCTGAAAGGCAAAACTTCATTTGTACCAGTCACCTATAATAACTGGAATAAACTGAGTGAGAGTAAATCACTGGATGATGATGAATAACTTTTCAACTGAAAATCTTTATAATTTTAGATTAAGGCATTTGAATGATATGTTTTATAATATTTTGGGTTATTTACATATTCCATTAATGTTTTGGAGCTGAAGTTAAATGGGAGTCTTTTAGTTCAGGAAAACCTGATTCAATAACATTTCAGAGATCCCCAACATGTCACTGTGGAACTTACTGCCTCTCAACATTCGTCTTACAACTGAACCGGGCCGTTTAACATCTAAGAGACCAACCTTTTTTGTTTGGCTTTTAATTTAAACTAGTTTTAATCTTAAAATTTTGTGTCTTTTATGTGCACTCTGCACTCCCCTGAGTAGCCTGTTCGGATTTTATGAGTTTTTTATAGCTTTTAATCACTTTGCATTTGTTTTCTATTTCTTTAACTCTGAATTTATATCATCATCTCTTTGTCTACCGCCCCTACTGTAAAGCACTGTGTGTATCCATTACTGTAAAGGACTACATAAATAAACTTGATTTGATTTGATTCTGTCCATTTCTTCTCAGAAATAAGATGTCAGCATTGTTTTCTTTTTATCACATTACTTTCAATAGTAAGGAGAATATTGTCTTGTTAATAATAATTTCATTTGTATTGGTCATGAGGAAAAAGCAGGAAGAGGATAATTTGTAATGGAAATATATTAATTAAAAAAAGGTTGGAGACTTGCTGATAAACAGTTTATGTTGATAACAGTGATATTCAGAATGGGCACACATTTGCATTTCATAGATATTAAGTTTTTCTTTTTGGTTTGTTTTTTCTATGGTAAGGTCACTAGGAGTCCAGCCAGATAGTCCAGAACCTATGGAATAAGGCTTCAACAATATGTCACTGAACTGGAGGCTTGCGACTTATGTGGGTGTGTGTCACGGGGTTTAGGTCAAAGTACTGAGGTCACAGAGTTCCTCTTATCCAGCAGAGGGTACAACTCATCTAAGAGTGCAGAGATCAGCCTCTGCTATGCACCTATGTAACATCTTTTTCATGACCACAGGACGTGTCTTTCCACATGGTTGTAAAAATATGAGAAACTGCTCATTGTATTAATTGGGGTTAAATAATTTGTTGCCAGCTAAAAGATAATCACCCACACAGTGATTATCCAATAGAAGACTTGTACCTATTTAAGTGATTAAATCCATGTGGCAAGGGTTTTTTCTGGTCAGGCAGTGTGCCATGTTGGAAAGATATAGAGCTTTCTGAAGCCTTAATAGGCTTCCTGATATTTCATTACAAATAACTTGCCAAATTATTTGAATTCAAACACAAAACTTGTGTAAATTTCAAATGACTACTTGTTTAACCAAGATTGCCCGTACTAGCATAATTCAACCTAATCATAGCACATACTGTAATGCACATCTAGAATCTTTTATCACAAAAAATGCTAATAACTTGGAAACTTTAGGTTTATAAATCCACAATCAGAGACAGCCTGCCCTGGTTTAGGCAGGTACAGAGGAAGGATGGTGAACTTATTTGTTGAAGGATGCAGAGCCTGGGACTACCAGGGAGAAGGCAAAGAGGACAGGCAAAGAGTTAGTTGGGGGAAAGAGAAGAGGGTGCAGAGGATAAGGTTAGCTTAAAGCAGATGATTAGCTCTGGCAACCCCTAAGAGAACAGACAAAAAAGAAAGAATAAGAAAAAAATACCACACTTAGCCTCAGTGGGCAACATGGCAGGAAGAAACCTTTGTTGTCAAAAAAGAACCTTGAGAAAGCCCACTGATTGTTGCCTAGCAACTCATCACTTGTCTGAAAATTATCTTTACAATAACTGATGCAATTATTCAACACAGAACAAGAAGAAATGGATGTACAGACACAGGAATAAAATGAAAATGACCTAAAAGCTGTTAAATTATTGCACTTTTTAAGAAAAGCCTACACATGCTTTTCGAAACGATAAAATGCCTGCATGCTGGATCATGTTAAAGTAGTTTAAAAGTATTTTAAAATGACCATTTCCAAAGCACCAAAACCACTAGATGCTCAAAAATGCAAACATTTTGCATTAAGCGAAATTGACCATAAATGTGATGTTGCACAAGTTTTACATATTTAAATACAAGTAGGACGTAAACAGGACCAAAGGCCTGAAGCCTCATCTGTTTGTGACTGTCAGTTCAGGTTGGGAATAAGACAGACGTGGTTTAATTTACAGGTTAATGTGTGCAAAGATAAAGAGTTGCACCGAACTGCCTGAACAAAATGAACATACAATGAAAAACAGTGGATCATTATTGCAATACCACATTTTAGACATCAACAGAGCACTGAGGTTAGAAAAAAAAAAAACTAAGACAACACTCT
This sequence comes from Atherinomorus stipes, assembly GCA_023101725.1. NCBI lineage: Eukaryota > Metazoa > Chordata > Actinopteri > Atheriniformes > Atherinidae > Atherinomorus > Atherinomorus stipes. Next base: position 621,660 of record JALJCO010001078.1, read on the forward strand.
TCTTACTTTTGGTCCAGTAATTTAATGAGCAAATGGAAGGCAAATAATTTCAATCAGAAAAACACACATGAGATCAAAGTTTTACATTTAAGTCAAATAGATGTGGCAACTGAAGTCTTAGTGTCTGCCTTAACTTATGATACTATAAATGACTATTGTTTTATCGGTTGGCTTTGGTTCCAGTTCTGAAATCAACAACAATAAAAAATGACAAAATCTCCTCACAAATCATCATCACACAAAACTCTCACTAACTCCACTGATCAGCCCTTTTAGCATAAATGAGAACCTATAACCAGTTCTGATCAAGAAAACAGACAGATATAAGTGTTAAAAGCCCCTTAAAACACAAAACAGTTCAAAGAATCAGCTGACCCTTGCTTCCACTCACTGCTGAACATCAATATGCTTATGTTATTTTCTTTGTAACAAATTAATAAAAAGAAAAAAAAAAAACTTTATTAACTTTATTAAAAACTATTTAAAATCAGTATCCAAACCTTTATTGTTAGAGTGACTGGCTGCTTGTGGAGTGTAACTTAGAAGTCCTAATCAAAGGATTTAAGAGGAGGATGTCTGATAATTTTACACATAAATCTAACTATAAATTAGAAATTCTAGTTAATGATTACAGCAATTAATGATGATTTAAAATACAAAAGATAAAGGCTAAAAAGGCTGTCTGTCTTGGAAAGCTGCACTCTAGTAAGCTGACTGGTCTGGTGACATGGTACCATGGACCAGGATTGGCTTCTATTTGTTACCAATTTACACAACGCACTTGTCTAAACTTGTCATTTTCCAGTCTGATAACAGGAAGTAGATACAGCTTCTTTCTCTGCACCAATAAAAACATTACCTGTGCTGTGTATTTCTGGATCAGTGGGGAGACTGGACTTTGCTCAATGATGCAAGCCAACACAGCTTCACTCCACTTGTGTTTACTCTTTTATTTGGCAAACAGACGCAGCAATAAAATCTTTAAAAAATATATTATAAAAAAAAAGGCCAATTGCATCAATAAAGCTACCAGCACAGGCTTTGCTTCACAGTAAAGGAGTGTGCAATCCCATCAGGGAGGACTACATTATCTTAAAAAAACAATCAAAACAAAGAGACAATCTTATTGGCTCCTCCATGAGAGGAGTCAAATAAAAGTAGGAGAAGGATTGTGTTTTGTGCAGAATGATGGTCAAACAGGAACAGAAGAGAGGAGGAGGGATTCAGTTTTTTGTAGCCCCCCAGATGATAAGTCCTACTACAACAGCAGCTACGGCCAATATGATCATAAGAACGCACATCTTCTTCCGGGAGCTCCGCTAAAAGGAAAAAAAAAAATTAATAAATAAATAAATAACGTTGTTGAAGCAAGATAAGAATGCAAGTTTTCCCCTGACCTCAAATGGATTGGGGAAATATTTTACTGAAGCTACATGATGTTTTGAAGTGAGTCAGTTGAAGGATGAAGCATTTCTTTCATTTTCACCCTCATTCATGAAGGCGAGCTGACTCACGACGCAGCTGCGTTCTGCTGAACCACCTTCTCTAACATTTGCACTTCTGAATGCATCTCAGCTGTGTCCATCTATTCCACTGTCATGTAACACCTTACCTGGTAGTCTGCAGCCCGCGCCAGCTGCTGCGTGCCACTCTGGACACTAACATCTGCACTCTCCACATTGGCTTCTATACTGTCTGCAGAGCACACAAGAAACACACAAATTACTGCAAAGATTTGATCTTTTTATTTATATTTTAGATAGCAGATCAAATGTCAGAGTCCTGAACTCATATGCATGAACGATCGAAAAATAATGAAGTAAAGACCCAATAAGAGCTGCACTGGTCAGGGTCTGTTTTTGGTTCAATGTTGGGCTCCCTTAACTAGAATTTCAAACCTCATACTGTCCAATACCCAGAAAAAAAAGCCGAAGCTCTTCTTCTGTGACAAGTTTCAGCAACATTTACCATTCACAATACCAGACATTTAAAAACATCCACAGGACAGGCATTAAAAAGATAAAAATTATCATGAATAATAGCAACTGTTACACAGTGCTTGTTTTAGATTTATGCAGTTTTGTTTTTTGGTATGGCAACAAAGGATTTTTAGCAAGCCTGTGTGATGTGAAAAGGAGATACAGGTGTCTTTGCTCCCAGATATCTGAACGGGTTGGCCTGGAAGCTGGGTGGTTTAAACAGGGCGGACCAAGATGCATCTCTGCATGCACAAACTACTCCTTAGACTTGTAACACAAAGCTTGAGGGTTGCCTAATAAACGTCTGGACCAGTATGTGCCTGATCAAAGCAGTGCAGTCAGCCAGGTCCATGTTCAAATAGTTAGTTTACCACCATTACATGAGATATTGTGTGTGTAAACAGAAAGGAACAGGATGTAACTGTGTCTAAAACCAAAACACTGGATTTAAATTGATTTGAAAATAGCTCTTGTATGGTTGAGAATTTAACTGTGTCTGTAAAATTTTTTACAAACTGTTCATTAAAATCGATATTAGGAAGTTCTCAAAACTGTTTTCTAATTTTGGAAAAGTTAGCCTGAGTTCAAAAAGTAGGGTGAAGACGTTTACCGGCACGACAACAGCAGATGACAACTTGCGCGGTTTTAATTATCCAACAGGCTTGAACAAGCTCTCCGGTCTTTTTTGGCTCATGGGGCACATTTTAAGTCACACTGGTAAAAGGTAGATGTGAAAAACTGTTGCTTTTGTTTGTAACTACTGGTATGCGATCAGGCTGCAGCTCTCCAAACAGCATGAAGTTTGTTGAAAGGGAAGGAGCCGAGTGTATTTTCTTGCTGCCATTATGGTACATTTTTCTCCCTAATGAACATACATTAACTCACAAAAAGCTTCTGTCATACAAAAAAGCCAAATATCCCAAACTTTTTGTGAATAGTGCATGTGTTAAGACAACTGGTACCTGAGAAGAGTAAGGAAAAAAGATAAAATGCAATATGAGTAGACGACTGGTGCTCACCTATCATGTCCCCCTGCTCATGGACCATCATGCCCAGGTCTTTGAAGATGTCATTGATGTCCGTGATGTCAGACTAAATCAAAGAGCGTAAAGAGACACAGTTCAGGCAAAGATGTACTCGAGGTGTCACTGATTTTTCTGATTTAAACGTAGACACAAGAAGCAGAGAAGTAATGTTTAAATGGAAGTTTAAAGCATTTCTTTCTGATTTCTACCTCTAGCTGTCTGATGGCCGACTCCCTCTCCTGGATCAGCCTCAGGTCTTCTTCAGTGATGGCTTCGCTTTGAGCCTGTACCTGGGAGTAACTGCACGAGCACATGCAGTAAAATCACACTTAAGCAGCTGCTATAATAAGACTAGATGGGAAGATAATGATTACATACAGACTGACCTTTGAGGTACATTTCCAAAGCTGTCTTCAGGCTGACCTCCCTGCAGAAAAAAATGAAAATATATGTACTTCTTTTTGCTAAATTTGCAACAAAAGTGTAATTTTCTTCTATTTAGCTACAGTAATCATTCAGTAAATATTATAAGAGCTTAATTCAGTATCAGCAAAAGGGCAAAAAGTCAAACTGTAAGCCTGGTTAAGGAGAACAACTACAATAAGAACTGTTCCTTTGAAACAATTTAAGGCAGTGAGTTACTGTTCCTGCTTATTAAAAAAGAACACAGTGGGTACAGACACTTTCTGCATGGTGAGATAAGCAGGGAGGGAACAGAGTTGCCGAGGAAGGAATCTGCATCTGAAACAGTGATGCGAGAGCTCCACGTGCACGTACATCTAACAAAGAGGGCTTACGTCTATTTCTTTTTTCTACATCTTACAGCAGAAATGTAAAGACCCATATTTCAGTGGATCTTGTATCCAAAACTAACAACTAAGTTCAAAGAGCTGTGTGTATAACTCAAAGATGTGGAAGTTAAAGTTTGGGGAGGTAAAAGAATTTCTCAAAAGTTCAATTACTTTTGGATCTTGTTTTATAGAATAAAATAAGGGAATATAATTATATAAATTTTTTAAGACAATATGGCCAAAAAAGTCCTAATAAACGTATTATTTTCAAACCTGAAAGATATTGTTACTGCTCTCATTCAATTTAGTTTTTGCCTCTTTAAAAAGAAGATGAGGACCTAAAAAAACTACACATTATCTATGGTCAAATTCTAACATCATTATCAATATAATATCAGCTTTTTGCCTCTTTGGCCTATAAAATAGGCCAAAGAGGGACCTTATGAATATAACGAGGATGTAGGTAGTTTGTGAAAGTAAGATGCAAATTTCAAGATGACACAGAGGACAGCGGAAAAGGCTTGAGCCACCCTCCTTCATTTACATATTTTCAAGAAAACAGGAAACAGGTAAAAGCATTTAGCAAAAAATGTATCAACATAAATGAAAGACTATATATAGGTAAAAAAAAAAAAAAAGAGTAAACACCTAATGAGCTTGGATGTCAATATTTTGACACTTTTAGGAACTTCAAGAGGCTTCTCAATAGGGGGTTAAAAGGACAAAAGAAAGTCTGACTCATCTAAAGCCCCCCCCCCCACCCCAAAAAAAATAAAGCAAAAAAACCTGAGATGGTGAATTATTGTTCCTGACAACTATGAAACAAAAGAACACTCAATTTGGCTGTGAGAAAAGTGAAGTCAAAAATATCTAAACAGAAAAAAAGTTTTAGTTTTGCTTTTCTGTCACTGATATTTTGATTGAACTGACTGGAAAATGTTACTTGAACTGCTCATTTATAATCTTGCATTTGTGCACCTTACACATTTAACCCACTAATTTTGCAAAATGCATCAAACTATTTTGATGCATTCATTTCATTTGGCTAATTTCGATTTTCTTTTTAAAAGTAAATAGCATCCTTGCACTGAAAATCAAACAAATAAAAGTCAGTGTAGTTCTGCATGTGGCTCCTGCAAGTTAAAATGACTGCTCTTGTCTTTAGAGTCTGCAGGCCTTGATAAAATCTCAGATGAATACAGCAGCTTCAGTTCCCCATTTGAAAGGGTTGTTTCACTGTAAAGTGAAGAGAGGAAAACACCCTAAATATAACATGCAATATAACATACATGCAAGCTGATGTAGATCTTTTCATGCAGCGAGGACAACGCTACAGAAACTATTTGCAACAGTACACTACTTTGTGTAAAATAATGGAAAAATGATAATGTTATTCCATCAAATTCCATCTAAAACTAGAAAAAGGCTCATTTGTACTTCTATCTAAGCCAGTGTGATGACGTAAGGAAACAAATCCCAAATCATAATAGCTCCTTTAGTGGCATCTTATGCTGCTCTGCTGATCCTGTAGCTTCACGGGTTACCAGCCTCCGTCAGGCTGCAGTTACTCACCGACACTCTGGAGCTGGCTCGGACTCTGGCTACAAACTCCCTCTCTTTGTCAGCCGCCTGTCGTTGCGTCTTCTGGAAGGTGTTCAGTGCAGCGGAGAAGTCGTTCAGCAGGCGCTCTTTCTGTAGCTTCCTCTGCCGCTAAAACAAACGCAGAGAGAAATGTAGAGAATTCAAATGGAGACCAGGCCGTGTTATCTAATGGGGGTAAAGTCACTGCTGAGGAAGAGCTTGGTACCTGATCAGGGCCAACAGGAAGAGCACTAAACGCCTTGATCTGCCTGTCAGTGTCCTTCGCCAAATGGTTGCCTTCCTGCTGCTTCTGCTGACTGGTGACCACATAAAAATACTTTATTGTCTTAGACTAAACACGAACTACCATAATATTTCTGAGAGAAGAGACGAGAAGAGTCAGGCACAATATGAAAAGAGAGTACAAACGATTTCAATTCAAAGACTTGACATGTCAGGACATAGCCCCAAACAAAAAAAACATACGCACTTCAAAAAATTAGATAAATAAAACTTTATATGAAGAGGCCATTATTATATAAAACTAAGCTAAGACAAACAAAACTTAGCCAAATAAGTCACATACTTATGTTTACATTTGGTCTTAAAAAAAGAAGCAAAAAATGAAAACACATTTTTTTGTACGATACAGTGTAATAGTTTAATCAGACTGTGTTTGTCTGTTGTTGTGAAGACCAGAATTCATTTTATAAAGAAATCCATGTAATTCCAAAGGGTTCACATACATTTCTTGTAACTGTATAGTCTCTCAGATGCTGGAGGAATTTTGGCCCACTTTTCTTTACATACCTTCTCAGCATGTGACAGAGCCCACACACAATAGAGGACACACCTTAGATCTACTGATCTCGAAGGGTCTGGACATTTCTAAGGTCACGGTGTGTGATGTGGGGCTGTCGGATCACTGCTGTGTTTTCTTTGAGAGTACCGGTACTATCTCATTCGTATTTTTCTGACATCATCACTAAAAACGGTCATAATGCTCGGGCCTTATTTGCTACAGTCGACAGGCTAACAAACCCTCCTGTGTCAGTAGCACCTGAATTTTATTCCACCAAAGCCTGCAATGACTTTGCCAAATTCTTCACAGACAAAATCCAAATTATTAGACAAGCCGTTGGTTCAACAACAGCAGGTTCAGGTCATGTACTGTGTCCACCAAGTCTAAACACCATGACACAGTTTTATCCCATTACTAGCAAAGAACTGGAGGACATCTTGCATCAACTGAACTCTTCCTCTTGCTGTTTGGACATCCTGCCCACTGTTTTTTTAAAAAAGGTCTCAAAGACCTTGGAGTCAAATCTGCTTCAGATTGTGAACTCCTCTTTAACGTTGGGCGTTTTCCCAGAGTCACTGAAAACAGCTGTGATTAAAACTCTGCTAAAAAAGGATAATCTAGACAAGACACAGATGAGCAGCTACAGGCCGATCTCCAATCTTCCATTTTTAAGTAAGATCATCGAAAAAGCAGTTCTTCACCAGCTAAATGACTTTAAAGGGAAAACAACTGTTATGATGTCTTCCAGTCAGGTTTTAGACAGCACCACAGCACTGAGACTGCTCTGACCAAAGCCATAAATGACATATGTCTGAATACTGACACTGGAAAAATGTCAGTGTTGGTTTTACTGGATCTCAGTGCTGCATTTGATACAGTTGACCACATTATATTACTCCGATGACTTGCGAAGTGGGTGGGTCTCTCTGGTTCTGCACTAAACTGGTTCAAAACATACTTGGAGAACAGGAAGTACTTTGTGCCAGTAGGTAATTTTACATCTGAGCGGACAAAAATGACCTGTGGAGTTCCCCAGGGCTCTATCCTGGGGCCTCTTCTGTTTAATATCTACATGCTACCACTGGTCCAGGTTACAAAGAACAACAATATTAGTTACCATAGCTATGCCGATGACACACAGCTATATATTACAGTGTCACCAGGAGACTGGGGCCCTGTACAGGCTCTTGGTAAATGTATTGAGGAGATTAATGACTGGATGTGCCACAACTTTCTTCAGCTGAACAAAAACAAAACTGAGGTGATTGTTTTTGGAGCCAAAGAGAAACGACAGCAGGTTGTCACAGAACTTCAGTCCATACACCTAAAAACCACCAATCAGGCCAGAAATCTGGGTGTAGTGATGTCAGACCTAAACTTTGAAAAACACATCAAAATGAGCACTAAATCAGCCTACTATCACCTGAAGAACATCTCAAGGATAAAAGATCTGATGTCTCAGGAAAATCTGGAAAAACTAGTCCATGCATTCATCTTCAGTCAGCTTGACTTCTGTAACAGAGTCTTTACTGGTCTACCTAAAAAATCAGTTAAACAGCTGCAGCTCACTCAGAACTCTGCTGCCCGAGTTCTCACTAAGACCAGAAAAGTGGACCACATCAGTCCAGTTTTACACTTTACACTGGCTGCCGGTCCATCAGAGAATTGACTAAAGTTCTGCTGTTGGTCTATAAAACTCTGAATGGTTTAGGCCCAAAATACATCAGTGACCTCTTGACCCAGTATGAACCTACTAGACCTACTCTTTTATAAATTTCCAGAGTCAGAACCAGACATGGAGAAGCTGCGTTCAGCTTCTATGCTCCACATGTCTGGAACAAACTCCCAGAAAGTCTCAGATCAGCTGAAACACTTAGTTTATTTAAATCCAGGCTGAAGACCCACCTGTTCTCAGCTGCATTTACGTTGATTTTATTCAAAAGTTAAAATCCGCACGTCTCTATATTCTCTCTTTTTAATCTTAAATGTTTTTAATTTTGAATCATGCTTATAATTTTCTACCCCCCCCCCCCCCCCCCCTTTTGCTTATAATGTTTTATGCAAAGCACTTTAAATTGTTCTGTACATGAAATGTGCTATACAAATAAACTTGCCTTGCCTTCATTTAACGAAGGCATTCATTTATGCATAGCTCTCTTTAGTCACAGCATTTCTGCTGGACTTTGAGTCATTTCAACACTTTTTCAGACACTCTGTTGTAAATTTGCAGCTTTGCTTGATCACCATCTTGTGTGACCCATTTTTATCCAGGTTTTTTCTGTCAGGCAGACAGCTTCATATTTCATTCTTGAATGCTTCGGTCGACAGGAGTTCAAGGCTGCAAAGCAAACCTAAATCACCACCACCCCACCAGCGTGCTTGGTAGTTGGTATGAGGTGTTCATGCTGATATGCTGTGTTTGTTTTGCACTACACATGTTGGTGCGCATTTCAACCAATCATCTCCATGCTTTTATCTGCTCGAAGTCCTTTCTTACTTGTACATGCAGTTCAAACAATCAATCCGAAAATCTTTTGCTACAAAACATCAGATGACCATTGCTTATCACTGGGAAACATTTTCCCTAAAAAAGAGAGAGTAGGAACCAATTAAATCATCTTCCCTTAGAGAAGAGGATGTGGTCAACAGGGAAGTGTTTGAAATGATTGCATCAAAAGATGTTTTTCATCCAGTTCGGTTAAAACTGATGGAGAACACAGACGTCCCTCTAGTCAAATGGTTAATGTACATGGCTCTCACCCAGTTGACTCAATATTCCTGCACAGGGCTACTTTCTTCCTACCAGAAGTATATGCTGCTGTTTTTAAGAAGTGAAACCAACACTTTACAAAGGTTCATATTTAACACTCTACAGTGTTACTTTTGAACCCCTTTGTTGTTATTTTAACACAACAGTGGGAACTCTCAGTGTTAAATATTTGACCATCTTGAAAATGTCAATTTAACTCCAAAGAGTGCAGAGCTATATAAACCCTCAGAGTTGAAAACAACATTATGCTGTGTAGGACATCCTCTCCAGGTAGCATGTAGAATGTTAATATGTCCTGATACATAAAACCTTTCAACAGAAGAGTTTATTGTCTTTATCACATGACTCAAACTGTTAAACCAGAACAGGCAAGTCCTCATAACTCACAGTGTTTGTCTTAGCTGGTTGCTGTCCTGCTCCGTTCCCAACAGATTCACTGCCCTTTGTAGCTCAGAGGCTTGGAGAGAAGAAAGAGAGAAACATGTTGATTATTTTGTCCTGAATCGTTTTTCTGTCATGTTCAGCTACTGTTGTAAGTGAAAAGAGTGTGGTTTATGTTTATGTGTGCATTACTCAGCACTGTGATCCTTTGGATATTGGAACTGATGTTCTGGACCAAAACACTGGGCTCCTCTGGAATCCCAGCCTGGTAGGCCATGATGAGAGCTGGGAGGGCAACACAAGACCATCACGGTGCATTTGTGAGTCACGCTGACATCTAATTACCAGTTACTGCGGTTACCTCTCTGCTCTCATGACCTCATGACTGACATGTGAAAATGCCTTTTGGCATCCAGACTTAAGCCATCTGTGAGGGTGTATTGTCCATATGTTGCAAGTGTGCAAAAATTCTTATGTGTTATTGACATTTTAGCTGCAATGCTTCCATTTGTGGCTGCTTTATTACAAGCTTTAACTTAAAATTCGGTCGCATTACGTGTTCGGTGATGGGCTCCTTGCACAAATGGTACACTGTTTGTAATCTATTACACCTATAAGCCACAACATTAAAATCGCTGGCAACAGTAGTGAGTGAGTAACTCTGATTATCTTGTTGTAAAGCAACATTTTGCTGGGAATCCAGACAATCGTGTGAATATTTTGGCACTTATCACCTACATGAACAACTGTGACCAACATTATTCCAAAAACTCCCACATGAATGTTTTCAGCAGCATCCTTCAAACTTCAGGGATATGAATCCAAACAAGCATCACCAAATGAGTCAGAGAACATTCAAAAAGTCCCAATAACATGTCAAAGTGAGACTCAGATGTTTTGTTGTTTTTTGTGGCATGAAGGGATGCTACACAACATCAACCCTGCTGCTTTCAATGCTGGGACTGATCAGTGTAACAGGTGATTAATAAGCATGGTTAGGCTTTGTATTTCAGAATTGAGTCACTTTCTTACAAAATGTGTCTTTAATAAGGTCTGTTTGTCTGACATGTCAACCTTAATTAGAAAAAAAAAAAAGTATTCACTAGACCTACATATTTCCCTCTAAAAGGACCGTTTTAGTGGGAGATCTGATTCCCCACATCAGAGAAGGGTTAAACAAACCAAAGTAAAAGTTTTCTCTCTTGGCAGGTATGTCATTGACATAACCCTCTTAATCTTGTGGCCAAACCAAACATTTTTTTCCCCCAAAACAATCAGTGAGGAACAAAGCTCAGTTTAGCCTAGGCAGTCATTAATCATCAAAATGTGAAAAAGCTGTACAATTACATCTTTTAAATCTGGGAATTTGCCATTTCATTTGAAGACATACTCATATATTAAATTTATTTTAAAGTCAAAAACTTGTGGATGATTTGCAGCAGGAAGTTAAAGTGGATTAAAATCAGCAAGAAGCAGATGTAAATGTGTGAAAAGAGTGCTCTGCCTTGCCTGAGGTGGGTTGGGTCAGGAGTGATTACTGCAGGCCAGTCATGCAGACTTCCTGTGACTCAAGACTGAAACTACTGCCACTATGCAAATAATTATCTGCAAAGAAACTTTAACAGTTGGTGGGGTTTTGTGGATTTCTTTAATAATATAACGCTTTTTACCCTCGTCAACGCAGTTTGTCCCTGTTTCTAGGAATATCTGGGTCCTTGCCAGAAAGAAAAATGCGGAAATCGCATAAACCCTCTAATGACAAGAAACTGGTCGTAATTAAATCACTTATATACAGTTTTGCCTCTAGATTAAGGCCGTTTTCATGTGAAATTTTATTTGTTTACTCTAACATAAGAAGCGGTACAAAAGTCACGGAGACGCAACCAAAGTCGCAGTACACATTTGAAGATGTTTCCTACTCGTTTTACGTAAGAAGTACTTCTTTTGATTGTTAGAAAGTACCAAACAGTATAGTCAAAACACGTTTCTAAACCTAATCTGTGAGTAGTGTCATTCCTGGAAAAATGTCGGGCTCAGTTGTGGAAAAGTTTTCACTTTACCTTTCGTGGGACTTGCAGTGGTGGTGTGTTTCCTGATTTGCAGCCACTCCCTGTCACATGATGTCTGCTGCTCACGGCGCGACATCATTGGTACAAGTCAGACTGAAGCAAACGGTCAGAGAGGAGACCACAAAACAAGAATCATGAAAAAAAAAAAAAAACTCTGTTTATTATACATATATTAATAAAGCGATAATAGTTTATAAACTTTGTTTGTTTGCTTGTTTTCCACTAATAGGATTCTTTCTCATTCTATTTCTTAGGTTTTTTTATATATATATATATAAATTGGTTAAGTATTTACTTTACTTTGGTTGTTTTTTACTTTTTAAATCCAATTAAATTCTATTTATAAAGCACTTTTCAAACTACATGTAACACAATGGTTTTACAAAATAAAAAAAAATAAAACAAAATTTTGTAATTAAAATCTTCACACACTCAAGTTTAGAACCGGTTTTTAAACACACACGCACACACATGACATGCATGCAAAGCTGAATCGAATTTCAGTGAGTTGATCTGAGTTTAATTGAATTGAACTGAGTCAAATTTAAACAACCTTACAGTGGTTACCTGTGGAAAGACACATCCATGGTGGCTGGTGAAAAAGTTAAGCTAAGAAGGGTCAAAACATTGGCATGCATCTAGCAGAGAAAACATCTGTGGAAATGCAGAAACTAAAACTTGGTTAAAGCCTGTTCAACTTACTATTAAAGACAGGAAGGATATTTGGGAACCATCAACTTTCAGCAAGAAGTGTGGTCAGAAAAACCACATGAATGGTGGTGAACAGTGATCATCTAAATATTTGGTGAACTTAAATAAAAGAGCAACAACAGCAGAGCTAAAGACTGTTTAATAGTGGAAGTGACATTTCCACGCACACAATATGAAGAAAACTCAATGGATTGGGACCGAACAGCTGTGTAGCCATGAGAAAGCCACTAGGCAAACTGTAGAAAAAGGCTTTTATTTGCCAGGGAACATAAAGATTGGACTCTGGAGCGATGAGAGAAGGTGATGTAGTCTGAAGAATCCAGATTAACACTGTTCCAGAGTGATGGGCGCATCAGGGCAAGAAGAGAGATGGATGAAATGACCATCATTCCGGGTGCCTTCTGTGCTGTAAAGCCCGTGGGGGAAGTCTATGGTCTGGAGTTGCTGCACTTGGTCAGATCTAGGTTCAGGTCTAGGTTCAGCAAGATTATGTAGTCAAAGAATGACGTCAGCTGATACCTGATTATACTAAATGACCAGGTTGTTCCTAAATGGATTTTTTTTCTTCCCTGAAAGTTAGGCCATATAAAAATGACAACACCAGGATTCATCAGGCTCAGATTTTAAAAGGGTGGTTCAAGAAACATGACACATCATTTTTACACACTGGCCACCACAGAGTCCAGACCTGAATGCTGAACCCCACTGAGAATCTTTGGGAAGTGCTGTAGATGACTTTTGCGCAATGGTTGGACTCTCCCATCATCAGTACAAGATCTTAGTGAAAATGAATGCAGCTCTGGATGGAAATAAATCTTGTGACTTTGCAGAAGCTTCCCCAAACAACGCCACAGTGAATGCTGCTGGAATGAAAGCTAAAGCTAGTCCAACAAAATATTAGAGTGTGAGGCATTTTTATCGTTGGCAACATTCTTTTTCAGCCAGGCAGTGCATAATGACAGTGGTAAACCCTGATTACCTTCAGGTGAAAATATACAACAATGAATTCAGTATTAGTCCATCAGAATATTTTTCCTACAGTGTATCTGAAGCTGAAAAAGTTCATTATCTGTGGGAGGACTTGGACCTTATTCCCAATATACAGTAGCCTTGGCTGTTTGATTCTAAAGCATAGCAAGGAGCTTCAGCCTGTTTTTTTTTTTTTAATCTGAATCCTAAATAAAGTTCTGCTGTTTCATCACAGATGACAGCCATGCACTGGATATCACCATTTTGACGTCAATACTGTCTAAAACTTTCTTCAGATAACACAAGGTGTTGTTCCATCATGCTACAAGCAGATGCAATGTTTGCACATCAAAGTTCACAGAGGTTAGCCAAACAATTACTGTACTGGACTCCACTTTGCAGTTAAAAACTCTGGCCTACCTGTATTTCTACCAGGATTTCCTAAAAACATTACATCAAGAAAATATTGATCATATGCCCTCATAAAAATATAAACTTGCCTGCCTCAAATGAAGATGTTTGGAAACACAAGCAATCATCAGCCCATGTGAGGTTTCAAGTTCAAAATCACAGCCATCTTTTTTAAGCTTTTTTGATAATCCTGTCTGCAGCTGGTACCGAACTCGGCACCAAGACTCCAATCTGGTATCAGAAAAAGGTGCATCTTGATTCAAAAGATGCTATTTAAAAAAAAAAAAATGTTTGATTGTACTTTGCTCTATTCTCTGAGTTTCTAGACAGTATTGAGCTCTTTGTACACATATTATCTTATCTTTCTGTTTAGTGAAGGTCTATTGAACTGCATGTCACATGGATAAGGTTAGTGTGTGTGTGCTGGTCTGTGGTGGTCAAAACATTTGAGTGCAAACAAGAGGAGTACATAAGACCCATATTTCAAACAGCTCTTAGTCCAGAGCGTAGACTCGACTCCATCGGCCTCAGTCATGTTGCGTCCGGCGGTCCTTGGCCTCGTCCTGGCATGTGTGGTGTCTCTGAGTCACACTGCAGTGATTCTGGAAAATGGCATGCCTCTTCTTTGGGCACAAACAACTGCTGAAGTGTCTGCGCTGCCTTCACAAAATGGAATTCTGACTCCTGATCCCTGGCATTTTCTCAACCGGATGAGTTTTTACCGGCTCCTCATAGCTTCTACAGATACCTACATGGGATCCATGGGGACAGGCCCTACAGACAGTCCACTGTGGGGGCTGCCACTGCAGCTTGGATGGATGCTAACATCAGGTATTGTTATTATTATTTCAATCAACAGTATTGCTTCCTTAAAAAGCGACAAAATTAAATTCCTTCATGTCCAGTATGTCTGAGTTTAGAGTCAAACATGCAACCTCGAACTAACTGAGCATAAACTCATAATTCCGTGAGCATTTCAACACCAGCTAATGATCTGTGTGTTTTTTCTGCAGGGCGTCTTGCTGACCCAACCGGTGCAACAACCTGTGGTCTGCAAACAGGAGACACGATGTGCATCTCACCTCAGAGCTGGTGGGGCTGTAAGTATGACAAACTAACATATAAATATGCAGAAACCCAGACAGAGATCACTAACCACTGCTTTGTTTCTTTCAAGGTGTAAACTACTTCACCTCTGCACTTCCCTTCCTGTCTGCTGCACAGAACGGCTTTATGGGGGAGGGGGCTCAGGTACTGCTGTTCTCATGCCATCATACAGATATGAAAGGTCACTATTTAATTGATGATGAAGACTATCATGATGACCATTACGTCAGGTCCAGCTGCAGGCGCCTGCAGGTGTAGAGGAGTACTGTACGACCTATGCTGACTGTTCAACTCGCTACCCCGATGCCATGTCAAAATGGGATGCCTTTTTCCAGGTATCAGAAATATACTAGAACTGGTCCAGAATTAATGTCACAGTTATCTTAACTCTGCAGTTTATTTCTAATGGTCTGTGTCCTTTAAGGCTCTCAAGGCTTCCACTGTGTCTGCTCTGCCTGATAATGAGAAGAAAGACTCTCTCCTTGGTGTCTATTGGGAAGCTCAAATGGCTTCAACTTACGCCTCTGCAGCATGCAACGCCAGGTACTATCTACACAGTCATATAAACTGAGAAATGACTCTTTGAATTGTAAATTTTTACATGTGAGGACATAAAAAAAATATGACTGCAATGAAGTGTTAAGTTTAGATACACACACAGTTGAACAACAAAAAGATGCTTCAGTTCATTGAGGTTTATAGACATTTGTTTCAGCCCACCTCCCTTAAGCAGCATTTCAAAACTGATGTCTGGACTTTGCAAAGTCATATCCTGATTCTTTTCTCTTTTAGGCATTTTGTTGTGGATTTGCTGCCGTGTTTGGGATCATTGTCTTGTTGCGTGACTCAGTTTCAGCCAAGCTTTAGACAGATGACCTCACATTTGACTCTAGAATACTTTGGTTTACAGATGAGTTCATGTTTGACTAAATGTTTGCAAGATCCAGGATCCCCTCCACCAAAGCATACATGTAGTTTTTCTGTCCTTCTGGTAGTGCTGTTATCAATTTTAACATTTAACATGTAAACTAGAAACTAAAACTTCAGAGAGGAAAATCTTGGTTTTGTTTTTGGAATTTTCTCCGTATTGCACAGTCTGAAGTCTAATGGGTGAAGTTTCTCAGATGTTCATCAATACATGCATGCAAGCTTGATGCATGTATTTACAGTTGTGCTTGAAAGTTTACATACCCTTGCATGAAAGAAAATGCTAAATTCACAATAGTAAATCAAATGATATGAAACTGAAAAAGGTACTGTAATAATAAATAAAAAAAAATACTAAATTATAATTTAGTAAAATGAAATATTTATATTGAATTTTTCTTTAAAGAAATAATAACAATAATAATAAAAAAAACTGTCCCGGACAAATTAGAGCACCTTGCTTATTTACAGTGGTCAAAATACTTATCAACAGGTGCAAAAGTCTTATTGAACATTACAGAAAACACCTGATTGCAGTGATTGCCTCAGAATGGTCAGCATGCATGACTCTCACCTGGGAGTCTGGGGATCAAATCCCACCTGGGCCCTCTGTTGCGTACCTTGCCACATTCTGGCGTTCTCTGACGTTGTCCCGGGTGAGAGTCATGCATGCTGACCACTCAGCTGAATGGACATCCCTGTGGCCAAGTAGCCAGGGCGCATGATCAATCGGAGGCATAGTGACAGGACCCCACACTGTCACATGTTGCTCAACAAAATTTTAGTTCAGGAGCCTCATCATGCTCGTATACCTGTTTTTTGTTTTTGTTTGTTTGTTTGTTTTTAATATTCCTGTTGCACCACAATATAAAATCAATGTCATGATGTTCATAACATTTTTATTAATTAGTGCTTTTGTCAATTTCAACATTATTTCACTGGAAGCTGATTTTTTTCTGTCTTAATAGAAGGATATGTAAACTTTCAAGCACAACTATATCATACATAGATACATACATGTATACATGTCTCTCTGTGTCTATCTGTGTAGAGCAGCTCTATTTAGCTGCTACCTACAGCCTGTTAACCTAAATGAAAGGTTGGGAAATGATAAAATCTACCATGGCTGTTATTGTGTGATGAACAAGGATAGATCTGCATTATTTAGCAGAATCATGTGCTTAGTTTTGTGTTTACTGTAAAACAGACTATAGAGGCTACATGTGATGCTGCTGGGTGCAGGAGGGTCAGTAATAAAAAGTTCTTCAAACTTTAATAAGCAAGAAGTGAATAAATAAATAGGATTTTTTTTATGCTCTCTTTTTTTAGGCAGAGCCACTACTCCTCTGAAGAGTTGTCATTTGCCAGCAGCTGGTTGAACTCAGCAGAGTATGTGTCTGCAGCTCATTTCCAGGCCAGCTTGGACAAGTCTGCAATGTTCCTGACCCCTCTGCCAAGTCGAATTTTACGGGTTTGTACATTTTCGTCTGTTTATTTTATTTACACAAAGCAATTTTAAAACTTGTACCTACGTAAAGTTTCCGTCTGCTCTGACGTCTAGGAGGGTGATCTGGCTCCTAATATTGCTGATCTCACTCAAGAGGAGAACCACTCACTGTCTATCTTCTCCTGGATGCGAAACATCAACAACATTCTCGGTAAGATAAACAAAAATACACACATGCATAGCATCACAATTGATTTTTTTAAAAATTTGAGTGTATAAGGTAATAAGGATGATCATGGTCGTGTCATGAACCAGGTGGGTCGTTGGTGCGTATGTGGAAAAGCTCCATGTGCTCAGTGACCAACAGAGAGAAAGGCAAAGAGATGTTGGAACAGCTGCTGCTGAATCCCAGCTTCGCCACAAGCACTTTCATGTCCATCATCACTGGAATGACTACAAGCTGCTGAGATAAACACAAACAGAAGAAGGAGACACCAACATCCTCAGAGTGATGGTGGTCACTTTTTCAAATTTTCTTTTTGAACAAAAGAAATGAGAGCTGTCTTCCCCTGCATGCAGTTTTGGATTACAGTGGTCTTTCATGTGTATTTTTGTCACACCAGCCCTGACTTTTCATGTCATGATTTAAGTCTTTATTAAAGCTCTTGGAACATCTAAAAGGCATAAAAGGCTTCAAAATTTCAGTTTCATGATGTGTAATATAAATAAGCAGTGCACACATGGTGCACACATCCAGTCCTCAAGAGCTACTATTTTGCAACTTTTGGAGCGTACCTTCTCCAACACACCTGAATCAAATGAATGGCTTGTTATCAGGTCACTGCAGAGCTGAATGACATGTGAGTGAGATAATTCAGCCATTTGATTCAGTTGAGTTGGAGAAAGGATGCTCCAAAAGTTGCAGGATAGTAGCTCTTGAGGACTAGATATGCGCGTCCCTGATAATAGATATTTTTCAGTACAATACTGCCCCCTACTGGTAATATCATACAAACTTTATCTGGTAAGTTTAAAAACGATTACACATACTTTTGATATTGAAATTAGCATTTCAGCTAATTAAGCATCCATTTACAGTGAATATGTTGTGTTGCATAGGCACAAGGCATCCAAGTAATAATAAATTAATAAGTTGCAAGGCTAAACTAGCCTTATGTGATACGCCTGATCATCTTGGATCCTTCACACACTGACTTATTTTTAGCTCATGCCACTGGTTTTTATTCATAAACAGTCTAAAAGTATTTCTAATGGCAAGACACATGTAATAGATTTACTAATTCATTAATTACACAAAAACAAGAATCATGAAGAAGTTTTTATTTAACACAAAATGTACCCTTTAACAAAATACTACATGATTGACTCAATGTGGTCATGGTATCTTATGAAAATGAAATCTATGACATTTTTTTTCTTTTAAAAAGGAAGACACAAAGGGTCATAATACCTGCCATAAAAAAGCAGAAGAAACCCCTCTGCAGGTTATTAACATCATGAATCTATGCTAACTTATGATTGTCAGTGGAAGAGCTATGTTAAATACAAAATCACAACAACAATATAACATCCTATCCAGGGTTGCACACTATGTGTGCTTAAATTGAGCTTCATTTCTTCATTTTTTCCTTCTGTTTATGGAAATGAACCATAGTTTGTTTGTTTTTTTTCTCCTTTTTTTTTTTTTTTCAAACTTGGTTTTTAGAGAGCATTAAGTTAGTGTCAAATTTTGCTCAGTACAAAAACATAAATTACATTGGGTGGGTAAAAAAAACATTTTCTTACTCATTTTTACATGAAACAAGGAAACAAAGAATCCCTATAAACACTGATAAATAGATGCAGATTGGCCACAATATAATTTGTTGGCTCTACCTGCACATATATCACATGAACTGTGGCAGTTTCCGACCGGATACAGCAGTAAATACTGCTTTAGGTTATAGAGAGCCTGGAGGTTTGATAATAAACATGTTTGCAATGGTTAATTTACAGCAGTGACCCTCCAGCTGCGTGGAGGGCCGCTCTTTAGGGGCACAAAGGTGTTGTGTCTTATCTGGGAGTGAAACATGGGGAGACAATAAAAAAGTAAAACCCCTTTTTGTCCCTCTACAGCAGATTCATTGGAGCTATTAAACACAGACATAATACTGGAGTAAATAATACTAATAAATGACTGTTCATGTTCACTGAAAAGTGAATGTCCAATCACAGCTTAGCAACCATAACTAAAATTAGCTGACTTGTTCAGCTTTGGAGTTTTAAACATTTGGAATGGGCATTATCACTCATCGTATTTGGTTTAAAAGAGTTTGTAATGGTTGTTTTGTTTACCTGCTATAAGATACCTAACATCATAGCAATGTTAATATTTGCGATAAGTTTTAAAATCCACTTATTGTCTCTGTGGTTTATTTGTCAGTAGCTTACTGGTTTAGCTTTAGCTGATAGGGCTGACAGTAAGTTCAGCTGCTGATGTTCATTTTAGCTCTTTAAAACTGCTGCTGGAACCAAATTAGCACAACATTTTGGGGATTTCTGTATTTGTCTGGATGCAATTCTAACCCATACTTCAACCAAAACGCCAGAGAATCATTATACATCTTTATGCAACGTTCATGGATTCTTATTTAGCTTATCTAAGTGACATAGAAGGTGGGATATGAACAGAAACAGTTTGGGGACCAAAGATTTACAGTAACAATGATCTTCTTGACAGTAACACTGAACTATTATCAGCAATGTATAAATAAATGTATCGTTCTATTCCAAAAAAAAAAAAAAAGAAAAAAAAAGAAAAGCGAAACTGTGTCACACCGAGCATCACTGTATCCTAGTAACGCTAAGCATACCAAAAACAGACGCAAATCAAAAACCTCACCATGCTCCAAAAGGACAGAGTCAGAGCTGCTTTATCACCTATTTCCTCTCAGCAGTGGACATAAATTTTACAAAGTTTGACAAAAACCTGTGAAAGATGGGATAACGAACACCGAGCCTGTCCAGATATAAAACAGGAATGTTACTGCGAAGTCTAAACAGACGAGAGGAGTGGAGCTGGAAGGAGAAATTCAAACAAACATTAGTCAAACTCACTCGAGTCCCCCCCCAAACCCCGCTGGAGATATCAAGCAGCAAAAGAAGGAAGTGATACAGCTTAAGCAAATGCCTTCCAAATATATATCACAAAATACTCCAATAAGTTTAAATCAGGATTGAAAACATCCAGAGATTTGAACATGTTTGTATTTCACACACACGTGTACTACACAGTATTGACCGTTATCAGTCTTGCTTTGGCTTTTTGCCGTCTGCTGAGTGGTGAGGTAGACAAATGACCCAACGGCAGATCTGCTGCTAGTCGACTTGTGGCGGAGAGAGCATACTGATGGCATTTGCATCTGTCGAGTGTTGCTTGGCTTTATGAGAGGTAGAGGATCTCTGTTCCTCACACAGGAAACTGCCCTGAGCCCGCTAATGCACTGGAATGTGTGTGTGTGTGCAGATGTGGGTGTTTTTGATTGTGTCTGAAAGTTTTTTTCCAAATGTGTTTGCATGTCCAACAGTAAATGTATATGAACATACACATATCTTGTGTGCACATGTGATTCAAGGGGGGGGGTTACGCTTCTCCATAGGCTGAGGCCTTGTCTTTTAACAGGTCCAGACACAAGTGACAGCTCCAGCTTCCTGCAGACACACAGACAGACAGACTGAAATTGGTGTCCTCTCACTCTTTTCCATATATAGCCTTTGCCTGCAGCTTATCCCCAACATACAGCACATATATAATATGAACTAATGTGTTTAATACAACCTGTGAGAGGGGTTCTCACCTTCAGGAGGCTGGGTCATTGGAGGCTTCAGGCAGTACATGTGATATCCTCGGTCACAGTCGTCACAGAACAGCAGCTGGTCCTGCATTATAAGCACACAGTCAATATCATAACCCATACAGCATCAAACTCAGTATGTCAATTCATAACAACTGATTCTCACATATGTATCAGCTACAATATTGTCTTTCAGAGTTCATTACAGTGCATTATATTGTCTTTGACAGCCTGAATGTAGGTTGGTGGAAGAAAAACAAGTCAAACTTGGTGCTTCAAAGCTGATTCAAAGTGATCAGTGACATTTCTGGAGCTCAAGAGGACGTGCAAGTCTCTATGATACATACATCATTCTCTGAGGTGCCACAGAGGCTGCAAGACTTGCACTCGATGCATTGCCACTGGTATGTCCTTACTGCCTGCATCATGTTTTCAGTGAACTGTAGGCATGTAGGGTGACCTGCAGAGGGGCGGTGAGGTAAGAAGCAAGACGAAGATAAAGGGAGAGAAAGGAAGAAAGAGTGGAGTGTTTTAGAGTAAATTTAAGTCTTAAGTGATGCCTTTGCTTTACTCATTAAAATGTTTTCTGTCACTTGCAGTGAATGAAGGTGCATTTCATCTGAACTTGAAAGTCAGAATTTCTTAGTTAACAGTAGGAAAAAATGAACTCGAACACACCCTCAAAGCCGAATTCATGACATTCACAAACTGCCTGGGATGCAGACAAGTTGAACTCCAACCACAATGTCGACATGTAAATAACGTGATACAGATGCTTGTGACACAAGAGGTTGCGTCCGCAAAAACAAAAGAAGCACAGCCAAGACACTTTTCATCACCTTTCCATGAATTTGCAACACAAGAAGAAACGCATTTGATATAAACTGATTAGCGATGACATTAAAATCTCCAAAAACAGCTCTTCTTTGCGGGAACTTGTTGGGACCTTTGGGGGCATCCTGTGGTGACACTGCTGATATTCTTGGTGTTGTGGATTGCAGGATGAGAAATTTGTGGATTGGGCTTGTTCCTCCTGCGGATACTTGATTGGATTTACTGGAAAAGGCCATATTAACTTTGTCCTGATTGGTTTGTCTTAGGAGGGACGGTGACACTTTCCCAAGCTGTGGTGCCATTAAATTCACATCCACATGAATGCCAGATGAAATATTACATGATAACAATGTTAACAATGTTATGTTCTTCACATCACTTGTCCACTGCTTCAATGATATGACTGATCAAAGTCGAACTGGAGATGTGTTTTGTGGCTTCTAGCAGCCTATCATTTGAACTGTTATGTTCTAATCAATGGGATATCAATGAGCCATTATCAGTGATAAGCTTATCTATGTATATCTGGACTGGCAGAGCAGCCATAAACATTGATTACCATCCCAATCAGACACTGATGGGTGAATACAAAAAAAGGCATGACCTGACCACATATAAAAGTCTTCCTAATAAGTCCAAAAACTGCAGTGGAGGAGAAATTATCTATGTAAATATCAACCCTTCACTCCAGGCATTTGCTGACGACTAAAAACTCATCTGTTCATTTAAATTTATTCATATTTATACATCTGTTCACATGAAAATCCATCCCTTCCGAGCTTGACTTGGCTTTGATGCAAATTAGGCCCACCATAATCTCCACAGCTGGCCTCCCTTCTCTCATCTCCTTTTAAACAGTGTACTCTTTGGCTTAACAACATTAATAAAGAACGACAAATCTATTGTTAATGTTATATAAACCTTGTTTTTGATTCTGGATTTGGATTCCTTAGGTAAGATTTTTGTTTTTTTTATCAAACTCTTGGGAGATAAATCCTCGTTTCATTTATACATTACAGTTCCAAGTTGAAAAGGCTAGGCTTAATTCACACAGAATTTACTCGGATATTTCTTTAACCGGAGGAAGTTTTAATGGATACTTTAACAGTTTAAATGAAAAATACTTTAATTTATTTGTTTATTTGAATTTCCCTTCTGGGATAAATAAATAGAAACCAATAAACAACAGGTAGCAGAATGAGAATTCCTTCTTAGTGTCAACAAATGAGGCGATGGCTCTTACCTCCTAAATTTCCAGTCCTCTTTAGCTATTTGAGTGGGTTAAATATCCATGTGTAAGCCGTTCCCTGTCAAGTGCTTCTTTCCACATAGATTCGTAATCCTGCAGTCCAGAATATTTGCCTTTATGGTCCAGAGTAACTAAGGATTTAGCAGTGATGTCTTGTCTATTATATTAATTATCTGGCACAAGCAGTCAAGGAGTTTTTTGTTTGTCTGATTGCTTGGTTATTAAAATCATCACTGCAGGATCCATGAGTGTAGTGAAAAAGAAAAAAGAAAAAAAAAAGTTAATTCATCCCAGATAGACAATTTTTTTTAAAAAAAAGTTACAGATGATCTTTAATACAAAAAAAATAAAAAAAATCATAAATGTCTTCCAAGAGTTGAAACAGTAGATTTGTGTTTTTAGCTTCAGCCAAAGCCATGTGAGGATTTGGCTTTTAAGTCCTTCAGTGTTGCAGAGTTAAAGTTCTCGCTTAATTGTCACGAAGTCCAAATTCTCCCGATGTCCCGTTATCAGCTGTCAGGGACGGCCTCGGAGTCTGAAAACAAAACATCTTCCAGCTCTGCATCTTCAAAGCCATGAAACGTGGACCCATCGCTGTCTGACGCGTTGCCAAACAATTCTTCGAGCGCACTCCCATCCTGCTTCACTCCTCCTCTTCCAGCTACCATGAAAACATCAGTGTCAGAGCAGCACAGACAAGCCCATACTTTCTTGCAGCTGTTCTAGCAAACTCAGTGGCTGAGATGAATCATTTTGCTCACTCACTGAAGACAGTTTAAGAAATAGTTTGCTGAGATACCCAGCAGATGTGGCTTATCCAGAGTGGAAAACAAGAGGGGAAGGAAAAACAAAAAGAAAAAGGCAGCCAAATGTGGCATAATGGTGCATTAAAAGTTGAGCAACAAAAGAGTGAAGCCATGTTGTGTAAAGGCAGAAATCCTTACTGATGGATGAGGCAGACATGGAGAAGCATGCAGGATGGAAGCAAGCAGCAGACTAATGTAAAACTGCAGAGCTCCACTGGCTGGTTATGATTCTTATGATCAGAGAGGCTCATTGATATCCCACTGAAAAGACATCAAAACTGACCTGAAAGTTTAATTTACTGGACTCCTTCTAAATGTAAGAAAAAATCTAAGTCAGTTACTAATACATTTTGTGAATTATGCAAAAATTCAAGCAATTCTTTTTCATAACTGTTTTTATGAATGCACTTAAAAAAATATAAACCTCAAAGAAATGACATTATAATAAACCTATAGATTCTAACTGAAATATCTTATGCAGAATCTTAAAATCCAACACATTTGTAAGTTTAAGGGAAACTCCATTTAAGTCCATGAATGAAATATAAACACTGCAAGAAAGCAAACATGAACAAGGTCATGGTATAAGGAAATAAAGGGAAACAATAATGAAATGTGTTTGAGAAACAAAGAGAAGTATGACTCAGACAACAAATTTCTGCAAATTGTAGTCATTCTTAAAGTAGTTGCTTGTAATTTTTGGAGCTTTGATTAACTTTCCATGAAGAGTGAGCGCTAAGCTTAGCTTATTAGCTTATAAGCTCATGTTTAGGCTCTTCTTTTAATTGGCCTGCTGCCAGATTCTGCAAACCTTGCTAAGACAAAGATACTGAGTAAATACTGAGTAAAATGTTTTTCTTTTTTAATAAAAAAAATAATTATTTGAACCTCCATGTATAATTTAAAATACCACAAGAGCAAAGATTCAAATGCTGGGAAGATAAATGATCAACCCGCTGAATGTTTGAAAACATTGAGCTGCAAACTGCTGCATTTGGTTAAAAAGAAAACTTTTTCTTTTCTTATTCGTGATAACATCTTAATAATTTATGTTTTTTCACTTTAATAAATTCGTCAGTTTAACTCCCCCTTTTGCTATGCAGCTATAATAAACTGGAGTTAATTGTCTTGCAAACATAAGCAAGGTTTTCCTAGAAAGCATGTGTTGCCTTAAAACCAGTTCATATCACATTGGCATAATAGATACAGTATACAACTGTCCTTACAGATCATCATGACTGGATTTTTGTAGTTTATTTCAGTCTGGTTGATGCAGTGTTCAGAGATAAACAAAACCACTTTAAATTAATAAGTATTCACTTCAACTTATACAATATTAAATTATTACACTTTTTGAGATGTGTTTTTTTTGCCACTATCCTGCTGCTTTTGGATGTGTCCCTTCCCCCAACACACCTAAATCAGATGGCTGGCTTGTTACAGGGTCTCTGCAGAGCTGAATGACATGCACATTAAGTAATTCTAGTGTGTTGGAGAAGAGCTGAATCTAAAAGTTGCAGGATTACTGAGCAAGAGTCTGATGATCACATTCAACATTCTTTAATGGATCTTGCAAGTTGTACAACACATTTTCTAAATCTTCTCCGTCTTTTAACAATGTTTTGTACAATAAATGACATCTTTGTATTCTTTGTAATTTAACACTAACAAATGTTAAACTGCTAAATTACCTGCCCACATTGTCATTCCCTAAAATGATAAATCCCCCTTTTCTGTTATTGTCAAAGATCTTCTTGGATGCTTTATCAAAACTCTTCCATATTTTTGCTGACAGTGTTTAGCGATCAGAAGTTCTGTGTGCTTTATTTTGTTTTTCCCTTTTTAAAAACTACTATTTATATCATATTAAAAAATAAGCATCTTTTTTTTTTTTTTTTAAAAAAAGGTCAAATTTCTTGCTTTCAAAGTTAGTCTGTATTTTACTTACATATGGTGTTTATTCTTTGCAAGTCCTTGTATCTATTTTTATTATTATCTACTGTATAATAATGTTAGCAAAACAGTATTTTTGTAAAGCGAGTTATAAGGACTTATTAAAGCCTTTAAATAGAATCCATTTAATTGTTTTCTATTTCTATTAGGTACTAGGCAAAACTAACTTTGTGCTAAGCTTATCTTCATTTTGGTGTTACCATCTAGGCTAGCATAGCTTAACCTATGCTTGCTTTAGAGTTATGAAAGAAACTGATCGTCCCGTCTTCGTCTTGGCAGGAAAATGACTATTTTCAACAGTTACTTTTTACTGTGATACTATCATTACGACATTACAGCAGTTTCCTGCATAGAAGGCTATTGCCTAGAATTAAATCAATAATGATGAGTTTAATGTTAATTATCCAAGTTGCAGACTCACCAGACCGCCCACAATCAGAGCAGGACACCAGCTCCTCGGCCTGCCCAGTTTTCCTGTTGGAGTCTTGGTCTCCCAGGCAGAAGTCACAGTAGTCGTTGGGGATAACGGTGCCGTCTGAGCTTTTCTGAGCTGTCAGCGTGAACAGGAATATGTGACAAGAAGCATACATCTGAATGACTGAGACCATTAACGGAGTTGCTGAGCAGATGCTGAAAGAAATATGGTGAAATTACCACAGTGTCTTACTTTTGTGGTTGTCTAAGCTCTGTGGAGAAGACGGGCCCATGTCTGTTTCCTTCTCCTCTTCACCTTCCTCCTCTGCCAAGTGAGTGTGGGTGTAGTGGTAACTTAGGCCAGGCCGGTTCTTGTAGCGCTTTCCACAGACTGTGGATAAATACAAACATGTATTGAGGAAAAAGCATCTTTATCTATGAGAAAATGTATAATACGTTAGACATAATTCCAATAAAAGGTCAGCAACAGACAGCAAACTGAAAATGTAGCTTTTGATTGATCTTTTTAAATGTAAACCTCTGATTCACTGGTCAGTGATCCATGAGGAGGTCTAGTAAAATGATCGGGTACAGAACAGTGTCTAAAACTGACTTGATTTGTAATAGTAACACTTAGCACAGAAGGCTCTAGTTTTTAAATCAAGTTTTTTAAAAAGTTCTTTGCCCAATTAACTCATAAAATAGATACAAAAAATAAAAATAAATAAAAATGCTGTTTTTTTAAAGAATTTTACTCAGTGATGGAGTAAAAATTTCTGATAGGGATGGCCAGGCTGGGAATATTATTCTAACGTGGCACAGAAATCAATGTATCATCACTGTTTTCCCTTCATATATTATATCAACTGTGCAGGCACAACTGAGACTTAGCATAATACCATGTTTAATTAACACTTAATTGTTCAGATAAGATCAGAAGACATTCTAATGGTAAGCTTTTTGAATTCCTCATTAAACAAATCAGAATTGTACATTTAAAGTATGCATTTTAACTGTTTGTCTATTTATCAATGAATTGAGTAGTTTTGCTGTAATTAATTTTTAATCTTCAGCCTAGAAGAAGTCATTCATTTTTCTTTTCTTTTGTTTGCTTAAACACTGTGTAAAAGTTTACATGAAAATGCTAAGTTTCTAGCTCTATGATTAAATTATTATCATATCATTATTACATGTTAGAGGACCAGGATTTAAAGGGTTGTGGCCACCCCTGGCCACCCTATGGCTGATTTTCAGAGTACAAAACAGTACAATTTCTTCCCGACTTGTGTGTTGGCATTGCGTAGAAGTCTTTACAGTGCCAACAATAAAGCTGTGGCTCTTCTTCATTGGACATCTCAGCAGTGCATTATTGCTAAAACAAGTTGTGTTTAAACTTTAAATAGACCAAAAAATAGAAATCTAAAATTTCCCACAGTAGCAATTCTAATAAAGAAATAAAGTTATTAGTAAATGCACCCAGTGTAAACACTTCCACAATAACCACATCAATAAAAACACACTAGCCTACAAGCAGCAACCTAGTAAACATGCATCTCTCAGCGCAGCAGCAGCTGGCATTGAAGCATAATTTGCAATGAGCGATCATAGAAGTGCATAGCATAGCGTTAGTGACATGCAGTGGTTGCGCTAACTCCAGAAAGGACAAGCTTAAAGCATTTAAAGCATTCAATCAGCCGTTTTCACACCAGATGCCAGTTAGAAGAAAAGGCTGATCATCACTGGCAGCTCAGGAAGCACCCAGAACGAAAAGAAAGCAACAAGTTCAGATACCTTCGTCAGCCTTTTTTGAGTTATGCTTTTGTTTGTATCTATCTGGAACAGAGAAGACACAAAAGCAAACAATAACGGAAAGACAGAACGAGACATAAAATGAGAGATTCATTTGTTTGAGATTCAGTCAGCTCTATTCACGATCCCCCATGACAACCCATTCCTGAGGGATTCTGTCCAAGTATGACAGTGGCATGCTGGTCAAGTCTGAATTAACAGCAAACTCTTTCTCCATGCTTCAGAAAACTGCTCTTAGGACCAAACAGAGATTATCAATGACAAGCAAGAGAAAAGTACATCTCTTCTACAGTTTCCTACATATTCTTTTTTGCCTTACAGGCTGAGTTGGGGTTCTTCACTTAAAGAAAACATCTTGACTTTAAATAAACTCAAACATAAAAGAGAAAGTTGATTACAGGATCAAACAGACACGTTTTCCTTTTCCTTACTGTCACAGACGTAGGGTTTGTCCTGGTCATCAGCATTTACAGTTTCTGACCTTCTGCGAGTTGACCCTCTGCTCTGAAAGGAAACACAAGAAGCCTTCTTTGTCATGTCTGTGATCTTTCAATGAAAACATGTCCCAACACTAATTAAATTGCCACAGCCCAGCATATAGAGCAAAGATGGTATATATGACCTCGATTTAGTGTCTTTTTCTCCTTTACTTGCCAAACACAACCTTTTGTGTCAGGGACTTACTTTGCCTCTGTTCCTGTTCTTCCTCTTCGGTGTATCTAGTTCAAAGTCTTCATCATCATGGAAACTGTCTCCATTTTCCTCCGCTTCCAGGACTCTCTGAAGAGTGCAAACACACATGGGGTTTAAATTTGAGGTTTAGAAAGACCTATCCTTGTGAATCACTCATTTTCAAGTTATAATCAAAACATGACAAAAATACCTGGATTTCCAGCAATGTCTCCTCTTCCTTGCTGAGGCTGTTTTTTTTCTCCAGCAGGCTGTCCCCCCTCAGGAGGGCCTCCAAGGCTGTGGCCTCCGCTGGTGGCCCCTCACGCTTGGGGGCGAGCTCTGCTTCTATAAAGGTGTAGCAGAAAGAAAGACTGGCTTTATATCTGTCTGAATATTGCAAGCTGAATGTGTTGCTAATCGTTTTTTCTGCATAACAGGTCATTTTTGCAGGAGTTCTAGAAAAAAAAGACTTGAAGTCAACAGAAGGGTTTAAAGCTAAACCTTTAGAACCTGCTGAATTTCATTTGCAAGATTACTTGTACAGAAAAGCCACAAGCGATAGAGTTAGATTACAGTAAGCAAAATCATAACAATGAGGGTAAAACAGCAGCAATAAAGAAATGTGAGGGTGTGAAAAACGTCATTTTAAATTTTAATATGCAGTGTTTAAACCTTTACATGATGGTCAGAATATTGCACAAAGCTTGCGTTGTTTACTTCATGCAGTCGGGTCAAGAGTATGCGTGTGGACACTACGCGTATGCTCTCTGTAACAGCAATAAAGACAGTAGGGTAAGAATTTAAAGACTACAAGATTTCACATAATAAAAACTAAGATGAAGCAGGTGAGCAGTCAGTGGAAGATGGCCATGCTTTTTTTTTTTGTCCTTTCCAGCCTGCATTATCTCTTCCTCCTTCCTTTGCTCATTTCCGTAGAGATGTACTTAACTCTCCGTCCTCCCCTTTGAACTAAAACCAGGATGAAAACAAAATGAAAGCAGGGATGTGGTGAGAAAGGCAGGGAGTGAGTCTGGCTATTGAGGCTGTGAGACATTTATTGAACACAAAGCTGCTGCACTTCAAACTCCCCCCTCCTCCTCCTCCTTATCTTTTTGTATCCGTGACTTTGTAGAGAACTGCCTTTTATATGGGTCTGTACACTGAACCCCACCTTAAGGTTTTCTCTTGTATTTTATTGCCTCTCACCTGCCACTCTCTTTCTCCACACCTTCCATTTCACTATTCAGAGTGAAGCATCCTTCATCTCTGACATGTTAGCAAAGGTATGATTCAGCTAATTAAACTAATCTGAATTCAACAAGCTCTTCACTAATTTTGCAAACTGTGTAAAGCTAATTTCATTCATCTGCTGCCAGTAAAGAAGACCCATTTGGCTCTTTAGGAAGCTTAGAAACATTTAAAAATACAACTGGTCAAGATATTAGCCTGAAAATATTGAGCAAAAATGCTTAAAATGCTGAAAGAAGCAGGCATTCAGGAGGCCGCAAATCAGATGGAAGATGTTAAGATTTTAGAATTTTGAGAGGAGAGTACTTTATCATCTACTGAATCAAAATTTAGGACCCATTTTTTAGAATAATTTTTCTTTTAAGTCTTGCAGCTTAATTGAACAAAAACGATACAAAAACTGCAGAAAATGTTCCAAAAGTCTGTATTTTTCATGTATATACTGGTTTTGGAAGCAGTTTCCACAGTTTTTGTCATGCATAAATAATTCATAATTCATTCCCTTCTGGGATAAATAAAGTATTTTTCATTTCATTTCATAAGATGGTTGTTTCTCACTTCATGTGCAACTTTATGCCATTACAGATGCTGACTTTTGAACTGTGTACTGATAGTTGGATGGTTATTTTCCTCTTTAACCGAGTGAGTGTTGCATTCATGAATATGGGGGGAAAAAAACAAACAAAACAAACAAACAAAAAAACTGTAATGATTTTCCAATACATCACATTAAAGCTAAGCTCATGTTCTCAGGTGCTTCTAGGATCTTGTTTGTAGTAAAACATAAACATATGACTGCTGATTGTGCATGCAGCAACAGTCTTTCAGTAATGGCTCTCAGCCTTGTCTGTTGCACAGTTTTCTCCTGGTTAAATTTGTTATTATTGTGTAACAACAAATGAGAAAAAGTTGAGATGGGTGCAATTTAGGGTTAGTGATAAAGCAGAAAAACTATCTTATATAAACCACGTGATATCAACAGCTAATTGCAATCAAAAGTTTGTACATAATCAACATCCCCAAAAAAGTGTAGTCTTTGATATCAATGATGGGCAAAGAATTGCCAGTCTGTAAACATGTGCATGAGAAAACAAACAAACAAAAAAAAGTTCATTGAAGAAAGATTTGAAAGCTTTTTAATATTTCCCCTTCTACAGTGCAGACCATCAGTAAGACATTCAAACAATCAAGAGGAACTTTGATGCGTTAAAGACAAGCAGCAAGCAGAGCTGGATGCCTGTGATCTTTCATCCTTTAGATTGCTGCATCAGAAACAGTAGTTCGTCGCTAAACATCCTCACGGGCAAGAGATTACCTTCAGAAACCGCTATGATGCGTGCTATGTGCTATGAGTGATCTAAAACTACTTTGCGCACTTACACTGTAAATTACATTTTGGCTTTTTTTTGTCCTAATCTATTATTTTATGACAAATTACCAACCTTCTGGTATGCTGTTGTTATAAATTAAAATACTTAAACACACCTTAAACACACAAAGATAATTCCATTTAAGTCAAAATTCTAGGGCAGCTTTTTAACTCATAATTTTAAGTTAAATATTTTACAGTGTACAACAACCATGATCATATGTTCTGTTAACTTCTCTGAGCTCAAAGGATGGACCATATCACATTGAAAACATGAAATGAGGTCGAACCAATCAGGATTCAAGGTTTTTTTTTTTCCAAGTCACTGTGTTTCTCAGTCCAAAGACAAACAGGACCATCTCCTGTAATCAATGACAAATTCCAAATGCTGTGAGGCTGTGTTGGAGCCTTCTATGATGGCAGCATTACTGCAGAAAAGTTCACTCAGACTTTTGAGAAAGCATATATGGTGTGTGAAAACTTTCAAGCACAACTGTATCTCCATCAGAGGATGCTGAGGATCCTGAAAGGAAGAATGTAAGCTGTGTGATTTCGAGATAAACAGGACAAAATAACACCTTAAATATCATTCCTTAATATTCTAAATGCCAGAACTTCACTGTCCCATTTTTGGGGGGCTGTTACAAGCCCAAAATACAATCAACTGAATTTAGTTGATAGAAAAATATAAAATATCTTGCTGTCTGCAAAGGAATACTGCATTTTGTTTTCATCTGTATTTTCTATTTTGCTTAATCTTTTTCTGATTCAGAGTTGTACAAAAGATAAACTTTTAAATCCAGTTATGTTGCTGACATGTTGGAAATTAGCATCATCAATGTGAGATAATCTAAGTTTATATTTGTTATCATATGACACAATTTTCCAGTCTGAGGACTAAACAAAGAATTATCCTGTTGTCTGAAGGCAACCTTGGGACAAATTCTCTGTATATCCACACACACATACACAATCCTTTTTGTTCAAGAAGCATTAAATAAACATGAAGTCTTTGCAAAAGCCCAAGAGAAGAGGTTTCAGATTCCTCTGTCGAGTTATTGCAGAGATTTGGGACAATCTGAACAACTGGATATCTGAAAAGTAAAACATCAAAGTTCTTCTCTTCCACTCCAGCTCCAAAACCTCTACAGTTTTACCTGCTATAGCAACAATCTGGCACAATTTATCTTTCCAGCTACAGTAGGTGCTTTGGTTAGTTGCTTAGTTGCAGCTCTTTTTTTTTTTTTTTTCTTGAGAAGGACTCCCTGTCCTCTGCTTAAAGAGAAATCATTCTTTGCAGAAAGTTCTGGAGTATTATATTGCGTCTGGAAGACAGCAAGGGGGAAACAATGGAGCAGAAAAGCAGAAACAAAGACTTGCCTTTATTTCTCCCCCTTATCAGGTTCCTGGGGCATTCCATTGCGAAAATCCCCTATAACACACAAACTGTATGCATGCGCAGATGCACACTCACATAATAAGGCACACACTGCCACCTCATAAGGCTCGCTTACATTGTAATGCCTCATGGACAAATGATTATAGAGGCCCAGTTAGGGTGTACTTCTGTGCTGTAGTAGGGAGCAAGAGTCATGTGTGGGGGTGTTTGTGTGTGCGTGTGTGCAAATGTGTGTGTGCATCTGCAGCCACAAAACAGTGAGAGGGGGCATTGATTCGAGAGAGAGAATGAACCTGGAGACCTGGTGAGAGAGAGACTAACCAGAGCCAGATGGTCAGATAGCATTAATGCAACAAGATCTGTGCAGCTACACAACACCACCAAGAGCAAAACTAAAACACACATTTGTATTCATGTGAAAGTAGCCTGCAATCGTAAAGGGATGCATCAGTTAAAATGGCTTTCACTGCGAATGTGTTGCTTGGCCGTACGTATGCGTGTGCGTTGTTTGTCTTACCTAGTCGAAGCTCACACAAGCGGAGCTGGGGATCCAGGGGAGGGTGGAGTCGCCTCTTCTTTCTCCAGCAACGAGCAGGGTATGTATACATCTGTCCTGCTGCTTGGCCTGGACAAACACACACACACACACACACATAAATATATATGCATTTAGACACATGCGGAGAGACATTCAGGCACACGAGAAGAATTTTAACAACCACTGGCAAGCTCACCATTTTAACAAACCTCATATTGAGTCCCCCTTGCACACAAGGACACACACAAACAGAAATACACACAGAGGCCAGGCTTGTGCAACACTTAATATGTCCTGATTTCAATAATGCTCAGGCTAATGGGCCATATCTTCAGAGAAATCCCTTTCTCATGGTCAGACTTCACAGATAATTTCAAAATGTTGCATTTTTGGTGTTTTAATGGTTTGTTTGCATGTCATTTGAATTCCAATGAAAAGAAAAAAACAGAGAAAACAAAACTGAAGAAAGCTGGTCAAATATACTTGACTTTATTCTAATGAATAATGTGGTCTTCCTGCCTTTAATCATTTTCCATCATTAGCTGAAGGGGTTCCTATGCCTGCACTGAACAGAGAAAAAAACTCTAGAGAAGGAGGGGGGGAAGAAGAAATCCAGAATAAATGCATATAATGTGAGCAAGGTCTGCCACAAAGTATAGGGTGTGGCCTGAAGGGCTTTGCATACAAGATGGAGCGCAGGCTATTTGTGTCCAGCTCTCTGTAAGAAGCAGATTGTTCCCTTCGGGTGTTCAGATGAACCACATGTGCATAATGCATCCTGACTGCTTGCTGCAGGATAAATCAGTGAGTGGTGACTCCCAAATAAGATGGTTTGATTTCTTTTAATAAAGAAAAGGGATCTTTAATCATTACATTTATCATATTATGTTCAATAGTTTTAGACAAATACTCTACATTTACTTTTCTTTCTGAAAGTTTCTCAGGTAGTCTCATCATCTCACATAGTCTCTATAGGAAGTTTTAGCTTGCTAGCTTAGGGATGAAAGCAGGGGAAAAGAAATACAGTAAACTTGCTGTGGTTATAGTTTAAAAAAATTAAACATATTAGCAGTTTTAGAGCTGGTTCATTAACATAGTGTATCTCACATTGACTCCCTGCAGTTTACATTGCTTCCCTGGCCAGCTCATGGTAATAACACCGTCCACAGACTGTCTGTTTCAGGCCAAAAAATACAACTTCTACAAAACTGCAAACTTTGTCTTTTGATATTTTTTGCACCTAGCAAACCAACAAGATATGCTGGACCAAGACTTGCTGGAAGATAGGGGACAGGAGCCACGGAGCTGACTAGCCTTCATGTTTTACAGCCCTGAAAATCATCCTGTCGTATGACACTATCCCAATTCTAACCATCCCTGTCCACACTAACACGGATGAAATAACTCAGGTGAATATAAATCTGGTCAGATCAGGCCTGATAAAATCAATAATCTGATAAGGCTAGCTCCAGTGGGGACATTGTCAGTTACTTTAGTCCAGGTATTAGGAACTTGAGTTTCATCCTATCTCCACATTTGAAAGCAAACTCGAGGTTTTCATTCATGCACTGGAGATTCTGGAGCAATGCAGTGTGAGAATAAAAATTTCTTCCTGGGATTTTTCCAGCCAGCGCCCTATCAAAACCATAACATCAGCTGGTAAGTCCTGCAAGCGTAGCTGCAAATATTCAAGAGGATTTGCTGTTATTGGGTGAGTTGTGTGAGCGCGCATGTTGGTTTGAGTTGCTGCTTCTTCTTTTTTTCTACTGAGTTGTTTGATGCTTTCCACTTGCTCCTCGCTGTTTTTTTTTTTTACATTCAGATACACTATCAAAGTTTGGACACCCTTACCCATTGGATTTAAAAGCAAAGTGTGTCTGTCCAAACTTTTGGCTAATAATATTCTTGTGGTATTTACATCAACATACAAATGGTCATGAAGGAAGCACACCCTTAATTTTTGATGTGTTGCAAAGAAAACAGATATCTTCACAGTATACCTTCTGCATTAGAAAAGTCTTTAATCTCATGAACCAAACATTATTGACTGTGTGTAAATGTATATGTTTTTAACTTGTAGCCTCTTTTAGTGGTTGCTATATATTGAGGGGTTTCATCATGCTTATATGTTTGGGATATTACTGCATTATGTATTTGATGCACACTGGGTGTAAGCTACATTAGAAGGTGTTAAGCATGGCTACGTGCGGAAACAGGAAAGGACAAGAAGCAGTTTGGAATTGGCTTTAGGTAAAGACATTTTTATATAAATCTGCAAAACTGCATCTAAAGTAAAACAAGATAAATAAAACTTTTTTTTTTTTTTAAACTTATTCTGTCCAGCATTGTAGCAAGCAGAATGGCGATCTGGCTGCTTTATTGTGTTGAACAGATTTGCTTTGCCAAGGGGAGCTATATGAATATAAGACTTATTGATATTCTAAGTTTATTTATTGTATTTCTTTAATGAAAGGTTGAATATGGAATATGGACAGAACAGCAACATGATTTTTGTAGGAAATGTTGTACTTTCATTCTGCACCCCCCCCCCCCCCCCCCCCCCCCCCAAAATGACCAGTGGAGGTTTTTTTTTTCTTTTTAATATTGCTTTTAATAAAAATGTTCCACTTCAACCTTTAAGTATTTGTTTATAACTGCATTTTACATCATATTGCTGGGCTTGACAAGAGGGAAATGAAAGTTGAAAAAAAGAAATGATAAGAGATGGAACAGAGAGAAAAGAGTGAGGAAAAGAGAGAGAGAAAGAAAAAAATGGATACACTTACACAGTCAACTGATGCTTCTGTACAGAAACCCCTAAACAACATTTCACGGTCTTTGCTGGAAAACAAAACTAGCAATCCCCTACAGGAGGACCTGCAGTTGGCTTAAGTATCATAAGATCATACAAACACACGCAGATCTACGCAGAGAAGAGGTAAAACCTAGTCAGCGCAACAGGAAGTAGCATCACAGTGTCATCATGCAGAATAAAGGGTCTCTATGGTGATGCAGTCATGCAGATGCAACCTCGTCTCTGCAAGGAGGAGGAAACCTGCACGGCCCGAGACCCGTGCCCCCAGCAGCCGCCCAGAGGCCCGGACCCCAGCCACCCCCACAAAGGGACGGACATGCATCCCCCCAGAGGGCAGCAGAGGGTGGCCTCAGCCTCAGGTGTATGGTTAATGCAACTAGTAAATGTAAACTAATAAAGGCAACTATGCTTGAATAAAAAGGTTGATTTAAAAAAAACAAACAATAAAAAAAAAACAAAAAAAAAACAAGCCAACTGAATACATGTAAGCTTTCAAATGTGTTGTTTCTCTCTCATCTGACAGCCGTTTAAGCATGCCATGACTGAATGAGCATTTGGATGCTTATCCATAATAAACTGTGACAGCAATCTTACAAGATCAGAACTCATGCCAATTCAACACAAGTTTAATCTAACGCATTTACATTGAGAGATAGAAATACACAATAATAAAGGGTTCTGCTGTTCAGACGAATACATAACAATATCCAAACTTTCTTGCACTGTGGTTCCACCCATGATTAACTGGTGGGATACATTTTTTTTGCAGTGCATCTGTGAAATGAACCCCAGTAACTGGATATTCAGTGCTTACAATGATGCTTTAGGTCATCTTAAGGTGCTGCTCTTCTCATAAAACTGAGACGGAAAGATTTTGCAGTGTTGCCAGGTGAAGGAATAGAATGGTTTGCTTGACTTAATAACATCTATGCATGTTAATTTTAATCAGAGATCAATAACTTCAAACTTGCAGAAAAGCTACATTTTCTTGCCGATGTCAGCATGTTTTACACAATCACACACTCTTAAAATACTACCATGAACTACAGTAGATATACTGCTCAATCTTACATGTATGTGGCTAACATTGTGCATACACCATCACGTCTGCACATTGTAATAATAGTTTTGGATTTTTCATTAGTTTCAGTTTTTGTATAATTTTGACCTTTTGTTGTTAGTTTTAGTTAGTTTTGTGAGCAGGTTTGACAGTTTTATTAGTTTTTATTTTTTGGAAAATGCATAGTTTTAGTTTAGTTTTTATTCATTTCAGTGTTAGTTTTAGTTTAGTTTAGTTTTCTTATCCCTAGATTATACAAACTTGTCTGGTGTGACATTCAAAATCACCAGAAAGTCACTCAGAGTAAAACCGGTACAGCAAAGTAAATAGATTATATAGAAATAGATTACATATCAACCCCAAAGGCTTATGTATTAAAGAAATTTACGGACTAAAACTAAGAATGTTTTTGCAATAATTTTAGTTTTCGTTAGTTTTGTATAGACACAATACAGTTTCAGTTAGTTACCGCTTTTTTAAAAACTGTCATTTTCATTTTGATTTCAATAAACGAAAATGTTTTTTCCATTTTAGCTTTTGTTTTTTTGTTAGTTTTAGTTGACTTTAATAACCTTGCTACTGACGGCAGGTCTAAAAGCAGCTGCATGCAGAGCTGTGACATTAATAAAAGCATGAGTTGGCAGTTATATCTGCCCTTGCGGTGTTCCTCACCTGGCCGCCGGTGGCGCTTTTCCATCCAGATGTAGCAGTTGTTCTGCGCCACGCCAGTTTGCGAGTCCAAGAAGGGCATACGGACGCTGCGCTCAGCACAGAGGCGGGCATTGTAGCTGCGGCAGTGCTCAATGGCCTCCTTATAGAACTGGTCACCAAGCCTGGATGCAGATAAACAGAGAAACAATGTCTCAGACAGTCAGAGAACATAGCATGTAAATAGCCACAGACAGAAAAAGAAGACGAGATGATTTAACTTTCATTACAGTCAACATCTGTAATAAATACAAAAAGAATTTGTTTGTGGAAATTAAGTTCCCCACAACATTAAAGTCTCATTTCTGACATCGATTCAAGCAGTAAAGCATACTGCTTTAATTTCTGCATTTTATGCAATGAGTCACAACTGCTGTACAAGTCTGACCATCTGAATGCAAGCAACAGTTTTTGGAGGCAATATTATGTGCTGGTAGGATTATGATTTATCAAAACTGGGAAAATAACCACAAGTGAGCACTTGGTTTTTCAAACTCTGGCTTTGCTGCATCCATCAAATGCAGTTTGAAGGCAACTGAGCTAAAAAGTCATTAGGAGCTGAGTTAATGAGAAATAATGTGTAGGAAATTAATATCAACCATAAGAACAGAGCAAATGCTTCACCTTGTCAAAGTGATAGATGAGTATGTGTGCTAGATCGAAGTCCATACAAAAGATGGGCTTTGCACACACACACACCCACACGCACAATCGACCAACAAGAGAGCATAAATCAGGATGTGAGCCATTAATAAGCTCCAAAGTTTCAGACTAGAGGCATTTTTCACATAAAGATCAAAACGAGATTAACTCACTTTTGTTTAAGACAAGTAATAAAACAAAATAACTATAGGTCAAACATAAATTAAACTTTGCCGTTTGTGTCTTTTCTGGAGGAATTTCTCCACTTGTCCTCACTTAAGTCCTGCTTGAGTTACAGCATATCCCAGAGAAAAGCAGCGTCCGTTTCTTTGTTTATGTGCACACGTTTATCTGCTGGACCATCACCCATCTTTCTCTGACAGGATGAGATGAAATGGGCAGTCTCAGATATGTAAAGAATGCCAAGCAGGTCTAAGACCATGACTCTGGTCATGATTAATCTCAGGAGAGGTCCAGAGTGAGAATGTGAAGAAAAGCGGTT
The DNA here is from genome assembly GCA_023101725.1 of Atherinomorus stipes. NCBI lineage: Eukaryota > Metazoa > Chordata > Actinopteri > Atheriniformes > Atherinidae > Atherinomorus > Atherinomorus stipes. The sequence continues at coordinate 660,502 of JALJCO010001078.1, forward strand.
GTTGTAACAGGACTGATAAAGGTACTGAAGGTGGGGATATGCCGATCAGAGGGATTACATGAGTAAGCCGGTATGAGAATAAAAGAAGACAAGGAAATATCTATTTAAATAAAAAGAGGGGAAATTGAAAGACTGGATTTATGGAAAACAGACAAAGATCTCCATCGTAGCATCTTCTTTAAATTTGCAAAATGTGAATTTCTCTTTAACTTTGGCTACAGAGGCATCTGGACAAAGATCAGAGATTAGCTGGAAAGTTTTCTTTTCCACTTTTGGGTAGTTGGTGAGAATGTGGCTCAAAAGCAGAAATGACAAGAAGAAAACAGATCAGGTAATAAATAATATATCTTATTTCCACGACTGAACCAGGAGCCACATGTATATGCAATGCATTCATGCAAAATACATACGCACGCCTTTTCCTCCATGCAGTTTTATTTATAATGGATATGCAAAAGACTACACATAGACACATTTTAAGAAAAGCTAAAGCTTTACATGGGTAATTTAGATTAAGCATTGTTTTTTATCATAATATATCTGATTTTCTTTTATCTTTAGTTTTTGTAATACACTCCTATTCAGCCATGTTTCTTATAAATCCCCGCAGATGTGCATCACAGTTATATGACCTTGTTAATGAGGCTTTAACAAGTGGACCAGTATGTGTGGATTCTTTTCATTTTCTGGCTTAAAAGTTTAATGTTCCTTACGTTTCCAAAAATTTCAGAAGAAAAAAGTGTGCAGAAAATGCGTGTTTACACTATTCCAAAACTAACTGTACAATCTGTGGAAGTGGACCAGGGTTTGGTCCAAACAGCATCAATATAAATGAGATTTAGGTTATTTATTTTTGTCTATTTAGTTGTCGTGCGAAAATTATATTTTCATAAGCAAATGATTAACTTAATATCTGCAACCATTAATGACTAAGAAATGCAAATAGGAATCACATTTGTGCATGTGTGCAGTTTAGAAAGCAATATGCATGTCCTGCTTTGAAAAATTGGCTAAAAAAAAAGTATGCACATCTCTGCCTTTGTGCGTACACACTGATTTATTCATCAATCTGCATACCCACTCATGGACTGCATGGAAATATGAACACTTCACCTCATGCTCTTCCCTTCATATGACAGTTTCTGCCTTTCTTCTTTTCTCATCCATTTTAACACAAAAAGATAAACTCATAGGAAAACTCCCTCTGATCCAGAATGGCTGAGGTCTTTCTGTGTGGAGTTTGCATGTTCTCCCTGTGCATGCATGGGGGGGTTTCTCTGGGTACTGCAACTTGCGTGTTAGATTAACTGGTGATTCTAAACTCTCCCAGGAGTTAGTGTGAGTGATTGTCTATGAGTTGGACATGCGATGGACTGTCTGCTGGCCTTTTGCCCAGCCGCTGCTTGGATAAGCTCCTGGGTAGTTTCATTACATTTTACCAACCCAACAGATAAACTGGTTAGGTTTTCAGCATTAATTGATGACACTATAATCATTTTTCCGTGTCAGAGAGTATTGCACATATTTACTCCCTGGCTGCTGAAACAGCTAACAGCTATTTGAGCTGATTGGAAAGAAGGCAATCACACTCGATGCCCAGTGGGTTGTCGCTGTCACTGCATGATTTACCATCCAGTAGACTATATCTAATTTTAGCATAGTGCAGAGTCTTGTGTAATAAGACAACTTCAAGTTGCACAACCACAAACCTCTCAAATTTTAACCACTGGACAGAACGACCCTTTGAGGGTTCTTCTACATCAAACCAAAGCTAGGAACCAGTTGTGATGAGAGGAGTGTCTCCTCCTGTCATGATGATCTGGGCAAAGAATGGGCATTTGAAAACCCTATGTATATGTGGTTCACAGCAATTAAGCTATGGATCTTGGTCTCATCGTGGTGATTTTCCTCATCTGTTCAGACATTCTTTGGTATTGTTTTGTGATTGAATAATTTTTGACAACTTTTGTTTGTCCAAAACAGTCCAAAACAGCTTACCCTCACTATCATGGTCAACACTCGTAAAGTAGTATTAGGCTCTGGGGGGCTTATTAGACAGCTAGCTGGCCAGAAGGCGGGTCAGAGAGAGAGAGCGAGTGACATGCAGCAACAGGCATCAGGCCAGGATTCAAACCTGGGCTGAAGCCTCTGTATATGAGGCGGCTGCTCAACCAGTTGAGCTAAACTCCTCCCCAAACACGGGGGAACTGTCATGCACATTGCATCGCAGCGATTTTAGACGACTGATGCACATTTCTCTCCGACACAGCTGCGCATTAATAATCAGAAATAAAGTTGATGGCATACACATATTGGGCTGCACTAAGGAGCACTGAGATTTGTCAAAGTTACAAGGATTGACTGAATTTGCATTAATAGTTGTGATGCCAGCGTTGTGGATTCCTGGAGGGAACAGCAATATGCCAACACCACTTCCACTACAAAGTTCTCACAAGCCACATCCTCCAGCTACACATAAAAGTACAAACAAAAAAAGCAGAGAAACAAAAGAAAGGTTGAAATCACTAACAGGCCTGATTGTTTAAAGGCATTGACAATATTTTGGGCCTGAAGGGCCGTTTACACCAAGTAGACATCCAGATCGTCTGTCACTTGTTTGCTGAATAAGAGGCCTTACAATGTCCAACTGCAGATATTAATTTCGAACTTCTTTCCACCACAAAAATCTACATTTTACTAGAATATGTAAAGAAGTCAGCATCAGTGAAGCTCATTATTCCAACCAGTTTTATACCTAAACATGATTTACTACAACAGACTACACCAAACCTAAAAACCCGAGTGGCCCTCCCCTTTAGTACCTCAGTTTCTGGACTTAAACGCATGTGGCTGTTGGCTGAAGTTTTTGTCAGCGACCTACAGAAACGAGGAATGCAGCTGGTGCTTTTGGTAACACGTGTTTATACAGTACGAGACCAGCAGTCAGTGATCCAGTCAAAGCCAAATCTCCAGAAGAGACTTCCTGTCACATAACTCACATTCCCAGAGGTAGAATGTTATCTCTGCTGTCACTATTTGTTGCCTGAACCGAAGTGTGTGTGTGTGTGTGGCCTTGCAGGCGTTTCTCATCTCTCGAGTGCCGTTTTTTCATGGCACGCTGGCTGTACGTTTCTGTCCCATTTTCGACTACAAAGCATCTGTACAACCTCCCCGGGCAGCTCTGAAAACTCTTACATAAGTGAGTTGCTCTGCATTTGTCTGTGTGGTATTTTCATTATGTGAGTAAAGAGACAGGGTATGTGCATGTCTCCAAGACCATGTGTGTGTGTGTGCTGTGTGTCCTGAGGCATCCTCCCAACCCCCTCAAACCTGATTTAGAGATTGTACCATGCTCCTGTTTGTGCCCATTAGTTAAATGTATGGTTGATGATCGTGATGGGCCTTACATAAGTGGAGTTTTACATGTCAGGGAGGACATTCCTCTTGGAGGACAGCTTCCTGGATACTGATGGAATCTGCAGTTGAGTGTTTTTGTGTCTGTGTGTACCAACGTGATCAACTCAGTTGCTCCCATGCTTGCACAGTGGAGCTTTGTGTGTGACGGTCAACCTTATCATTGCCAAGAGAGTCTGCGATGGACAGAGCAGCATTTCATCAGCTCAGGCCAATGTTTCTACAGGTCAGTGTTTCTAGGTACAAGTTCATGGAGAGAAGATACTATTTTCTTTTCAAAATTGGATATCTAAACCTACCACACTCACAAGCCCCCATAAGTCCTTTATAACAGCCAAATAAAAAGGCATCGCTCTACAGTTGAGAGGTTAATTTGATCTGTACTGAAGCTCAAGAGAAGAACTTACTGGTCATAATGAATATTCAAATGTACATTTGTGCCTTCGCTCCAGGGAACAGAGGCTCCATTAATCAGCCGCCGTGTTTGGATGTCTGCTGTCATTCCTCTCCATCAGTCTTGCATTTATCTGTCGCTGTCAGTTTGAATGTGTGTATTACTCAGAGAACTCTGCTTTTCCTCTTGGCTGAATAGAAAAATCAGTCTGTAAAAGAAATAATCACTGAATCGCCGTCATTCCCCACATGGATGACACAACTTTCCTGGGATGTTTTTTTGTCACTCTGTTTTCAGTAAAGAGTTTAAGTGTAAATTCCACTTTATATGAATACCACGGCATATAAAAGCAGCCCATCTGATACCAGGTTTCTGTGCCTGATTGTGATTTTTAAGGTGTAATAAAATTACATAATGAAAAAGGGGTGAAAATGATGGGATCATTGTTAACTTTCTAGCAATGTGTTTTACAGACTTTGTTAAAACATCTTAATGTCTTTTAGAATACAATAAACCCTCTGCTTGAGCTAGTACAGACTTTTTTTTTAATCTGTTATAAGCTGATAAGCACTCAATTTGGGACAGTTTCATTAAATGCCATGAGACCATCTTCCTCTGTGCAGCCATTTTTGTGTCCACGAGCGGGAAAATAATGAGAAATTTCTGCACCAAGACACAAATCAACAGATAAGGGTTCGTGACAGCCTCATGAACTTCCATGAGGCTGCACTGGACATCCAGATATAGCCCAGTATCAGCCACTCATATGAATATCAGAGCCTAATACAAGCAAAAAGGAACAGTAAATTTATAAGAACTTAAGTTTTACTTTTACGATCAATTTTGTTTAATGTTTTTATTAAATTGCAAGTGTTTTTTTTTTAAATGGCTTGCAATAATTTTACAGTTTCAGTGACTTTAGCAACTCAAGAGTGATGAATTCCCCCATTCATGTTGCATGCAGTCAGGGTTAGTTTTGCTAACAGCTTTGTAGCCGCATGCTCAGCCGGCCAGCTGTGCATTCTTCGTTTTGCAACAAGTTGTGCTGCACAAATACTTAGTGTGTTAATAAAGTAACCTTTCAAGGTAGGAAAACTAAACTTTACAAATGAGCTGATGAACAGTTTTAAAGATTTTGGAGCCACAGTTGTTTGTATTCAGACCACTGAGCCTGCAGAAAGAGAAAACTGTATAGGCATCTAGTCCTTTCTAAACCCTCCAAAGCCTGTGGATATGTTCACGGCAGTGTATACACATAATAATGTTGAGGAACAAAGGAAGTTGACCACAAGCTGGTCAAAAAAATGGTGAGATGAAGTCCGGTTGTGGCTGTGAATAAGTAAGAGGCCTCAGAGGAAGCAGAGGGCAGGGCGACCGCTTGTGGATACCGATAGTCGTCTTTGTAGCACTTTGTAGACGGAGCAGCGGGTGCAGAGGGGGGGGGGGGGGGGGGGGGGGGGGGGCTGAAAGGAGGGAGGACGAGGGGCTGATGAGGTAGGAGGGCAGGGGGTGTGGTGGTGGAAGGGGTCCGACATGTCCTGCGGCACACGTGTTCCATTTCAAACCCTGTCACACTCATTTTCTCTCAAACGCACGGATGTGTACGCCCGAGCACACACACACACACACACACACACACACCCACACACTGAAAACAGAAACACAATAGGACTAAAAGGGAAAAGTGCAGAACGAAAGTGAAGAGGAGGTGGTGGGCAGAGAGGTAAAGCAAGCAGCTGAAGAGGAAAGGGTGTTGCAGAGGGGAAACCCAGACTCAGATGCTTGTGCTGTTGTTTGGCCCGGTTTGGCCATGGATCGGGTAAGGGGGGGTTGGAGAGAGGCAGGGGCACTGTAGGGGGTGGGTGAGGTAAAGGACTGGAAGCCGAGCAATAACTCATTTCATTTTAGTTAGAGAGCACTGAATAAAATGTGTAGAAATGCATCCACTGAGAAAAATCCACTATTTTATAAGTGAAGAATACCACACCATATGGAGAATACCAAACATACCCAGCACACCCGCATAAATCTTTCACATAAGCATTGAGGGGGGAATGTGCCACTTCCATGTGTAGAACAGGAAAATAAAAAGAAGATTAATTACTGCATGGAGCTTTCTATTAAAAAAGTTTCTGGCCATGTACTTCCTTGGGGCTGGAAACCATTCCCGGACATTCCCTCTCCCTGAGCTTGGTTAGACAAAGGCCAGGATTTGGCCCTGTGTGAAGGGTGCAGTATAAATGTATGCATTAGGCCTAAATGCAGCCAGACAGACACCCCCCACCACCTCCATCACTCACTCCTGCTCCCGCAAACTGGGGGAGGGGCGCACGGCTGCACATGTATGCAACAAACACGCACAATCCCAAACACTCGAACAACCCCCCACCGCCACCCCCTGATCTCTTTCATATCAAAGCCCTCATCCTTTCAGTCTTTCTGCTAACAGCAGCAAACCTCTTCCCACCTGAGCTCTTCCCTTTCATTATAAATCCAAATCTAATCATAAGACAGCAGCAGGACATGTAATAAGCACGTCTCTGCATATGAATTGCATTGCTTATTTAAATACTTCTCATGTCAGCTCCTCATTAAGTCCCTTTCAAGCGCTGCTTCCCAGGTTTCAATCACAAAAGTGTTGTTGTTAAAAATGGTTTTAAATAAAAAGGAAAATATGTACAGCTAAACAGACTGAGTCTGCAAAGCCAGACGTATTTAATGCCAGGTGCTGATGGTTATAATTCATCTTTCAGAGGAGACCAGACTGGATTGTTAACATGTCCTCTTTGAGTGTGTATGATTTACCCACCACATCCTGCAGACAGATGAGCATTTGGGTCTATTGTTTCAAATAGCAAGGCAAAAGTAAATCAGATTACTTCTAAATGTTGCTCATACATTCCCACACAATTATCTCATATACGGTGAGCATTGTGGTTTTTATTATGTCTGTTTCCATAAGCACACTTTGATGTGCAGGCACACATCCACTGTTTTCGCCTTTTGCAGATATTAAATTGGGGTCTGCATGTGAGGGGCAGATGGGACGCCCTCCCTCTGCCCCATCATCAGTCGCTGTTTCTTAACATGTACCTTAACAGATGGATCCAGAAAAATACAGCGGTGCTCTTAATCTGCTGCTCTGCATGCGTACAGGCACACAAAAGCAAATGCATACTGTCTACGTCCTAATCTGTTGTGATGAAATACGACAGCTTAAAGCTTTTTTTCTATGCAAGTGCTGGCTTTACAGAAAGTATTTGTTATAAACAAAGAGCTCCACAAAACAAGAACATCATGAAGACATTTTGCCCTCCATTCCAATGGAAAAGATATCCCAGAGAGCAATTGTCCTCATTTTAATAGCTTCAAAGAAATTATGCTATGGGCAACTGGACATAGTAGGTAAACATTTTTACATTGTAACATAAGAAAAGCTTGAAAGTAAAGTGTGTGCATTCCAGAGAAAGCACGTACTGATTAAAACATTTATAAAGCTTCTTGCACAATGCACTTTGGGGAAACTCAAATTCTCTGCTCATCCCACATGACAAGCTGTCAGGCAGCAGGGAAACAAACACGCCCTTACTTATATAGACTGAAATAAAACTTTAATAGATTGAATTTCTGGAGTATGATGAGGACATTTTCCCACCCCATTTCCAGTCTTTTATTTTGTCAAAAGCTCAACGTTACAGGTTTATTCTACATACATGAATCAGAGGTGAGTACCCCCATCAGAATTTACCTCCATCCTCTGTCTGCATGCATTTGACAGGATAAATAACAACAACAAAAAGTCTCAATAAGCGTCCGTGCACACCAGCATTAGTTTTGCAACATAACTTGCAGGAAATTTCTACGCAATTTTGGCTGACAATAACGCCCCCCAATTCAGACTCCTATCAAAACGTCAATGTGCAACTTTGTAGGTAAAACCAAGAAGAAATGCGCGCGAGTTGCTGCTGGTTTTCTCTACATGTGCATCAGTGTATGCATGTGCTATTTTATTGCGCGACTCCGCAAGTAGCGACGATACCTGAAGACACGGAAACTGACCCAGTGCAAGATAAATGTGCTACATTTATTAGACTTGTTAGGAGGGAGAAAAGACATACAAATCACCACCCCTGATAAATTCAAACGATGTGATGATTAAATAAAAACATAATAAATATACTCACGATTTTAATGGATTATGAATGACAGTCGCCATCTTTCTGCAGGACTGTAACGCAATATTCCAAATCTCTGTGTAGTTTGGGACCCTTATGAAGGAAAAAAAATTACAACAGCCAATGCTGTCCTCTCCACTGTGCTCCCTACCAATACAACACCAGAATCAAGACACGAGGCGTGGCTTCAGGGAAATATGTCAACAGACGGATTTCACGCTGGAATCATGCCACGAAATAAAGTTAATTCCGTTTAATTTCTATCAAAACTACCAGAGTGAAACAATTTGATCACAACAAAGGGCTGCATATCCATTTTCTTCTGCAAAATTAGTCGTTTTGAAGTTACAACAGCTTAGATGCAGCTGTTTGTTGTTAAATATTATTTAATGGTAGCAGCAAAAGTAAAACACACTTTTTTTGTGATGCACGTACATGTATAATAAGTGGGTGTCATTGTTTTTTGTTTTAATGTTAAAATTCCGGTAATTCAACTAAATTGAGATGATTTCTTATGATGCACAAGCTGCATTCGTTGTCCCTCGGAAAAATGAGTTCGAAATATGAAAATATAATCACATTATTTTCGGCCACGGCTCCCACCACTTGTAAAGTGCACTTGTAAGTGTTTACAATGCAATTTCCCTTAATTTGCGGTAGTTGGGGTGAAAGTCGGAGAATAAAAAACTAGGAAATTGTAACTTCTTTCATTTTTTCTTTTTTGTTTGTCGGATATACCCACCTTTTAAAAAAAAGGAAGAAAAAAAGATATAAATCTTTATTGTATGTTTTCAGTCATACATTGAGCAATAGACTGTCAACAAAAACAGATAAAAGAAAAGAAAAGAAAAAAAACATACAAACTTCCACCTGAAGTAACAATCCAAAAAAAAATAAAATAAATAAAAATAAAAAAACACGAAAAAATAAAAGGAAAAATGCACAGAGGGGTACATAAAACATGAGAGAAATAAAGGAAAAATTATAAAGCCAAACTCAAGGCTCCATAATTGTCCAGGGTTTTTATAGCCTTTTTGTTTTTTAAACCTTGCAAAGTTTTAAAATAAAGATCCATTTCGATTCTAAATTCCTGTATCCTTGTCTTTTTCTTGGCTCACTAGTATATAAATATAATATTTTCCATAAGATAAAGACATTCAAAATAAAACTACTCTGGCTTTCAATCTCATAGTTCTCATAAAAAAAGTACATCTTTTTTCTTAGCTGTATCTTTTTTGCCTTTTTACTGTAAGACTTGTTAAACAGATATTCAATTTCTAGAAACAAACAAACAACAACAAACACACACACACACAAAACAGGAAATACCAACCTCCCAGTGCCAGATACAACAATGACTGACAGGATGAAAGCCAATAAACATCTTACACGTCAGAGGCTTGATGTTGAAAATTGACCAATGGATGCAATGAAAGGCGGGACAAAATGGAAGTAGCTAAAGCTGCATTTGATGACAATTGGGAATACCGTAAATTCAGCTTCCAGTTTTATGGAACAAAACATAATAGATTAGTTTTCTTGGTTGGTCACTCGAGAATAGTTTTCTAATTCAAGCTTTCCACACGATTTCCCAAAGGGAAGCTTACTCAGTAAACGCAAATATATTTCTTCCATTCCTCCATTATTAAATTAAAAGAAAAGCCAAGTTTGCTCCAGTTTACGTCCACTTGCCTTCTCGACTAAGTTAACTTCCACTAGTTGCGGTAATTTGTTCAAGCAACAAAGCAAACCTGGACGTTTCCCCCAATTTCGTGAATCAAAAGGTCATTTTAATTTCCGAGGTTTGTCTAACGTCTCATTTTTGTGACACAGGTTGGGAGTTTTCATCAGTCGCTAGTATCAGTGTATTAAGAAAGGATATCCTTGTTTACTTTAACTCTATTTATAGCCCTATCACAGTCTTTTATTGTATTGCTCATATAGAACCTGCAGTACCAACTGGAAACATGTTTAGATAGATGTTTAGCCAACATTGCTAACTTAGCTAACAAGTAAACACGTTGCATCTCGTAGCCTCTCGCGCAGGAGTAAATGAAAGACAACGTGGTATGACAAGCCAGACTTTGAGATTCAAGGAAAAGGGATGAAGAAGTGGAATTGGCGAGAAAATCGACGGTCGTACAAGCGACAAGGTGCTGGTCGTCGCCATGGATGGTACAGAGACAACCGGCAGATATCAGCACGCGACGAACGGCGGTAGTTACTTTAAATTGGCTTTTGACATCACTCAGTTTGGCACAAAACACTTCAGTTCCTAAGTTTGTTGATATTTTATTTATTTTCTGTTTGCAGGTATGGACATGATGATGCTGGACCATCATACAGAGCACCACAGTGGAGACATGAGAGCCAATCTGCTGCTGCTTCTTTGTCCCAACCTTCATCATCTGCCTCAACATCCAGCAGTACAGCACCAGGTTTGCGCTTGACTTAAACTTTCTTTCAGGGTCTCTTGGCACTCACAGGTGTCAAATCACGAACAGAAGCACAAATATAAACACCTGAGTGCTCCAGATTAGAAATAATGTGGCCTAATGCAAGTGTTTTAGAAGAATATTCCAGTCCCAGATTTAAAGATCAAAATGAGAGAAGTTTGATTGCATTCATTTTCTCCTGCCAGAGCTGCCGGGTTTTTACTTTGACCATGAGAAAAACCGCTACTTCCGCCTTCTGCCTGGACACAACAACTGTAATCCACTGACCAGAGAGCAGCTGCAAGTAAAAGAAAGGGAGAAACAGAGACACAAGATGCTGGCTGAGGACGAAAAGCCAAGAAAAGTCAGTTTTACTTGTTGTACTTAAAGATTTAGGCCACACACGTATATCCCATTCAAGTAATGGCCATTTTGCTTTCACATACATGTTCTAGGATCCTGGATGAGTTTCATTTTTGTTAAATAATGGGACATCCTGTTGTTTTACAGAAAGCACCAAGAGCAGGATTAAACACGTCAATGATTCTGCAGAGAAGACATGCAGGACTGTTACCTGAGAACTCCTATTGCAGGTATTTGATTGCTGCTGGGTACAGAAGCGGAGCAGGAAATGTTTGATTCGTATCCCACAGCTGTAATGCATTACAGACAACAACCCCAGTGAAACAAAGAGCGACTTCTAAGCTAATCAGTTCTGTATGTGTAGAGTGAGTATTCTTTGGAGCTTAACTGGCCCCTAATTATGATGCTAATCAATCTCGACATGGGATTGTAAATTTTAAAGAGAGAGAGACGGAGGTTTTCAAGATATTCAAAATTCAGTTGATTTTATAGACAATCATTTTTTATGGTTTTATAAATGAACAAATAACTATGCAGACACATATGGATGTATTGTGATGTAGGTGATTTGTTCATATGGTATCCAGGCTCATACATGAAGTGAAGGTCAGTGGAATGAGACGCCACAAACTGGAGATCCAGAGCGCAGACAACAGCAGCCCAAACATGGACAACTTTAGACTCATAGTGGTGAGAGGACACACACATACACAAACACCCCGGAGCTAATACATCACTTCACTGCATAGATGGTCCTTTGTGCATGACTTGTTATGTCTTAATCCGCTTATTTCCTTGTCTTTCTTAGGGCGATTCTGCGTGCGAGCGAGTGTTCACGGTCAACGATGTCTCTCACGGTGGCTGCAAGTACGGCATCATGAACTTCAGCAGCAGCAGCCGGGGCTCTCTGTATGTGGAAATGTGTGATAACCTCTACTTCACCAACCGGAAGGTGGGGGTATTTCACCAGCACAGAGATTGAATTTGAATCTATGTTGATTGATTCATCCCAAATCTTTGTAAAATCCCATTTTGGAGAACACTTTATGGTAAAACCTTTGAAAATATGCGTGGTTACTGGTTGTGTTATTAATACTTCTGCTCTACTAAATGTGTTTCAGGTCAATTCCATCTGCTGGGCCTCAGTCAACTACCCAGATTCTCATGTTTTGTATCCTTGCACAGCTCTCTGTCATCTCGCTTTGTTTACAACTCATATGTTCATTCTGAATGATGATGTATCAGCATAGTAATATTTCCTGTTACTTAGCAAAGTAACAGAATGCTGTCATTAGAATTATGGTAGCTCAACTCTGTCAAGCTTATTCCTTCAAATGCAGCTGATCCTTTCCTCTGAAAGTAACGTGTCGCACACAAGCACTCCTGATTTTTTATTTTCACAAAACCCCCCAATGTTTTGTTTCAAGCCTGCGTTTTCTTGACCAAACTGACATGTCAGGTTGTGTCTGGTGGGAGCAGCGGACACCCCCGGGTGCGTCAGCTTACTACCGGCTTCCCTCTTCAGCAACTCTAATCCAGGTTTGTTAAGTGTCTTGTAGGGCTGCACAATTAATCGTTAAAAGATCGTGATCTCAATTCACACATACATGCAATCTCAATTCTACCCACAACAATTCTGAAACATTTTTAATCATGAGCTTATCACAAATAAGTTTCCATTTTTCCCAGATTTTTTCAAGCACCCTCAAATGCAACACTGCCGTTGCCTCCCCACCCCCTAACCAATGTTAAAGAAGTACAACTATGCATCTGCCAAAGAAATGCTCCAACAAAGCTCTTGTGCAAACACATGCTTTATTTTGAATTAACTTTTGAATAAGTTGTTTTGTTTGTTTTGTTAAAGTTTATTTGTGCAATAAATACTTTTGGGGAAAAAAAATCGTTTCAGAGAATCGTGATCTTAATTTTAAGCAAAAAAATCACGATTCACATTTTTACCAGAATCGTGCAGCCCTAGTGTCTTGCAAAGTTGACTGGCTAATTGTAGCCATTCCCTCAGCCACATCCTGTCATTGTTGTAGAATATTCGGTATGTTTTCAATAAAGATCTCAAGCGTAATCTTTAACATTATTGGAATTCATTTCAAATGGTTGGAAGTGTCTTTTGATGTCAGATTTTCTGGAACAAATTAGATTCTTTTTAGCTGAACTGTCCTCACAGGGGTTCAAAACTGCTTATTTATATATGTGCAGACAGATACTAATCTCACCTCATTTCTCACTTTCCCCCAGATCAGCCTGGGATGTTGTGCAGCTTTAAAATATCCACAGCTTGGTCGTGCGCTTGGTGCCTCAATCCACAGTTTGACAAGACTTTCAGCACCGGTGAGTCTCAGCCGTCATTTTTCTTGCACCATATCAGGTAGATTATCTCAACCTCTGTAGATGTGGACAGTCTTTGGCTTCATTTGTGTGGTAATGTAACCATCTTGGTTGAAAACAGCCAAATATTTAGAGGAATCTTGATGGTAGCACAGTGATTAGCATGGAGACATGACAGCTGGTCGCTGCGTTTATACATGTGATTGCAGGCCTGTCTCGTCGAGTCATTGTGAAAGATGCAGAGACGGGACGAACGCAGACGTACAGCGTCGGCAGCGACGTCTTGGCTCAGCAGTTTGCCCTCAGGGTGAGTCAGTTGTTACTTCAAGTTATGAGAGAATGTTTGAGCTCTCTGGATTATGTTTAGTGTAGATTTACCGTACGCTCTGTTGTCACATGACATCAAAAAAACAGCAAGCAGAAGGAAATAAAACTCCTTCATGTCCGTAGGTTCCTGTGTTGTTTAACGGATGCAGATCAGGGGAGATTTTCAGCATCGACCTCCGGCAGCGCGGACGCAGGGATCACAGCTGGAAGGCCAATCGCTTCCATCAGGAATCAGCCATCACCTCAGTGCGAGTCCTGCAGGATGAGAACTACCTGCTGGCTGCTGACATGCTGGGCCAGGTCAGATAACTGGCTTCAAAATGAATCCTCCTCTTATACTGTCAGTGGTAAAAGCTGCAGGTTTTTTGAGGATATCCCCAATGGAATTGGAGTGCTCATTATTAATTTTCTAAAAATAATCCATCTTTCAAAAGTTGTGACAAACATTGTACATGAAAGCAAGGAATTATTTTCAATAAACAAATGAAACAAATGATAATAAAACACCTTTTTGCCTCCACTTGCAGATCAAGCTGTGGGATGTGCGAGTGACAAAGCCAGTGCAGGAGTATAAAGGACATTACAACGAGCATGCCTACCTTCCCATTCATGTCAATGAGCGCGAAGGGCTTCTGTTAGCAGGTGAGACAGGATAAGATGCTTGTTCTATGGAAAGTCACAATAATTTGCTCACATTTTCACGGGCTTCACATTTAAGCTGTTTTGAAGATTTACTGGTTTTCTGTAGTTGCTTTCACAAGAAAGTTACAGTGGAAGGCTTTCTGCTGGAGATGAAGGGAGAGGCTCTGGAGTCGGTGCAGGAGGCAGCATGTGATGTAGAAATTAGATTGTGGAAATTGTTTTCTTTACATGGAGTTCACATATGTCCACAATGAGGGGAAGGGAGTTGAAAGCAGCATATGGGTCTGTACAAAGTGTAGCTCACATTTTCAAACACTGGAACATTTGCTGACGTGGCTGTACAATATTTTATCTGTTGATGTCTCAGAGATTTAAGCCAGGGGCAGGGCTGGAAATATCCCGAAGAATTTTACCCTCGCTTGTTTTGCCTACACCTGCAAGTGCTTTTTAGTAGGTTTACTATTCAGAAATAGCTCTGTAACAATCATAATTGTAATTACCTCAACTAAAATGTTGTAAAAAGCTGCATTTTAAATGTGAATGATGTGAAAATTTAGTCAAATTATGCCTTTTTAGATTAGCAAATGATGCACATTAAAATAAAATGCAAAACTTTGGTTTCCTTTCATCCCACAGTTGGTCAAGATTGTTATACAAGGTTGTGGAGCTTAAAGGATGGTCATCTACTTAGGACAATCCCATCACCCCATCCGGCTGCTAATGACATGATCCCAAGTGTAGTCTTCTCCTCTAATTTGGGCGGCTGCAGGGGGCTCCCTGGCCTGCTCATGGCCGTCAAACATGACCTGTACTACTTCCCATACAACACCGACTACCAGGACGGAGGAGAGCTTATGCCTGGACTTGAGGAGCAGAGTGAAAAGACTTCCTCTAACAGATGACGGTTTTTATTTCTGCCAGATGTATCAGGGTGCTGTGTAGCTGAAAGCTGAGGGCTCGACTGTTTAACTCATTAGCCAGTATGCAGTCTAGTTACAAGAAGTTCTACTGGCTTTTGAGGAGTGCTCAAATAGTCAAATTAATGGTGTCTTATGGCTTTTTATAAACACTTTTCTAGCATCATGAGGCCAAAGACACACATGGAGGATAATTTAAAAGTTTGAGTTCCAGCTGTTGTGGTTTGAAGTTAACAAAAAGTACATCCAAAGTTCTTTACACGCCTGATATTAACGTGTCTGGATGTAAAACAGGCAGTTACATTGCTTTTTACAGAGCAGTTTCCAGGGTACAAAAGGGAAAACTGTTGAGTTTAAAGCTCTCAAAATAGCAGCAGGCTCACACAGACCTTTACAAACATCAAAAGTCAGACTTTCACTGTTATTTATTTTACAGCTTGCTACAATTATTCATTTGGGTCAAGTAGACCTGAAATATACATTTTTGTTGAAACAGCCCAGCCACTGATACCTTGTTATCCACATTTGTCTATGTTTTATTTACAGATATGCACATGAAGCAGATGCAGGAGGAAACTGGTTTTAATACCTGAAAGTAAGCAGTCTGCCAGTGTTTCGTCTTAATCTCAGGTTTTAAAAGATACCCAAATTCATTTGATCAACATTATTTCATTTAAGTTCTAGAAAATTCCATAACAAATAACTTTACACCAGAACCATTTTATGCCATCAGCTGTTTCATAGTCGTTCTGGGGCTTTTGACACCATCAGGTGGACTCCTCTTTCATTTGACTTAAAGTTTTTATTTTGCTTGTTATTTTTACTGAAAGCTGGCTGTTTTTGTTTTTTTTATTTTTATTTACAGATTAATTCATGTTAACAAAAAGGTGGAAATGATTAAAATATTTCTTATCCAGCTGTTGAATTAATACATTAATTTGTTAAAATGATCTGAATCAGTTCACATAGTTGCAGTCAGTATGAAATGTTATATCTGAATGCAAAAACCAAGTGGGGCAGCCAGATGGTGCATTATTTTGTGTATTTCTGCCCCAGAGAAGTAACAAATTGTACCTTTTCTTTTGTAGAGGATGGCCTAGTTTATCTTCTGTTTAAAGGACAAAAAAATAAATGGCGGGCAGAAAAACCTCTTAATATATAGAGGTCAACCAGTGACCACTTGGGTATCTGTGGGTTATTCATTCAGAAAGTTCCCTCATCCACACAGAGGATGTTTGAATGAAATGATTAATAACAGTTTGTTTATTTTACTGACAGATTTGTGCCAAAATGAAAGTGCTTCATTTTTCTAGATGTGATATTTTTAATTTAATTCAGGATTTTTGTGACTCAGATTTTTTTAAGGGTTGATCTGTGTGTATATTTTTAATCACATTTTCCAACTCTAAAATCTTGGTGCTGTAATAAATCTTTAAAAAAAAACACAATCAGCAGTTGAATTCAGTTTCCTCTTAAGTGACACACACCCACACACAGATTTGAGTTTCTGTCGTTTAATACTTACTCAATGAGAATACATGAACACAATTTATTGATTGGTTCCATGTGATAACTATGATAGATGATCGTCTCCCTCTGAGAAGCAGTGATAAGATAATTCTTTGACTGGGGTCAAAGTCTGTCATTTCAGCTTATTTGTTGATTTTTATAACCAAACCGTACAGTCGCATCTCTCAATGCCAAGGTATTTAGTGAACCTGACTTCATTATGTCCACATTTATCTGATAATCCAGCTGCAATACGCAAACACTTCTATCTTTGTGCTGCAGCCCGCTAAAAGCTCCAAGCTAACTAGCCACATGGCCTGAGTTAACAGAGTAAAGATTACTCCCCTGATCATCTGTTTTGAGGGGCCAGCCTCAAAAGACAAAGTCTTTTCTGTACCTTATTGCTACTGTGAGCCAGCCACTCTTAGAAAAGCAGTCCCTGTTCTGTTTAATCATGCTGCAGTCAGACTAGTCCTGTTAACAGATAGTAGTTTTGACAATTAAAAACAACACAATTTAAACATTTCCCTGTTACAGTAAACTATTTCCCACATACTTGCTGTATATTTCATGTAAAATTTAAGCAGTTAACGTGGACGTCATTAAGGCTGCTTAGTCGTCGGCCCTTTCAAGTGCACAACCACAAAGGATCAAGGGATTGAGTAGGTAGTTGTAACTAAGTAAGAATAGTATTTGGAATGCATTTTGATGCTACAGTACACCAATGGCTTCTGATTGCTCTGACACGACCATCTTGAATCTAAAGTGTGGCAGCAGAGCTAAAACCAGCAGGATTGAATGAGAGAAAAACAACTCCAGAGTTGTTTGAATGAGGATAAGAATTAAATGTACTGAAAATCTTTGAGGTTTTTCATCTTTTCTTTCAAA
This sequence comes from Atherinomorus stipes, assembly GCA_023101725.1. NCBI lineage: Eukaryota > Metazoa > Chordata > Actinopteri > Atheriniformes > Atherinidae > Atherinomorus > Atherinomorus stipes. The sequence goes on from JALJCO010001078.1 coordinate 677,909, forward strand.
CTAATGGTCAGATGCAGTATCCTTACAGCAAGTAAACAGCTACAGTCAGTATATCAGTCAGTTCTCTGTTTAAATGGTTTCAATGAGTGGCCTCAAATTAAATAAAAGGTGCTGACAGTATTAGTGTCACACTGGCAGGGATTGTCAAAGAGGGTAAAAGGTTCATGTGCCTAACTGCGAATCTGAAAGGATCTAATGGGGGTGCCTGGAAAGTCACCCGAGATCAGCTGGAAGTCAGCTTGATCTTCTCTCTGGGTTGTTTAGTCTCTCCTGTCTTGAAATTCAAGTCTCATTCTGACTGGTATTTTTCACAGTGTAAATTAGAGGCATATCAAAGTGAAATAAAAGTCAAGGGACCGAAGTGATGTGAGGCCAGAATTAAAAAGCAGTGAACATGAGTCCAACTTGCCACAATTTAAAAGCTGCTAGAAAAGCCCAAAGAGAAATCTTTGTTCTCCTTTCCAGTTTTCAGGACGGCTCGCGTCTTCAACCGTCCCTGTTCTGACCTCTGACTCCCGTCCTGCTAGAGATCCCCAGGTTTTTGGCCGCAGCCATTGCAGACCCGCACTGGGTGGTCCCAGCCACGGGACGGCACGGGGCGGCGTTCCTGAGAACATTCATCACAAACGCCCTGGCCACAGGCGCGACAGTGGTGGATGGACAGGCGTGGCGTGAACTCCCTTTGGCACTCGCAGCAGGAGTGGATGTCCTGATCTGGGACCCAGTAGGCTGGGCGAGCTGCATCTTTCACTAAACCTGAGCACAGGAAACATCAGTCAATATAACTCAGAGCAACTTGGATGTTAAATTAAAGGATTTTGTTGAATTGTGCTCACCGAGGGGTATGTCAATGGCACCAACTACAGCACCTAAAGTGTTCTGCACAGCCTCCCCGACCTTCCTGGCTATCAGGGTGCCCCCTTCCTCCTCCAAGGCAGCATCCAGTAACTCTAAAACAGGGAAATGATCAATCAGACAAGAATTTAATCCAAGAAACCTTTCATATCGATGGACAATGGTCAGTCTGTGCGTCATTCATATTTAGAAATTAAAGTGTATACCAGTTGGGATCCCCCTGTCGTGGAAACATGCATCACAGACTCTGACGGGTGCAAGGCCCCAGCCCCTCTCTGGAACTGGCCGGGTTTTAGAGGAGCAGGCGTCACAGAAACCCTCTCCACAAGCACGACAGTGATGCTTGGTGTCATTGGGCTGAAACTCTTCCCCACATTTATGGCATTTCTATGACAGATAGAGAAATATATATGAGCTTTTTTTTGCTGTCATTTTTCTAAGTGATGGAAATCTGTCATAGAGTAAGATAATGTAAGACCTGACATATGAAATTTAAGATCACAACTGTCAAATTTAAGGACTTTTAAAGGAATCAAATGCAGATTTGGAAATTTAAGACTTTTTAGACTTCTTAAAGACACAAAACGTAACTTTTAGACCTTAAAAATACACGTTTCTGACTTGTTTTGGTGGCACACCAACATCCATTATGTGCATTTTCGAGCTGTCACTGCCCAGAGGCGTCCCAGGGCTCAGAAACAGCAGTATGAAGTTACCCATCTGACTGTGACGTTGCAGTTGACTATTGGTTGCGCACCGTGTCACTTACTAGCAAACAGAAATGAACCAGATATGAACACCGTGGGTGTTTTGAGCGCGGATCATGTCGGATTCTGTAAAGAAATGCAAGGAAACACTACTGGAGGAAGAGAGGAAAAGAAAGAGAGGAAGGGACAGAACAAGAGGCAAGATAAGACTGTCTTTCACTGGCTGGAGTGAATCACAGTACAGGTACGATACGAGATGGATGCTAGTTCAGCCACCAATAGGGGGCGCGTCACTGAGAAAACTACTAAAAGTTCTGTTATGTGTCTTTAAGGCCGTTTCAGCAAGTTATGTGGACATGAGAAACATCTGCAACATTGTCTACATGAACATATTCTACCATCTCTGTATTAACACAATTATTTTTCACTTCTTTCAAACAGAATAATGTTTTTTGTGTTTGTATTCTTCTGCACAATTAGCAGCGACGTACCAGGATAAGAGAGTTGGGTTTCCAATAGGTGGGAGCGATCTGGTCGGTGAGCCAGGAGGTGACGGCTTTGGCGGGTTTGACGCTGAGTTCAGACACAGACTGAGAAATGTATTTGACTCCATCCAGCAACCTCTGAGCAGCATTATTGTTGTCTTTCAAAAAACCATCAGACTGAAAAAAGCCAAAAGTACAGTCGAGTTACAGGGCAAATCAGAGAGCTGAAACAACAACAGCTTCCTTATGGGAATTTCTAAGATGTAGAAGAGGTCATTTAGCACACTTTGGTCATTCTTCATGTCAAAGCTCATCTTTTGACCAAGTATGCTTTCATGACTGTGCTGTGAGAAAGAGTTTTCTAGTAGTTTCCACATAGAAACCTGCAACTCATTGTGTTTGACTTAGGAGCCTTGAATTCTTGGCATTCAGTTTTGTGTATCTGGTTTAAGCAGAATCTCATTAACGTTGTTCTTCTTGGGCCTTACCCCTGGCCAGATGTGCTGGATCTCTGTCCTGACCACTGTTTCCACAGGGTCCTGGTTTCCATACCAATACTGCCTGCTTCTGTAGATCACTGCACAGTTGGGACACTCAATTACATATCTGAACAAAGAAAAGAAAAACAACCCAGTTTTAGCCTCAAGGACCGACTGAGAAGTTGCTTTTTTCCCCTTTTTAAAAACAAGCTTACAGTGAATGGAGACTGATACATTGTAATGTTGCTCAGTTTTTTACCTCATTTATATCATATTATTTCCGCTAGAAATATCAGCATTTCTAATAGTCTTCCAGAATGTTCTGTTGACTCACCCTGACCAGGCATAGATGGCCAAGCCAAACCACGGTGAGTCAGAGGAGGCCGTCGTTTTGGGCACCACTATCACTTCCTTTCCCCCTTCATAGCAGGCCTGAGTATTTCAGCACAGATGCTCAGACCCTCGACAAAAACGCACACTTCTTTACATGCATGAGCGTTAGTGTGCGTCTACTTGCCTTGCAAGTGTAGATGCGGTTGTCGTACTGCGCAGAGTAGCGGCAGCGATGTTTGGCTTCGTGGTCAAGTCCTTCTTTTAGATGGTTCATGCTTCGTTTACAGCCGGACCTGAAAGTGAGAGCCCAGAAATTCATCCTAGATTCTTAAAAATTAAGCATGAAGCACAGTGGTGAGCTCTGTAATATAAAAGGATGTGGATTATATACTATCACTGGATCCTTTAGGAAGAATATTCACCTCACAACTCAACCAGTTGAAGAAGATTCTTCAAGAGGTTGAGAATCATCATTCAAATCTAACATGAAAACAAAAAGCCTCAAAAGTAGGAAGACCACATTAGACTTTGTAAAAACCAAAGTCTTAAAAACCAAAGCAATTCTGGGCAGCATTCTTTGGATTCAGATCAATCTGTAGCAATATAATAGGAGGAAAAAATAAGGAAAAGTTCAAGATTGATTAGCATACAATATCTTCCATAAAAGAACAAAGAGGATAGTGTGGTGGGAAGGGCTTAAATTGCTTCCAGTGGCTTTGGATCTCTTCCACTATGTGACAGAAACACACAGATTAACTTTAACATGTAGATGGATTCACTGGCTGCAAAGACTCTGCCACATACATGGATTAAAGCCGACTGGGGGGGGGTTTCACAGTACAGAGGAAAAATAAGATAAAACAAACTGCAAAAGCAACAAAGGAGCTCTGAAGGTGAATAATTAGCGGTGCACAATAATTATCGGGCCAATAACAGGAAATCATTATGTCATTCCGATGAGTCCGATACCATGATGATCTGCCGCAATGACTTACTGTGTATATTCAGGGGCACAGATGGGATTATTAAACTGGGGGGACCAAATGATTGGAACTCAAGAGGCTATTTTTGTGTAATTTGGGCCTTAACCCCGAAAGAAAGCTTGTTTCTTTCTTTTTTTTTTTTTTGATTGGATGTGAGGACATTGAAAATCCCAGTTTTCAACTTTTCTCGCTGAGATATTGCGATTGGGGGAAAAAAACTGCTGCTTCCAAACTACTTTCCTTTCTCATTTTAGACACTAGCTACCCCCTACAGTTGGAAATTTTGATTTGGTATGGCTAGGTATGTATGTGTGTTATCAGTTATCGTTATCAGTTTTGAAAAAGGTTATCGTCCATCCCTATCTCTAATAATTAAAAATCAAACTGCATTTCGTTGGTTTAAGATTACATTAAAACGAATCACTGCCATTAACTGATGCAACATCTGAGAAGGTTATATCTTTATGGAGTTTTGAGGAATATCAACATTTACTTTGATATAGTAAGAGAAGAGATACATACCCACAACTGAGGCAGATGCTGGAGCAGGTAAAGTACTCATCTGGAAAGAAGGAATTACTGGTCATATGTTCATCCGAAATCTCTCCACTGAAGCGTTCACTCAGCGCCTAAATCAAGGACAAGATATTATACATACTGATTGTAGCTCTACAGTACAAGCCAAGAGAGAAAACATAGATAAATCATCTAACAGAAATCCTTTTGCATGACTGTTTGGATGCACTGCCTCATGTAAGCATCACTACCTGCAGAGCCTTATAGATGACGCTTGCAGAACGTGGCGAGCGGGTGGTGTTGTTGTCCAGCTGGTGCTCCAGGCTGCGCAGTAAACCACTGAAGTCTGTGGGAGGGTTGTAGGTCCGAGTCCCACGGTACTGGATGGAACTGAAGGCTTCTGGGAAGAGACCCAGTTTCCTGAAGCGTTCCTGAAGCAGACGATCCGCTGAATCAGATGGTTTGTCTTAGACCCAGAAAAACAGGGAAGAGAAGAATGGGGCACCTTCCAATAAACTGAAGAAAGAAATCTGAAAAGCATTATGAGGGTTGATACCTGATCCTAGGAGCTTGGTGTGGACAGTCTCGTGGAAGATTATAACTGCAGGGCCCAGGGTGGACAACGGAACGTCCAGACCACAGCGGGTGGTCGTCGCCTTCAGCTCCCTTGTGAAATGTTTCAAGTAGGCATCTGATGCATCACCAAGGAACTTGAAGAGATCGTCATGGAGACGATCAGCATGTGTTCGGTAGATAACCACATCAGAGATAGCCAGGACCTTGAGGAGAAGACGTGTTCGCTGCCCCTGATTGGCTCCTGAGGAGTAAGAGAAGACGGTCAAAGCCTGTTTGTGTGCTTTTTTATTTCACTTGTGATATCAAGCTAAACAGCCGCATGTTTCATACCAGCTCCAAGCAATCCCTCTGTGTCGATGACCACAACCCTATGCAGAGGGTCCATAGCTGCCCAAACTCCGACAGTGCAGGATTCTTGAGTAGGGGAGGTTTTGAACACTTCTCTTCCAAGAAAGAAGGTATGGTTCAGGGTGTGGGATTTGCCTTCCCCAGTGTTTCCAAAGATGGAGACCACCTTAAGGAGCTCATCTGGTTTGCAGCCCAGTCTGTTGACAAAGTCCTCCTCATCCTTCAACTGAGAATCCACAAAAGTTCATAAGAATTTATTATAATGCACTTTTATAAAGTTGACTTTATAAAGGTGAGCCTACCTGCATCTCCTCCTTCTCATCAACTAACAGGAAGCTGGACACCATCTCCAGCTTGGATTTGAGGATCTCCATCTCTGACTCCCCAGCAGTCACACTGCTGTCCTGAGGGGCCTTGGCAGGAGGATAAAGTGTCAGAGGGTGTTTCCTCTTGTTGACTCCACCATGAGTGCGTTTCTGGCAATCCAAACACAGGTTGATCTTACAACCCTGGCAGCGAACCACCGCTCTGAGTCTGACAGCGCAGCTGTTGTCACCTTTACAGGAGTCACAGAAGGGAACATGGCCTGGCGTGATCCGAACCCGGTCGTGATTTCTCATGCGCTCCTGACGATGGAGCTCCAGTTCACAGCGGGTGCACTGCAAGCTGCCGCATTCATCGCATTCAAACGCAGCCTCATCCGACCCTCCACAGGCGTAACTCTCTTGACAGACCAGGACCGTGTTCATTCCTTTATCCACTGCTGGACTTTGACCACTCATGTTAAACTTGAAATGTCAGCCTGTAATCCCTAGTTTTGATAACAAATGGGGATTACAACTTTGAATGTGAATCACAGGGATCCCGAAATCAATGTAAAGGAAGATACAATTATGGCATGTTTAGGTTAATCTCTATGCGCAGGTGTCGGGTAACCTTGTTCAACTTAAAAATAAAAAATAATGCTATTCTTCACTCTTTAGAAATCCTGTTAAAATATAATTAAGTACTTTATTACAGCATACAATTAAACATTTACAATCTTAAGCTTAGCAACTTAGGACACTTTCGCGGGCTATTGTTTACTTTTTTGTTTTGGCATAACAGCTGGCAAGCTAACATTAGCAGCCTTGCATCTTTTGTCTTGTTTTTGAGTCGCTTCAACTCGCAATACGATGCTAAGTTCCTAGTTATAGCTCTGTATACTCGTCTTAGAGCTCCCCAAATACATCGTGAAACTCAATAATACACAACCATTGGCTAATACTAGCTAGAACACAAAGAGAAATATTTCTGTGGAAACAAACAACCTTCCTTTCGGCCCACTGACCTAGCAGTTGCTACCAGTCCGACAGGCGTCTCGTTAACTAAAACGCTGCCTCGACACAGTCTAAAACTGGACACGTTTACTGTCTTGCACCATCCTGCCGACTGCCACATATAGCTAACGTCGGGTATAAAGTTAGCACGCTGAGCTAAGCTACGTTGTATCAGCAGCCCCTTGAAGATGTTGTTGCTTTTACATCAGCTGATCGGCTTGTTTTTATCCAGAGGTCAAAAGTTATAGAAACACAATGCATTTTGGGAAATGAAGGATTTCTCATTTGCGTTAAAAGCCGCTATTGCAAGGCAAGAAACGATCATAACAGTCAATGTACTAGTCATTACCCCCAAGTTGAAATATAAAGATAGTCTAACAAAAGGAACTTGGCAACTTTAATTACCGAACTGACATATCGACCGAGTGATGCAACATTGGATCTGTCGGAGGGTGGTCTACTCAGCTGTGATTGGTGGAAATTCCATCGCCTATCAATATAACAGCCAGTCACAATAGAGTGTCCTTCCGACAGATCCAAACTGGCCCATTGACCACAATGCTTTGCGACTACAACCTGCTATAGGATGCACTTGTATTATACACCAGCACACGCCAAAACTGCATAGTCAGACGGAGACAATCCCTGGCATGACACACAAACTATTAATGACCTATAAATGTCAAATTTCCATGAGTGTTGAATAGTTCAATATTACGGGTTAAAACGGACCTATTTGCTGTCAGTTCTGGCTTCCTATTTTTGTTTGCCGTTTCATTGAAGCTCCACCTTGACCACGGACGTTGCGGTGTAGAAAACCAATAAAACCAAAGTAGCGCTTGATCTGTGCAGTTGCACTTACCTTGGGACAGTCACTATTATTATATTTGTGTTATTTCGATATCATTTCCAGCAAGTTAGACTCAGAAAAGAGCATTTCCTTTTCGTGGTTGCTAAGTTTTACCACTTTCTTTCTATATACGCTGCTGACCTCTCAGCAGATAACCATCATTAGCTCGTTGCTAACTGTATAAATTCACTTGATGCTCATTTTGATTATTTACTGACTCCGTGTTTATTCAGTGCGCAATGGAAGACGAGGTCTTCACCAACATAAGTGGCAAACCCATATCTCTGGACTGCCAGACCCACTCCAAGTTTTGCAGGGAGTTTACTGTTAGCTCCCCCAAAATGTCGATTGGTAAAGTGATGGTGTACACCTGCTCTGTGTGGCTTCTAGCTTATGCCGTGTTCCTCCTCACACAGGTAAGACGGCGTGCTTCAGTTATTAATGATGACTCAATTACATTTTCTGTAAAAGCACCTTTAATTCTTATGTCATTTTTGTCTTTTAGAACCCGGCTGTTCTTTCCAGCGCCATATTCATCACCCTTGTTGGTATGATGCTTCATATCCACATTGTGAAGGTCGACCACGAGTCCCTTCTCGTCATTGGCTCTTTGGGCATACAGGTGTCCTCCAGCTACGCCTCTGGCCGCGAGATCACCACTTTCATTGAGATGAGCAAGATCAAAGATATTGTCATCAATGAAGCTGTTTACATGGTGCACAACCATCCGTATGTCTTAAGTACTTGTGTGCAAATATTCCCATCCATATAACTAAGCCATTTTTTTTTGTTTTCGTTTTCAGCATCAGATCATCTACTACCTGTGTGTGCTGTTGAAGGACCCTTCAGATGCTAATTCAGTGTCAGGTGTTGTGCCATTGTTTCAGGTAAGCATAAACTTAAGTGTACCCTGTTAAATTGTCTCGTCTAAATAGTCTGGTATTATATATAATTTTCTTTAAAAAACAAAACAAAAAAAAACAACAATAACAAAAACTTATTTCTTTGCTTTTCAGAGTTCAAAACCACGGCTCAACTGTTTGGAAAAAGTTTATAAAAGCTGCCAGGAAATTCTCTCCAAGTGCTAGTGACACAAGTCCTATAATAACTAATTGTTATTATTGTAAATAATCGTGTTTTTTAGGGTTAAAAAGTATTTTATCCTAGTCTTAAATTCCTTTTGTAAACTTAAAAAGCCAAAACTATAAACTTGTATTGTTAAGTTAGGAACCCGTCAATCTGACTGATTTCATAAAATACTATGTTTTTTTTTCTTTTTTCTTTCTTTCTCTTTTTCTTTTATAATTTACAAAATCCTTATTTCTAAGATACTCTGTGTACTCTTGTCATTTGTAGCTCTACCCCATAGACTGTATATAATTACTGGACGTAGCTTCCGGTCTCTTCTGAATAGAGAAATGTGAAGCCAGTTGGGCGTGTCTTACTGTCGCCATCTTGCCGTGTCACGTACGTCGTCACTCCAGGAAAATCCTAAAATGGGCACAGCGCGGCCGCGGGGCAAATGATTGACAGCTGACGTACTGTGGGCTAAACGCTAACTGAGCTAACACGAAACTAAGAGGAGCTAACAAAGATAAGGCTCCTAAGCGGCATGGTTAAGGTAAGACATGCTTAGACTTGCAATTCGCTGACTAAACACCGCCGTTGTGCGACTCTGTAACAAACTGAGACCTTATTAAGAGCAAAGAAGGAGCTAACTAGGAGCCTCCGGTCGGCAGGCGGAGCTTCCGGTCTGTCATAAGGACACGCCCTTAATTATGTGTAATTTGAAGAATAAATAACATCTAAACGAATGAGTTATAAAAAAATTCACCCCCCTCACAGTTGACATGAAGGTAAACTTGACCTAATAAACCTAAAATGATTTTTTGAACCAGGCTGTAAACCTGTTTATTTCTGCTGTGAAGTTGGCGTTTTTAACATGGGAGTCTATGGGGATTTGCTCGCTCTTGGAGCCAGCCCCTAGCGGATGAAGGGAGGATTACACTATTTCCAACAAGCTAGCGAGCTTCACTGTTCTGAGGCGGAGTTTGCCCCTTGCTCTACCCATGTTCCCCAGTAGGGGGCAGCACTGCATTAAATAAAATCTTTGGAAATCATGCTCATGTTCTTAGACCTTCTTGAAATGGACACACAAATAATCTTGCTCTGTATTTGTTCACGTTGTTGGCTACCTGAGTTTGACTTCATTCTCTCTGGAGAATTATCAGCAGATATCTTTGAGATTGGCACACACACACCTTCCTAAAACTCTATTTTCACTTCCTCATAAAACCATGCCTTCTTCGCTTGGAGACGCTCAGTCACGTTTATCACAGATGGCTGTAACTGTTAGTTGTGTTTCTGTTGATAAGCCAGACCTGTTTTCCAAGTGTTATTAAAGGTTGTCTCAGACCAAATGACAGTTGTAAATAAAGGCCATAGGGAACTTTGCTGCTTAAAAATAACATTTAAAAATGCCCTGAATTGTTAGTCAAAACTTGCTTTATTTCATAAACCTAAACAGTGATCTGTCAAGAGTCATTCAGTTACAGTAGTTACCTACTGCAATGAAAGATCAGTATCAATTAAATTCAGACTGCTTGTGCACCATCATTCAACCAATGTTACCACTTTTTCCATATTCTCTCAACAATACTGCTGACATCTGGTGAAAGTACAGATAAGTAGTAATTACAAATCATTGCAAATCTTTTAATTGAAAACAGTAAAGATGATATGTGAAATTTAGCTTGACTTTTTCTGGGGAGCTGCTTTTCTTTTTTTTTCACATTGCCGTTCTGAAACGCCACCAAGTTTCTAGCTTGATATAAAATATCAGCTTTGACATTATTCAGCTCACACAGCTAAAAACTATGATTTGATAGTTTTTATTTATTTACTTGGCACCTAAACACTGCTGTAATATGTTTAGAATGTGGTTCGGCACTGTTTTTCTGTAATAAGCAAGGTCTTCCCAGACCCAGATGGTAGTAAATGTTACTCAAAAAGCTGCATATGTTGTTTAACGGTGGATTTTGTAAGCCTTTCTTTTAGATGTTGAATGAAAGTTTAAAAAGTTATTTGTTAAATTACAGTGAATGTTACATTTAAGTTGTGTCTGACTCAAGGGTTTTGGACCTGAATAGGGTTTTCTGAACTTCTTCAAAAACGAATTTTTGAGCCATAATGTTTTTATTTTTTTGTGTGCCAAATATGAGCATTTGTTTGTATTTCAGTTCTAAATAGATAATAGAAATGAAAAAAATATCCAGGACCAATTTGGATTTATCAGATCACAGGCCAGTTTTCCATTCTGCCTTGGATCCTAAAAGAGCTTAGATGTTGAGATGGCAGCAGTGTTTCTGGACTTCTTTCTTTTTAATTACATGATTTTAACCTGCATTTGTGGATTCAGTGATGCACAGCGTTAACCGACCAAAAATTTCAAGCATTGCTGCCCTCATGCAGTGATTACTGCCACAGAATTTTTTGTACTGTCTGCTCATCCCAAACCAGTTGAGTTTATTCCTGTTAAAATACTTTTTTCCTCTCCATTGTTGCCCATTTCCCAATACCTGCATCGGACAGGGGATCAAATCAAACTAAAATTTTGATGTAATACAAAGTGCTCCAAGATGTTTGTTGTGAATTTAGACTCATCATTGGCATCTTTTTTTATTGGCTGAACACACATCTTAAATTATTTGTAAATTGGGCCATTTTGCTTTGGTTTACCTTTTTACACAATGTCCATCTCCTTAGATACTACGTTGTAATTTTCATCAACCATCTGCAACCATCACTTGTACCTGTGTGTGAACTTTACACTCAAGAGGTCAACAAAACAAGTAGAGGGGTGTGATATTCACGGGGTAAAGCATTACCCTGCTGTGAAGAGGAGCCCTCTGACAGGATAATAGTCTCTCCCGGAGGTGTGAAACAGTCAGGAACCAGGCAGAGAAGAAATGCTGGGAGTGACCAGATTTTACTCCTTAGAGCTCCTGAATAAGCCTCATAAAGCAGTGACAACCCCCATGGGTAGGGAAAAGAATTTGCAGGACCACTAGTGAGGCTGGCTTCAGCCAGAGGCGTGAACTCATTACTCCTCTTTAAAGAAGGGCCGCAATTGTACATTAACTTGTGATTTTCAGGACTTTAGTTGATATGATTTACTTTAAATGCAATAAATCCTGTGCTTGTGATGCTGTTCTGTTGGTGCTACTTGGATATGTCATTAATGTAATGCCTGAAATTCAACTTACAGCTAATTTAGGGTGCGAGAACTTCATTGTTTAGTGGAGCCCCACCGAGAAGAGGCGTTATCCCTCTGCCACCTGTAGTGCGCACACATGCACACACCTGTGTGAACAAATTCAACTCTGCTCACCCAACTAAACATAAGGACATATACCAATGTGTGTCATGTTTAACTTGAAAAATATATGGATTGACATGTAAGAAATATCCCATACTGAGAGACAGACACAGTACCTCTATTCAGACTTGACTAATGCAGCTGGTGTCATCCACATTTAGGACGTCTTCTTCTAGGTTAAAAATAATCACTGCCTCTGTACTCATGACATGCAGACTGGGAAAACCGGAGGTTTTGGTGTGTGACATCAGTGTGTGCAACATTATCTCCTTTGTGTACATGAAGTGGTTCTTCTTCTGCATGCTTAGAGTTGGTCTTGCATTTTTTCAAATGCAGAGAAAAAGATGAAGGTGCCTCTTGGTTTGGTGCTCTTAATATCATTATATCTGAGTTGTCTTGTGTCTAAATATTGTGAAATAATAAAGGGATTTTGTCTGTCTGCTGTCAGATGTTTTGTTGTTGGGGTTGGGAGGTATGATATTATCACTGTGTGGCTAATCAGCTGAGCATGTATGGGAGTAGTACGCAAAACAGAGCAGCGATGGAATCCAGTCCAGCATGGAAGAACGAGATAGAGTACAACTGCATTACGACTGCATGCTGTGGACATCCCACATTCTTTGTCAGGGGGATGATTATTTTGTTGAGCATCAGGCTGTTGTGTGGGAGGATGAGAAGACTAATCATAGTTCTGACAGGACCAGTGACCACTCAGGGTACAACAGTATGTTCTCTAAGAATGTTGATGAAGAGGATGACCATCTGCCACTGTTTCAGCAAGGCTGAGACCCTTCAGCTCTTCCACACAACCTCTCCTTTTGATCTTTGAGATCTTCAAAAGAGTTTTGAAGAAGATTCCTCCTCAGCTTCTTGAGCTACAGCACTCCAGAGAGAAGGAGTGGAGAGGAAAAGCAACAGCAGGAAGCTGAATGCAAGAAGCTATAGAAGTTATGAGCTGCAGTACACAAACCTCATCAGGAGGCGAAGATTGAATGACAACACAGACTCACCATCCACCTGGAAGCAGTCATTTATTGGTTTATTAAAGTTATTTCTGGATGTAATGGCTTGCTTTTGAATGTGACTGAATGGTAATGCTTCAAGATACATCTGTTATCTTTGTCAAGCCACTGAGTTTGTGCAATGGAATCATTATACTGTAAGCTACAGTATCTTTTGTATCCAGCAGATCTTGGAGAGTCTGCAATGTGCTCCAGACCGATTAAAGGTTGAATATGGAACCCTTTAAAAGACATTAAAAGACATGCTTTTTTGAAAGAAAGAAAGAAACCTCCACGAGGCCTTTAGAGGGGTGCAGAATGAAAATGCAACATTTCCTTCAAAAAATTGTATTTGGTCTGAAAATAAATATAATTTTTAATGGGTTTGACAATGGTGATAAGTTTATATCTACAAGCCAGTACTGGCCTCCATTGCGTGTTGCCAAATGCATGTTGTAATCGTATAATTGACACAGCTTGGCTGGCACTGGGAAAATGGCGTCTGCAAGTCAAGCAGCTGCTTCAGAGCCCCGGAGATATCATTGTCCGTCTCAGAAAAGGAATGACCCGAGAAAAGCAAAAACTAAAGTAAATTTAGGCGAAGCCTACACGAGCAGGACCCATAAAAATTTTCCACGGCCTCAAAACACAGAAATGGCTACTTTTCTCCTGGATTGGTAAGCTAACTGGCTTGCTAACTTGGCAAACGTTCACTGTCAGTTAAACTTCTCTGCATTACTTGTTGTATCGTGCATGCTGCTGGTCACTTGCAGCGAGCCTGGCGACCCAACGGCTGGAATTATTTTTCTGTCTCTACAACCTGGACACACGAGATGCTGATATTTTGTCCGTGTTCCATATCCAACCTTTAATTGGGGGGGGGGGGCGGGGGGCGGCGCGGGGCCGGCGGGGGGGGGGGGCGCGGGCGGGGGGGGCCGCGGCATATAATACAACATTTAAAATGTTATGGGAAGAGGACCCAAATGCAGGGCACTGGAGGAAAGCAAAATAATCCAACCACAGCTAGACTAAAACGCTGAGTAGGACCTACAAGAAACATAATATAGATTTTTTTCTTAGCATGCAACACAATGTATTTTAAATACTTTAGAAAGAAGAGGGGGTTGTTTACTAATTTAGGGGTTAGTGGTTTGATCCCCCCTCCAATCCATCCTAGACTAACTTGTCCTAACTACTTGACCTTAGACCCTGAACCTCTAGTGTCTTTGAACACCTTGAAAATCTTCTTCTTTCTTTAAAAAAAATCAGCACATAGTCTTTGCTGATTGTTGGGCAGCTGTTCCAAGAAATGGTCCAGAGAATTCACCTCTAAAAGTTTGCCTTTATTCAGTGTGCTGTGTCTTTGTGTTGTTATCTTTGTGTATTGAGTTACCAGCTAACAGGTGCTGAAGGAAGAGCGTTGTATGTTATTGTTTGAAAAGAGTCCGTTTATCCAGTCTACCTACCAGTTCAAACAGGCAGGAGTAACATGATGTCAGTTGAAATTTGAATGTGAAAGAAGAAAAAAGCAAAATCCCTTCCCACCTCACATGTAACGTCATGGGATCTTTACTGTCACTTCACTCTCTCTCCTCCTCTCTCATGAGCACTAGTGGTATTGAGAGGAAGCACATTATCCTCAGGGATACACATTTACATATTTCTCTGATGGTACTTTTCTCCATGAAGGATTTTATTCACTGAAAGAGATTATGTTCAAGATAAGGTTAACTGTAAAGTGATCTCTCAGATTGGTTTGATTTAATCCTCAAGTTTGAAACTGAAGCTGACACTTGAGACACCAACTGTAAGTCCTTGTTCCGCTTCCAAATGGCTTGAATGTGTTCAGTCACCTCCCCTGTGTAAATAAATCTTTCTAAAAATAGAAAACATCCAAGGACAGGCTAATATTGTCCAATCACAGGAGAAAGAAACCTTAGAGAAAATGTTAAATAATTTTTGATGATATGATCCAGCTCATTGTGGAAAAGCACTTACTATGGCACTTTAGGTCTTAACAGGCAGCAGATATGCCATATGGACAACTTTGGTCTCCATCTGATGCAAACTTGTTCTTATTTTGAGCTGAGTTGATATACTTAATGTTTGCATCCTGCAAATGTGGGTGATCTATGTCTTCTTGTGTGCTTCAACAGGAATTATACCATAATATCGCTCTGAAGGCAGAGAGATAGATGGGCAGCCCTCCAAAAAGCTAACAATGCAGAGCCCGCTGAGTCAATGCATTGTGTTCAGCTGATGCAGATTGACTGAAAATTAACTTAAACCTGGTAGGAGATTTTGGCTGACAACAGCAAAAACAAGTAGTTCATGCATTTGCTCTGGCTGCTTAGAAGCACAACACAGAACAAGGATGACTAACGCCGGTCCTCGAGGGCCACTGTCCTGCAGGTTTTAGATGTTTCCCTGTTATGACATGCCTGACTCAGATTAATGGGTCATTGTGCAGAATTTGGCAAAAAGCTGTTGGAGCCATTTCATATGAATCAGTTGTTTTGGAGCAAGGAAACATTTAAAACCTGACATGGAGGTATGCTTCATCTCTGACATTCCTGCAAACTTTGCAGCTCTACAAAAGCTCATCAGTCAACTTGATTCATGTGACGCAAGTGCTAGTTTGTAGTGGCTATAATACACCCTTCTATGAACACTAATGTACACGTACAAAGCGCTTCCTCCAGTTTTACCCGTCAACTGAATGACTGTCACAGACTTGTCTGCAGACTTTGTTTCTAGTGAGCATGTGCAGCGTACCTCTTCTTGCAGAAGCATATGTCCCATAAGCAGGTGGGTACTATTTATGTTTCCATACATGAAAACAGCCTCTCTTTGTCGCCCAGTTGATTCTGCTTTTTATCTTAATCCATTCTTAAATGTGACTTTATATCTGATTAATATTTATCTGAACTTCACCAAAAATCTGATCTACTTTCAGTTTGACCAGAACATTTTGGGCAGTGCCAAAGTTTTAGTGACAAATGGATTTGTATAATCCATCAGTTCGGCGAAAGGTGTTTGCCAGTATATGATTCACTTTCATTCAGGATAAATGCAGCTATTATTTACTCAGAAACAAGTTTCTTCCTTGGACAGGAAAGTCCAGCACTTTTAACCACACTGCCAAACATTCACCCATGCATTATTCACATCAAGCAGCCCGCCTGCTTCTGTTTGGCTAAACTCAATACTGGAACACAAACATCTGTTTAAGCACTTAAACTGACAATAATCTGCCAGTCAGTTGAAATGCAAATTAATTTTTTAACATGTGCATCGAAACTAATGGATCTCTATGACCACGCCCTTGCAGTGTCACCTGGTAAATGTGAGGTAAGTGAGACAAAATTTCTTGTCAGACCAGCCGGCAGCAGATAAGAGGGAGAAGCCTGCTCTACAGGTCTGTCAGGGAAGCTGAGTGCAAAGAGCTGCCTGCAAATATACATCCGCTTCTCTCTGTTTATCTCCACATAAAAGAAGAGAGAGCCAAGCCATTGTCATGAGTACATGTGAGCATGTGGTTTTACATCTGCGTTTAAAGACAGATTTTAATGACCACATTCAAAAATACCTTTCACATTTGAATCTGGTTGGAAATGAGTTATTTGAATTTAATTGTATATTGTGCGTCTCTTCATTATGTTAATTCACAATATAGCACTGCTGAATGTTGACAGCTTTTTCCACTTCAGTGGTGCCACACTGTCTGTGAGCAGTGATTCAATCAGATTTTCTGTGGTTTTCATCCACATAAAAGAGCTATAAATTTGAAAAAAAGGTCACTAATGAATTATTGCGGCTTTAAACAAAAGTCTTCAAGTTAATTAAGTGTCCTCATTGTTTTTTTTCCCCCTCGTCAAACAAGCAAGTTGTGAAATCTTAGCAATGCAATTTAATGTTTTATCAAAAGCGTCTTTGTGTTGCTCATCACTAACTTTTGTTAATCCCCAGAATGAATCATCCTGGCACTGAAAACAAGCCCTGTAATGACAGGCTTTTCCATGTCTGCCAGAGGAAGGGTATGCACAGATCACATACATGTGTCAAGCATTCTGTTTGCCTGCTCTGTAATCACTTGTTGCAAAGATTAGAATTGTGAAGATACCATATCACTACCTTACAAATACCCTCATCATGAACATTGTCATGTCATGCTCTCCGCACCCAAAATGACATCATAAGTACCAGACAATACGGAGGATAAGAGGAAGAAGAGCAAACTGCAAACACATTGGAGAGCAAAGATTTCTAATCTAGAATCTGTTGATAAGTAGGAGTTTCATTTCTGAGGATGGAAAGGTACAATGGAAATAATCTTCTCAACTGGAAAATATAGGAGTGTAACCCAACTGGTCTTTTTTTTATTGCTGTTTTTAAGAAGAATATACATCTAAAAGAAGAAATCCAAAACCTTGTTACAGCAAATGAAGAGACAAGTTTGATTTAAAAGGACTTTGCATCATGATTAATAGATTATTAGCACTGAAGCACTATTTCTGTTTCCTGTGTTATTACCTCATTCTTGGGAAGCCCCACCACAAGTTTCTACTTTACTGACACGTCACATCGTCCAATACTCTCAAATCTCAGGTGAAGCCCTTGAAGTTTTTTAAAAGACTTGTGTTGACATAAAATAAAAATGACACTGCTTTCTTTCTGTGATCACATCTTAGACTCTTCTATATTTGAGTGCCATGCGTCTCAAAGTTTTAGAGTTAAAAAAAAAAGACAGCAAAGTACACAAACATCTCTCTCCCTTCTTGTCCCATGTTTGTTGTTTCCTGTCTGTCTTTTAAAAATTCACTTTCAGGTTACTCTATGCCCCCATTTGGTGTGTTTTGACAGCCTGGAAGTCCCCTGTGCACTGCAGAGGAATTCATCCAGGTTGAGTAAGACTTCACGCCACATGGAACATGAATACTCCGTTCAAAGGAATATCAGAATAAGGTTATTTTTTAATGTCCTAAAGACCTGTTGCTGACAGTAAAACAAGTCTATCAACAAGCTAAGTTAGCTCTGATTCTGTTAGTTTAGCTGTATAAGTGTCAACTTTGACCTAAGGTGCTTAAAATAACTTCACTAACAGAGATCAGGTGATTATTTGTTCTGTTTCATTACATACAGTCCAGTACAGAATGCTATGGTACAATCCATTTCCATGATGACGTATTCGCGGGACAAATCGTTCAGCCAGTAATAGTGCAGTAATAGTGCACTATTACTGCACCACTTCTGTCAGAAAAAGGCGGATATTTTTCATGCCCCCATCTGTACACTGTAGGATGGAGTGCAACTCATCATGTTTGAGATCATTTTTTTAGCCTTTTTTAAAAAAAACATTTTCTGCCTGTCCTGTTTATGTAAAAAATAAAGTAGCATTTAATTTAAGATTCAAATTCTAACATCAACACATAAAAAAAGCAATGTCAAATGTTTCAGTTATTGTGTTTTTTTCTTGTCAAGTACCCTCCCTTTTACATGACATTTACATTGTATGTTGTACACAGCTTCAAGGCCACAATTTGCTGGTAGATGTGATATTAGTTTGAACCTATTAATTTTTTAGAACATCTGGGCTCTTTTATTGCTGCTTTAAAAAAATGTACAAAATTAGTCTTGAACTTTTTTACAGCACACAAAAAAGAAATTGAAGGGATTTTAGAGCTTGTTCCCAGAGGAAACACCGAAGGGCAGATTCTATGGAAATTCACCAAAAATGTTTATTTCTGTAGAGTGTGTGATTATCGCATTCATCATCAGTCTCTACATCATGACACATCCATACTCCGAATCAAAGAGAAGGATACCTGATTCATATCAATGACACCAGGATCTTTTAACCATTAATAAATGTGATGAATGAGTAAAGGCTGCTTCCATGAAAGTCGTACTTGCTCAGTTTTATTTTGAATATCCTCTTGTTCTCTTGATGTAAACACCTGGATAACTAGATATCAAAACTCTTGTGCTGACATGAAATAATGTTGCTCAGTTTCTTATTGTGATGGATATATCTTATGCAGAACTTTACCCTTCTCTTTCCAAATGCCTGGAAGTGCAAGGGAATCCATCCAGGTTAAGGGAGAATCCAAACCACAGGGAACAGATGTGATCATTTCACTGGAAATTGTGTAGGGAACAACTGAACAATTGTTTATCACGTCACATAGAGATTTAATGGTGATATCACTGATCTGTCACTGCAAGTGACTCAAGTTCTACATGAAACGACAGACATCGCAGTGAGCGGTTTACATACTGCATGTACTCACTATAAATAATATTATTACTTATGTAATTCAAGAGGTTAAACTTACTTCAAATCATGATGAAATGTGAAGTAGCCATTTAAATGTATTTTGTTGATTTTAGCTTTTATTTCTGTTTTTAAGTCACACCAAAATATCAGAATTACACTGTGTCATTTTGTGAAATAATCCCATATTGACTAAATGACCTATAAACTATACTTTGCAGCGCATCTATTCACTTTTTTGTTATTCACATCCACTCTGGGGCAATAAATCACCTACAGGATACAAGAAAACGAACCTCAGCCAAAATGTAATCTGTGAACTTTTAAACTTGTAGGCTAGGATGGCTGCTCTGTACTGCCACAGTTTTAACCTGATGGCAAGAAAAATGACTGGAATGAATTCAAAATCCATAAAATTTCTCCTTCAGAATCTCTTTTAGAAGAGAACTTTGAAAGAACTAAAGTTTAGGCATCAATCAATCCAACCAAGTCTAATCATTTGCAACTGATATGGTCATGCCAACAATCTGTTTTGCTTTGTATCCATGTTTTTTAAACCAGCTGGAAAAGATCCAGCCTAGATAGTTGCTGGATTAAAGGGCACACATGGATAGTTCTGTCAACCAGGCTTAGACAACAGAACCTTGCAGGATGAGGGCCAGACTTGTGCTTTGAGGAAGTACAGTGAGGGGATTAAAAACTGACTTATTTTTTTTTTTTTTTTTTTTTTTGTGCAAAGGTTGAAACAGTGAACAGTGTATGCATATACAGTGCAACATCAAAATAATGTTCAACAAGACATTGCAAACAAAAATACCTTAGTAGTACCTTATTAATTAATTTGTGTAATGGAACAACAACAAGCTATTAAAGACAGACAAGGAAAGAAAATAAATGAATAAAGAAACAAACAGAAATATAAATAATGAATAGAGAAATATAAAATGTATAGATAAACAATGAATAGAAAAATGAATTGATATAAATAATGAATAGATATACGTGATACCACTGCCACCTCACCATTACCAATTGTGATAATAATAGTAATAATAACAACAATGATGGTTAAAAATTGTTCTGTGTAAAAATTGACATGTTTTATTCTAAAGAACAGATCTTATGTGGAGTCTGTGTGATATTTTGTGATGCTTTGGAGTTGGCTTTGTAAAGGCAAAATGAGACTGACGTGGCTGAGTTTTGTTTGATTTTTTTCATTACTATGCTCATTAAGTAGAGAATGTGAAGGCATTCATTCATTCATTCATTTGACCTTCTCATTCATTCATGAAACAGCTGCAGTATATTTACCATCAGTGAAAATGTTGTATAACAATCAGAAGCTACACAAATCCTTGAAAGGTACAATTTTATATAAATATTCCACATTTCAAAGTATTTATTCCTTAAAAGTTGCCTCTTTAGTGAAAGGTTTCTTCAAGTTGAATATAACACAGAACAAGACATGTGTCATTTATGACTGACAATTTATGATTTATGATTGTTGTTGTTTTGAAACTTTTACAACATTATAATTTCACTTTGGGTCTAATAAAATATTTTAGGCTTAATATCCTTTCAGAAAGAAAGAAAGAGAAAATGAGATTATCTTTCTGTAAATAAAGTATAAGTCAAATGTTATGCAGAAGTGTAGGAGTTTATGTGAACTTGTAAATAAGTTCAAAATGTAAATATACAGTAATTGGAATATATCAGGATTCCAGGAAAGTAATCATATTTCTCAATTTTCAGTTTACCATATATATATACAGTATATATATATATATATATATATATATATGAACATCACGAACATCATGACATTGATTTTGAATTGTGGTTCAACAGAAATATTCAAAACAAACAAACAAGCAAAAACTAAAACAAGCAAACAAGTATGATGGGGTCACTGAGCTAAAATTTTGTTGAGCAACCCTTTGAGGCAATCCCAGCAATCAGGTGATTTCTGTAATGTTCAAAAAGACTTGTGCACCTGTTGACAGATATTTTGACCCTCTGTTCATGAGCAAGGTGCTTTGATTTGTCTGGAACAGTTTTTTTTGTTTGTTTTTAAACAAAAATTCAAAATCAATATTCTATTTTATTAAATTATAATTTAGTTAATCATTATTTATTATTACATTTTTCGGTTTTGTGTTATTTGAAGTATTATAGTGAATTTAGCTTTTTCTATAATGGGAGGGTATGTAAACTTTCAAGCACTTTTCAAGCAGTCAAAAATTTGGACACACTTTCCCATTGGATTTTATTGCAGTGTGTCCAAGCTTGACTGGTATTATACGCACACATACACACACACACACACCCTCAAAGCTGGTGACACAAACAGACTGAGTAAGCCGATTTTGTTTCCTGTGAGTATCGGACTGCTCCGAGTCACTTTCTGCTGAACAAGTCCAGACACAGCTTACTGCTCTCAGAACGTGACTGAAACATGAAATCTCCATTGTATGCTTTACATATGTACAGTTTTAGACACTATGTCTTGTTTTGGTAAATAAGCTTATGTTTTTTTATACAGTCGACGTGTTTTCATATTTGATCTGTATGTGTGTACTGGTACCTGTATGTTTACATACGTGTCTCCAGACATAGCAGGAGAGGCTTCTTGGGATAATGAGGGTTATGTTGTGTTGCATAATTTACTTGCCTCACTGCCACCATGTGCGACGTGTGGATGTCACAACACCCCCTGCCTCCCTCCTAATCATCCCCCAACACCACTGTGAGAACACCTCTCCCCCTTGATTCCCAGACGTAGACACACCCAATGTACAATCTCACATCCAATCAGATCACACAATTTCTATATGCAAACAGCACTCAGTATTCCCTCCTGAAAAAAGGCTAACTGTCACTTTAGAAAACTATGACTCAAAACCACTTTATAAACAGCTCATCATGTGTTTAAAGCATGAACGCAAAGCTGAAAACTGACCTCAGATAGACTTTGCTTGTTGGTTTTCCATTTTTATGCACACCTTGTGATACAACATTGGGTTTTAAGTTCAGTTTTTTAGATAAAGTGCCATTTTTAAATATAATTTCTGTATTTATTTTTATATCTATACTAGTTTTTGGTTTTTACAAGTGTGATTCCTGCTTTTTGAACCACTAAGCTTACATATGATTACTTTACAAAACAAATCCATCATTCTTGAGCTGCAAAAGAATTTGATCCTGCAGTCCAGTAATTTTCCCACAAATAAATAAATTGTTAGTAAAAGAGGCTATTATATATTTTTGATCCACATGTATATTTGACACACAGTAATGATGTGTCATTGTCATTCCCTACACCCGCACTGACAGGGCATCCAAGGTCTCTTTAAAGATAAACACCCACTCCTCTCTAGAAAAATGCAAAGATATACTGTATGACTGCTAATGTCTCTTCATCTTTTTTGATCAAATATCTTTCTGCAGAAGCTGTTAGAAGCACAGACGGAAGTCTGTAAAGGAATATATCTGTTAGAAGTACAGCAGAAAAGCACAGTATAGTTTTCAGCCTACTGTAGCTTCCTGGTGGATATGGACCTCCACACAAATGTAACTACACATCATAACAAAAGAGACCACATCAGTGGTGGCTGGTGAACATGTTAATTTTCATTACTGCTCTGCAGAGATAATCTATTTAGGGAGGCTTGATCGGTCCAAAGGATGCACTCGTTTTTTTTTTTTTTTTATATATATATATATACACACATATATGTACATTCTTTTCATTTACTTTTGTGTTATTGTTTCTAATAAAGTTAACAGCTGTTCAGCTGAGCCTGTAAGGTGGAGTTGTATTAAGGTTTGTATTCAGCTGTGTTTTCTAAGGCAGTGTCACAGAAACCTTGTGCACCAAGTTTGATTTAAGATATCTAACTGCAGATGAACGCTGACACTGTTGCAAAAGAAAAATGTGTACAAAGGTAGTATTTGCAAGCTCAAGTATGGGCTTTACGTTAATCTAACAAAGGTTCATACACCACTGAGGTTCCAGACAATGTCAAAGTTTGTTCCTGCAGTCATCAGACTCTGGCTCAAGTGGGGTTCCTCTTCCACAACAAGCTATTTCTTTCTGGTGGAATTTTTTCATTTTACGTCCTTCTGTTGTATAAATGAGGGGAGTGGTACAGTTAGAGAAGTGGCTTGGGGCTGAAAAACCCCAAAATCAAGTTTTTAGACTGGCAAAAAGGTGAGTGGGCACCTGATGACACATCCTGCATCTGAAGCGGGTATAGCAAAAGGTGGATTGAAGGACGTTTAAAATAAAATAAAAATAAAAAGTTATCTTGAATTTGATGTTTTGTTTACTAAGTTTTTACTTCTGCTGTGATAAAAGAATATAGACATCTTTTTCCATGTGCATGAGAAGTTCCAGAGAAGTTACACCACTGCTATTCACACATCCACCGATGGAAATTCTACACTCGGTGTAAGATTTGAGCTGGGTTGAGGAAAAGACAGATGGGAGCTCAGCTCTTCATCCTTGCATTTTCCTTTATTCGTCACCAGTAAAGTGTTGAGTGCAAAAGTGTATTAGTGCAAAATTTATAGAAAAACAGGGTTAAAATTCTACCAAATAAGGAACTACAAAAATGTCGAGCACTAGCCCCTTAGCTACAGGACTCTAGTTCTTGCTGCCCTTTCAGGCCCAAACTGCTATATAAAAATTGGAGTAACTGACTTTCACTTTCTCTCATTTTTTTATGCAATACATAAATCTCATGCCTGGAGCTTCCAATCCAGCTTCATACTGGAAGCCCCCCCTACAAGACAAATCATTGTTAATTAATAGTCACTTTATGATTACAGTCATCCTCAAAATTATTAATAACCTCAAATTAAAGAATGGGAAAAAAAAATCAGCTGTTAGTGAAATAATTTGAAATTAAATAAAATAAAACAAGTAAACGAGCTTGGTGGGGCTCTGAAGCTAAAATTTTGTTGAGCAACACTTTGAGACAATCACTGCAATTGGGTGTTTTCTGTAATGTTCAAAAAGTTGTCTGCACCTGTAGACAGGTAATTTGGTCCACTGTTCATGGGAAAGGTGCTCTATTGTGTCTGGTACAGTTTTGTTTGTTTGTTTTTTTTAATTATTATTTCCAACCACAATTTAAAAACATAATTTCTTTTACCAAATTATAATTTTGTAAATTTTTATTTATTATTAGTTTCTTTAGTTTCTTGATATTTGAGTTACTGTTGTTAATTTAGCCGTTTATTTAAATGGAGGGTTTGAACAAGTTTGAAGACGACTGTATGCCATTCCCAGCCCCAAAACATGAATGTGTACATAAATCAACTAATAAAATTAGTCAAGACTAAACAATATTCACAATGATTCCATAAATATGTCTAACCAAAATAACCAGTTACATTACTAGGAACACCCCCTTCAACATATCCCCATGGTACATACCACATATGCTCTAAAGGTAGCATCTAAAATGGTGCACAGACTCAGTAACACATCACATCCCAATTTAAATGGTTCCAGAAGCTGGCCAGATATAAAATAGTAAATAGAATTGTATACTTTAGCTGTGCAAACTATGTGCAACCTACTTATTAGAGGGCACCATGACACTGGTGATGCACTGTCAAGTAAAATATTCTGGAAGTGATGCCTGAATAGAGCACACAGGAGGCAGGAAATTAGGCAAAAGGCATGAAGTAGAAAATGTAGTGTTTTGTACAGAACTCACACGTGAGACTAATTCATTTTTCCCCTATTTTATGATATTCCTGTTTCCTTTAACATCTTTTGGGGTCAACATATGGGAATAATCCATCCGTTCATCTTTTATGAAATGTTCCTTCACTTGCATTGTCCCAAACAAATAAACAAACTGATATTAAATTGAAGTTGATATGCTACATGCTAATTTGCAGAAAACACGCCAGAAGTTTTGCTCTTGAAGCCTCACAAACTTTTTTTTTTTCAACTTTCTGTAAATATCACTAAGGAACTTCAGCAGAGCACATGTTGGGGACATTTGGACTCTCACATGCAAGAAAACAACTGGAAAATTTTAGTGTTACTTTTTGTTCATCAAAAGAAAGTTATTAGTTTTGCAAAAGCACCTGAAAGGCAACATGCTCCCTCTCCCCATAACCAGAGAAGCTGATTTTGCACCTCTTTTGGTGTCCCGAGCTGTGGAGGATTGACAACATTCTGGGCATCCTTCAGTTGTCGGTGGCATAATGAGCCTGGAGACGAGGTCTGTTTGAAGTGCTAATCATCTCACCGTTTGTTTCATCTCACAAGCTACGTGCACATCATCTGTGCTCTTCTTGTGCCGTCCTTTGATCATGTGAGGTCATTGACAGCCACTTTGAAAGCCATTACTTAGTTGGAGAGTTTGTGCTCTGTTTCTGCCTCTGGAAATAAGTTAAAGTCCATCTATGAAACATAATTTTAAAAAATGAACAAAGAATTCTGGATCTCATTCATTGCTTTCAACACTTATCTGTCAGATATGGCTTATCTGTTTATTACTCAACTGCATAAGAAGCCCATCAGATGCATGGAAGTGAACAGTGGGACAGAAATAATCGTTGCTGCCTCCAGGCACCGCTACTCGTGAGTTTGATTCATTCTCATTGGCGAAGCCTGACATCGAAACTGACAGTTTGTGTTTTGACTGAAGTAAAAGGTAATTTTGTTTCTTAAATCCAAACACTTGTGACTGACAGATTGGAAATGGATTTATGTTATTTACACAGAGCAATAACAACACCCACAGTCATCTAAACATTTTATCATTACATATTTTTAGTTAAGTTGCTTACAGCATCATGCTAATTTATCATTTCTGCCTTTATTGTTTTCTTCAAAGACTGTCACGCAGAAATTTATATCATGACATATAAAATCACAGCCTGCTGGTAAAAGATGAAATAGAAGACAAACAATAAAATCACTGCAGACAGTCTGTATATCTGTGAGAAAGAAACACTGCTAGGGGTGCCAAGTCTTCCCCAAAGCATAACTGTTCAACTGCCAGTTTGGATGGCCAAGGAGCAGCAAGAGTAATGAGCCAACAGGCTTTGTCCTGAGCCAGGCAGACCTGTTGGTGCACCTGCTGATTCCCAGGCCTCCTTGCCAGTCTGAGACTACAGTGAAACCCAGAGTGATACTGGCCTTGAGCCAGAGGAAGAGCTGGTTGACTACTCCTGACACAATCGCTAAAAGCAGGGGATCCTGGAAGGAGGACCAGCCCTCGGCAAGACGATAAGAAAAAAGGGTGACTAACCATGAGAGGAGAGGAAGGAGGAGCAGGAGGAGGAGAAACAGTTCACTGAACCCCTGGGAACCTAAAACTTGTCTAACATGAGCCTTTGCGATTGCTCAATGAGTGTATCATGACTATGACATGGAAATGTTTGACTTTGCATCATGTGTGAGTAACAATCCAGAACTAAGACATGACATTCAAATGTCTTGTTTAACTCAACTTCACAGTCTGCCTTGAGCTTGAATTTATAACATTAGAGTTCACTGAGGACTTCCACCTGCCCTAAAACATCTGTAAACACAAAATGTAAAGTATTGTCAGCAACATAATCTGAGACTAATTAGCAGCATATCAATTCTTACCAATGGTTTCTAAACAACTGGGCATCTAAAGATGCATTTATTTATATTTAGAAGATTTTTTGAGTAAATTATAATATCATTCTTAATTTTAAACCCAGTTTTTTATCAAGACATCAATACATGATGTAGATTAATAGTTGAAATCTGGGAATATGGCCAAGTCGGTTGGGGAAAATCACACAAGCAGTCAGATGATTACATGCAGGAAGGTTGTAAACAAATGCGACATTTAGCTAGACTTGGCACAAAATGTGAGAAAATTCATGTTTACCAATTGATGTTATTTTATTTATGACTGAGAAAGCCTGATTAGTCACTTTTACAATGAGGTATAACTTGTAAAGATATCCTTTTGAGCTGCTGGATTGGAAGATTGCATTCTCTGTAAAGAATAAAAACATATTCTGGTAATTTTACACTATGTTGTACACTGCCAGGGACTTAAGTCTGTATAAAAGTTCCTCAATCCTCAAACAAGAGTAGTTGAAGGTCAATCAGCATTCCCGAGATAATTTGGGAGGGTTGAAGTTTGGACACATGGTAGTCCATCCTATCCTCTCCACTCCCAAAGTTTGGAGGTAACCTGGGATCCTGGCTCTGTGGGGACATGGTTGGATGGAGTGAGGTCCCAGATCCTGGAGACCAGTTAAAGTGGGTGCCTATCAGATGCCATTCATGCAACTGGTACAAAGCTGGCAACACTTCTGGAGAAGCACTTCGTTAAACACATCATGTACCCTCTCCCCATAAGATACTCATTTCACCGTTCTTGCACACCTCATTTGGTGCCCCGAGCAGTGGAAGATTGATGACAGCCTTCAGTCATCAGTGGCAAAACGAGCCTGCAGATGAGGCATGTTTGTAGTGCTTTGGTAAGGGTTTTCTTTTTTTTTTAATCACACATCGTCTCTCTTTTATTTTAAGTGGAATTTTAGTCTACAAGTCCTGAGTAAAAAAAAAAAAAAAAAACCTCTTGCTTTTTAGTCCATGAATAATCTGTGTTCATCAACAAGCAGCTAGCTTTTGTTAAAGTTGTAGAATTTGAAGCAGTTTGCTGTTATGCAACTCCTGTCTCACATGATCAGAATCTATCGGTGTTTCTTTTAAACTTAAAACCCTTGAAATTTTACATTGAGGAATATTATGAAGCTGTTCCATAATTTTTATAGTTTGCTGTATTGTTTAACCTCTGCCCATCATTTCACTTTGAGAGGCTCTGCCTCTATGAAATGCTCCTTTTATATCCTCTCATGTTACTAATCCATTGCTGAATAGCCTAGTCATGCTTCTCCGTTTGTCTTCTATTTCTGCCAATTGTTTACATCAAATCAAATCAAGCTTTACTTATATAGCACTTTTCATACAAAGAATGCCACAAAAAGTGCTTAATAAAAATAAGAATAACAAAAACATGAAACCACATCCCTCCTACCCTCGCATTTTCGCATTTTGTTGCTCCTCTTCTAGCGTTTCTCAGAAGTGTTGTCATCAACCTAGAAATGAGCTAATATTTCCCATGAAATGGTAAAATCTCTCAGTTTTAACACCTAATGTGTTTGTTTTTTTTGGGAATAAAATGTGGGTTTATGAGATTTGCTGATTATTTCTGTGGTTTTATTGACATTTTACACAACATCCCAACATTTTGGAACTGGGGTTGTGCATATAAAGTTCTTTTTTTTTTTTTTTTTTTTTTTACTACACCAACATACAGCAACCTTTTCACTTCTCTCCATAGCCAAGTTTTTTCTTTGCAAACCAAGTCATAGAAATCAAAATATTTGGGGCATCTTGCCAATTGAACTGCAGTTCTGTTCAGAAAACATTATCAGATTATATTTCTGTAGCCTCCTATGACTTGGTGTCCACATATGTGGACACCAAGTTTTTGTCTGTCTGCCCCATAATCTGATGATGTCAGAAGAGAATTTTTAAATATCAACTCAAAAAAGATATACATATGAATACATGTTTTAAAATTTTATTTATTGGTTCCTCCTAACCCCCAAATAGCTAGCAGAAATCTGGATACAAGCCAAACTAAGCCTTTGGTCTGAGGAGGTTAAGCTAAAAGTCTGAATCTTAACCTTGCATCTTCCACAAAAAAAGGCAAAAAAAATGGCAAAAAAAAAAAAAAAAAAATCTAAGTTCATTGTGAGTCCACTTGTGACAGGGTGTCAGATGACAAAACACCAGCCGTCTCTTGTGACCTTTTTATGTGAGGTCAGACGAAGGATGTGCCACATTAACCCACAGAGAACAGAAGTTCAAACAGAACCTGACACACTGCCGCATGATGGACGGCACACTGACTAATGACAAACAGATTTCTGATGTATTGGGGTGATGTGTGTTTTTTATCCTCTTGCTCAGTTGTGACTCATTCACCCTGCTCTGGACAAGAGCTGTCAGGTTAAAGTGTTTCATAACCCCTCTCTACTCTGTCTTTCTCCATCACATTCCCCACACAAACACTGCTCTTTCCATGCTAATTTGTCTCCAGCTCAGACATATCGATACAATAACGGCCTTTTTGTGCTGGTTTCACTATTAGACAATAGCCACTGATTCTTTTAGGTTTCATGAACACTGACCAGCACTCCATTGTTGGGATAAGCCAGTCTGCTGATGTTTATTCTTAATCAGTGAATCTGACTCAATCACTCTCCTGTGAACGCCCCCTTTCCCTTGTCCTCAGTTGTCTGAATGTGTCTTTTCCAATGAGCTATCAGTCACAGCATGGCACTGCCAAACCCCATCAGCAGTCATGTGGATTACATTAGAAATGGCCTGAAACCACTTCTCATATGTTAATCCAGAGTTCAGGAAGCCCACGTGGTGCAGAGGAGAGGATCCTCCAGAGACTTTACTTCAAAAACTTCCTTCAGTGTCAATTAGCTGCTATTATCAGACGTGATAAGTGGTTGTGACCTGCGTAGTCAGAAAAGCCATTCTAGAAATATACATAACACAGAGGTGCAAGTTGCTCTCCGTTTATTTGCATCACATCACCCTGCCATGTAAAAAGGACACAAGTTAGAGCAGAACGTGTTGGTCAAGCTTAGCAACAATAATGTGGAATCATATCAAAGCATTCTGCAGCGGAAAGCTGATTTCCAGTTGTTTGTTTTTTATTGTTTGTTTTGACAAACAGAAACAAGAAGTTTGCTTCTACAAGAAGCATAATACAGTCCATACTTACAAACACTTTCACATACACCACATATTAATGTGCAAGAGCGCAAAACATTTTCTTTAAAGGCTTTTGAAGAAGTATTTTCTTACAGTTACACCCACATACAGGCTGTTAAGCATCTCTATCTGGGCTCACTGGGTTGCTGCTGGGATCGGGGTGCATTGAGGTAAAAGAAAGAAATCCAGGCTTATGTTGTCAGTGGGGGGACCTGCAGACTCCTGCAGTGCTTGCTTTTACAGATGCAGATTGATGAGTCAGGAACAAAAAGCCAAAGGTTACTATTCTCCTGCAACTTTTCAGACAAGAAGATTTTCCAAACCGGTTCCTGTCCTGACTGAAAGATTCAGACAGCACGGACACATTTCTTTCTGATTTGTCACAAACACAAAATCCTGACGTTCTGTATCAGTCCTGTCAAAAATAAATGTCAGGCCTGATAAGGTTCTTAGCTGACTTCCTCGAAGACAAGAGAATACCCAACCAAACCAGCCAGGGAAGCTCAGACGAGCAGGTAAGAATGCAGCAATTCTCACTGCAACCTGAACTCGCTGCATATAAATAGGTTGCTGCAGCCACACAACGAGAAACAACGCCCGTCTGCTCAAACGCAGAGTCCTCACACTTTCTGTTCTCCCTTTGCTTACATTAAAGGCTGCAGCCGGTGGCAACAGGGCATGCAAATTCACAGCTTTTACATACTGGCTTGGCTTTTCTGGCTCTCTCTGTGGCTGTGCTCAGCAAGTTGATCACATCCCATTAAAGTCTTGTGTGATTGCACTTATCTCTCAAGTATCACACTATACTACACTTTCCCCCTTTTTTAAAAATAGGAAGTTGCCCTTAAACATCTGAATATGCATCAGTTTCACAGGGACTTGATGTGAGTGTGAGTGACCTCTTGGCAGTCAAGAAAAATACACCCCTTTTTCAAACAAAGAAGGATGTAAAAGATTTGATGTGTGATGAAAGTGAAAGTGACATGTTTATATAAATTAGAAGTTTTGTCCACAACCCACAGGGTTTACAAGAAGAGTTCAGATGAAGCAGAAGAACTTCTTCCAGCTGCATCTGGAGAAAGCTTTCGTGCGCCTGTCAGAAAATCTCCTCTTCTTGCTCTTGCGGGCTTTGTTCTTAATTGCGGCAAAAATAGCCGCATCAAACGCCTCCTTCAAGTTCTTCTGGGTTAGTGACGAACACTCTATGTAGTCTGTGGCCCGGATTTTGTCCGCCATGCTCCTGGCTCGAGAACTTGGGATTGGCTTAACGTTAGACTGGTCCAAGTTGATGAGGACGTTCACGTCCAGAAGAAGGTCCGACTGGGTCCCAACAAGAATGATGGGTGAGGACGGGTTGTGAGCCCGGATCTCCGGCACCCACTTCTTGGTGATGTTGTGGAAGGAAGTAGGGTTGACCATGCTGAAGCACAGGAGAAAGACATCTGTGTGGTCGTAGGAAAGAGCCCTGAATTCATCAAACTCTTCCTGCATAGAAGACAAAGCAAGTTAGTGTGAAATATACTCAATACAGACATGATGGATGAATGGGTGACTGACAGTGACTCACTTAAGTGAGAGGAAAAGATCATCTATTAACATGCAGGGTGAAATCCTGTTACTGAGTCACAATCTGGATTAAGCAAGGATGTGCTAGAATCTCTACTTCAAAGTTCACACCTTGAATCATGAGAAACAGCATTGGGCATTTGAGGTTATTAATTATGTGTGACATGGAAATTGTCACGGAACAGACAGGAATTAAGGGTTAAAACAAACCCTGAATTGTATCTATTTGCTATAGAAAGCAGATAAGAAGTAATCATACCTGTCCAGCAGTGTCCACAAGTTGAACTCTGACTGGAGATCCTTCCACTTGGACCTGACCTGTTGGGAACCAGAAACACGGATCAGTCAGTTTCAGCTTCCTTCACCTTATGTTTTATTACTAAAAGAAAATCCTATTAAACCAAATCCTACATCGCTCCTGCACCCTGTCCTCTTTTAAATTATTTATCATGATGTATGTTGTTATGCGTCCTTAAAAATGGCAGCATTTCTTAATTATTAATCAATTTAATCCCAAATAACTCACCGGAAAACACATCAAAACCCGTCTGTTTGTACTCTGCTGGATATCCATTAGCTATGTAGCTGACAATCATGCTGGTCTTCCCGACAGCTCCGTCTCCGACCAGCATACAGCTGATGACACCGGGATCCAGCTCATCCTCCCGGGTAAGCCCGCAAGCTGAAGGGACTCGGGACTCGTGGTAAAAGTAATCCATATTGGGTGGCATGTCGAGCAGAGTATTAAACCTGGGACTGCAAACTCTCCCGTAGCCTAGAGAGTGGATACTGAGAATCAGCTGTGTTATCTGCCTGCCAGGTTGAATGTCTGGTTGTGACTGGAGGACGCAGCTCGACTGACTGAAATGCAGCTGCACGCGTGGGGAGGGACGTTTTGGAAAGCAACTTTCTCCTTGGTTCAGTGTAATTTGCATAGGCACACCCACAAAATAAAATAGAATTGAACAAAATCAAGACTTTCTTTTGCACTGGTTGATGGATAGACAAACAACGGCGTCATTTATTTTCTTGCTTTACATCAAATTACCTCAGAGCATTGCGAAGTAGATAATAACACGCAGAAACAAACAAACAAACAAACAAAACAGCAAGGAAAAAAAAAACCTTCTAAGATTTTTTTAAAATTACTTTTTAATCTAGACCATAGGCCAAAAACATTAGAATGAATTTCAGTGATTACAAACAGCTCAAACACACAATAAAATGTTATTTAATAGAACCGATAAAACTCAGCAGAATTTAATTTACAAAAAGAGAGAACGAATACATACATATCGATACAATAGATATACTTTTTTTTTAAAAAAATCTAGAAGTATAGGAGGAAAATAACTAATATAAAAAAAATGAATAATAATAAATGCAGTCATTCTTCCCCAGGCTTAGATAGATAGATAGATAGATAGATAGATAGATAGATAGATAGATAGATAGATAGATAGATAGATAGATAGATAGATAGATAGATAGATAGATAGATAGATAGATAGATAGATAGATAGATAGATAGATAGATAGATAGATAGATAGATAGATAGATAGATAGATAGATAGGCTAATTCATATTTTCTTTTCTTTTTTAAAAAGCTTTTTCTGAAATTTTAAAATCTGGCATTGATCAATACTCCCTTTATTTAACAGGGTTATAATTGTGTATAACTGTAAAGGAGATTTCCTTATTTTATTAGTGCTGAAGTGTTTGCAGTCAAAATATTTTTGTAAAGCTTTTCCGGGATTCTGTGCGCCGCTTTTTCAGGTCAGCCCACCTGTAATTCTGGACAAAGTGCGCCCCCAACCGACGAGGACGGGCACTGCACGCACATTACACGATCACATGATTCTGTGCATCACCTGATTATGATGGTGCTCTGCACTCGGAAGCTAAAGTGGATGCTATTCTATCATTTAAGTTTCACGGCTTTTCATATTAATACCGCACCGCAAAAACACGCAGTGCCCACATTTCCTTTTAGTTGAGACATACGTGAAGAAAGGTAATAGGTTGGTGAGACTTTGACGGGTTAAGTTTGAAATTGCTAGCTAGCTAGCCGCTAGCTGTTTTGGCATGTCATGCTAGGATTGACTCCTTGCTAACCGTTTTATGTGGGTTATTTGAATTAATTTAGTTTTAAAATACGTTAATGTACATTTAATCATGGCTTCTATTCTGGATGAGTATGAAGACTCTCAAAACATCAGGCAAAGTGCGCAACAGCATAGTCGCCTGTCCACTGCCAACATCGGGATAACACATTCAGGTAGGTCGCCTTGTCATCATTAGCCACATAGCAGGAAGCACATTAAGGGACGTGCATATGTAAAATTAAACTTTTTCTTGACATACTGCTTGTATTGACAATATCTCTTTCCTGACTGAAGGCTTTGTGAACGTGAGACTTGAGGAAGAGAAGCCAATATTCAACAAACAAAGGATCGATTTTACTCCACCTGAGAAGATAAACCATCTGGCAGTCTGCAACAATCAGCTGTGCATGAGTTTGGGAAAGGACACTTTATTGAGGCAAATACAACCATTCAATTCAGAGCTGATCATCCTTGTGATTATGACATATCAGTTGTTCACTTTAGCTGCTATAGTTCCTGATTCAAAGTGCAAATAGTAATTTATAATTATTTTTTTGCTTTGTTTAAATATAGGATCGACTTGGCCAAACCAGATCAACCCAATCAGACTGAATTAGGAAGGAAAGATGATGGCAAAGTTCACAGGCTGTTCTTGGATCCCACAGGTGAGCAGCACCAAGAAAGTTGCATCATTTTTCTCTTTTGAAACATAATTTAACAGACTGTAGCCAGTTTTTTAATACTCATTCTGCAAGCCTTTTTCTTTTTATCATTGCTATTATTGTCAAACAGTAAATGCATATTTTGTTCTGCTTTTGGATTATTTATAAGATTACTGTGGGAGTTACATGGTTATAACATGTCAAAAACAACAGCTATACCCTCTTTCATATTTTTCCACTGCAGGCTCCCATCTGCTGATCAGCCTGAGCACCAGTGAGTGTCTCTACCTCAACAGGAACACCCAGAAGGTGCGCAGTCTGTCCCGCTGGAGAGGCCACCTCATCGAGAGCGTGGGCTGGAACAAGCTGCTGGGCAATGAGACCAGCACAGGTCCCATCCTGGTTGGCACAAGCCAAGGCATCATCTTTGAGGCCGAGATCTCTGCAAATGAAGGCAGTCTGTTCAACACCAATCCAGATCAGTACTTCAGACAGGTCCACTCCCTGGAGGAAGATGGCAAACCTGCACCAGTCTGCTGCCTGGAGATAGAGCGAGGCCTGGAGAACAAGTATTTCATCATAGCCACCACACGCAAACGCCTGTTCCAGTTTGTGGGTAAGGTGGCCGAGGGATCGGAGCAGCAAGGCTTCAGCTCAATCTTCAATCAAAACCAGGATCTGCTGCCCAGTTTCCAGGAGTTCCCAGCCAACATGGGTTACAGTGAGATCACCTTCTACACTTCAAAGCTTCGGACTTCCCCCAAGGCGTTTGCCTGGATGATGGGTAATGGAGTTCTTTATGGTCAGCTGGATTATGTCAGACCCGATTCCCTGCTGAGTGATGTGCAGGTAAATATCTATCGTTGTCTGCAAGACTGTTCAAAGTATTTATCGTAGTTAAGTTTATTCAAAGCTTTCCACAGTCACTCCTGTTTGTATGTTTGTACTGTATGTACTTTATCCATATTTTCTCAACTAAACAGGTGTGGGAGTACACCCCGGACGTTGACCTAAACATCAACAGACCCATCTCCATTGTGCTGACACAGTTCCACTTCCTGCTCCTGCTTCATGACCGAGTTAAGGCCATCTGCACTCTGAATGGACAGGTGGTATATGAGGATGTGTTCCCTGATAAATTTGGCACTCTAAAGAGGATGATCAAAGATCCCGTGGGTGGGTTGGTGTGGATCTACACTGAGCGGGCAGTTTTCCGATATCACATTCAGCGAGAGGCCAGGGACGTGTGGCAGATGTACATGAGCATGAATAAATTCGATCTGGCCAAAGAGTACTGCCGTGATCGGCCCGAGTGCATGGACATGGTGCTGGCAAAGGAAGCTGAGCACTGCTTCCAGAATAAGCGATACCTGGAGAGTGCCAAGTGCTATGCGCTAACACAGAACTACTTTGAAGAGATAGCGCTCAAGTTCATTGAAGCCAAACAGGAGGAAGCCTTGAAAGAGTTCTTACTGAAGAAGCTGAATAATCTGAAACAGAGTGAGAGAACACAGATCACCCTTCTTGTCACCTGGCTAGCAGAACTCTACCTAAACCGCCTCGGGCAACTGGAGAGCGACGGCAACAGCATCATCTTCCAGGAAACCCGCGACGAGTTCCGCCAGTTCATTAGCAGCTCCAAGCATAAAGAGTGCTTGTTCAACAACCGCAGCACCATCTACGACCTGCTGGCCAGCCACGGCAACGTGGATGACATGGTTTACTTCTCGGTCGTCATGCAGGACTACGAGCGAGTGATATCCCACTACTGCCAGCACGATAACTACAGCGCAGCTCTGGATGTGCTTGCCAAGCACTGTGATGAGAAGCTCTTTTACAAGTTTTCCCCTGTACTCATGCAGCACATTCCCAAAAATGTGGTTGATGCATGGATTCAGATGGGGAATAGGTTGGACCCGAAGAAGCTGATTCCAGCTCTGATGAATTACAGCCAGATGGGCAGCACCCAGCAGATCAGTGAAACCATCCGCTACATGGAGTTCTGTGTGTATGAGCTGAATGTGACGGAGGAGGCCATCCATAACTACCTGCTGTCGCTTTATGCTAAGTACAAGCCAGACTCTTTGTTGTGGTATCTGGAGCAAGCAGGTACACACACCTCTGAGATCCATTATGACCTTAAGTATGCGCTCAGGCTTTGTGCAGAGCATGGCTACCTCCGGGCCTGCGTACTGGTTTACAGGATTATGGAGCTTTATGAGGAGGCTGTGGATCTTGCTTTACAAGTAAGTGATACCTGTTAAGAAATGGATTTTTTTTTAATCAAAAATGGACTTTGCTTTACAAAATTTGACAGATGCTGCAAATTTTTTGCTTTTTTTCTTTACAAATCATGCGCAGGTTGATGTAGATTTAGCCAAGTCATGTGCTGACCTGCCTGAGGATGATGAGGAGATGAGGAAAAAACTTTGGCTAAAGATCGCCAGGCATGTGGTGCAGGAGGAAAAAGATGTAAAGAAAGCCATGAATTGTCTGTCCAGCTGCAACCTGCTCAAGATAGAAGACATCTTGCCTTTCTTTCCAGACTTTGTCACCATTGACCACTTCAAGGTCTGTAACAAGAATTAATGTTTTGGTGGTTTTGCTTTTTGTTCAATTATGCCATATTTGTAAGTTGTCTCCATCTATTATGTCTGAAATAGGCAGAAAGTTACAATCTAACAGAAAATTTATTATGTTACTTTAATTGGATGTACTTAATGCTCTGATTTACTTTAATCATGGTATCTTAGGAGGCCATCTGCAGTTCTCTGGAGGAGTATAATCAGCACATTGAAGAGCTGAAGCAGGAAATGGAGGAGGCCACAGAGAGCGCTAAACGAATCAGAGAAGACATCCAGGAAATGAGAAACAAGTATGGCGTTGTGGATTCCCAAGAAAAGTGTGCTGCTTGTGACTTCCCATTGCTTAACAGGCCCTTCTATCTGTTCCTGTGTGGGCATATGTTCCACTACGACTGCCTGTTCCAGGTATAAAAAGGGCTTCTAGTCATCATACAAATACATCATTATATCACTATGTGTCACTGCACACATGAGATTTTTCATGTCTTTGATACATAATCATTTGTTTTACAATGTTGAAGGTATCAACATTAATTTAGTCTTTTTTTTCTTGCCTTTTTTTTCCCTCTACCTTGTAGGAAGTGACACCTCACTTGTCAGCCTACAAGCAGAGTCGCCTTGAAGAGCTGCAGAAGAAGCTGGCCGCAACAACGCAATCCTCAAAATCACGTCACCGTCCAGCACCAAAGGAAGAAGGAGATACTGCCAGCCTAGGAAAAGGCAATGTGGGTACAAGCCGTGAGCAGATGATATCAGACATTGACGACATTGTTGCATCGGAGTGCGTGTACTGTGGTGAATTGATGATCAAATCCATCGACAAGCCTTTCATCGATCCGCAGAAATTTGAGGAAGAGAAATCCAGCTGGCTGTGAATAAGGACTTCTTTTTTTATTTTCAGTGTGAAAATAAGACAAACATTTATGGATGAGCAGCAGTGCATCAAAGGACTGATCCATTCTGTGGAAATAGACATTCACCTGATTGCCTGTTGGTAGTGCCTACTCCTGAAAACTTCAGCTTCAGCTCACCACAGCTTGTTTTGGTGTCAATGTTTGAAGCTGTTGGGAAGATCTTTGCACTTCATACGAGAAACAAATATAAATTCACATTGTGGGCAGTCATGTGGAACAGTGTATTGCCAGGACTGTGCTCTGCACATGTATTTGAATGTCTGAAGAAATGTATAAAGGACAGAAATGCTCTGCACCCATTTTATCTGTTAAATGCATTAGGTTATGTACTTGTTGGCACATTGATAAAGCATAGACAAGTATATATGTTATTGTTTTTTGGTATGAAATTGAACTGTGACTCATCAGAACTTGACAGTTTTGATGGAGAAATTGCTCTGTTTAAAATGTAATAAATATTTAACAGTTCATTTTGTCTTTGAGGGCTGTATTGAAATAAGTCTTAATATGACAGTGTCTCAGGATGTAGGCATTTGAATAAGTTGAAGCACCGCATGTACAGGAGTAAGCTTTCCACCAAATCCAATGCTGGTCACTATCTAGTAATTAACTAGCTCATCAGCTTGTAAAGCTATATAAAAATACACACTTGAATAGGCTTTGACTTTTTACAGCCATTTTTTTAATCTTGGAATTTAACTGCTTTAATTTAGCTATTTTTCTAACATATTTTTTTATATATTATATATTCAGAAGTCTAAATACACAAGAAAAACCAATAAACAATGAATTAAATGTAAAATATTGCAGCCGTCTGACATTACCAAAAACGGAGTTCCCGAAAGATGACGTAAGACGTAGCTCGGTAATCTTCGCAGAGTACAGACACTACCAATCGACATCGGAAACTCATCGATGTATTTGTGTTTTATGTAAAAATGTGGCTATAATTTCCACATAAACTAGCAGTACAATCTTGATTTATGAGCAATGGATAGCGCCGGATATTTTTGTCCCATTTGTATCCATAGAGACACCGACAAATTATGATCCCGCTCTCCACAATTGATTAAAATGCCTGCTCCTTGCTGTAACCTCGCCATGGCGTCGTGTCTCTGCTCTCTCAGTAACAGAAAGTGGCCGCCTCTCTGCTGTTGCTGCCGACTCAAAGCTCACAGACTCGCTCGGCGCCTCAAACCGCCATTTTGGAGTCAGAGAACCGAGAGTCGGCAGCAGCGCTAGGAGAGCCTTACTGGGGGACACGGGGCTGAGGTGAGAGTCTCCACAGTGGTTGTTATGGCGAAGGAGCAATGGGGAAGATGGCCAGGAGGGAGAAAGAATTAAAAGATGGGGATCACTCATTCGCCAGGCTACCGAGCCTCTGCTCTTACCCGCTTCAAGGGTACGAGAGGCGCAGGCGAAGGGCCTTGCTGTCGCTGCATCGCGACGGCAAGCAAACTAATGAATTGCTATTAAACTGATATATAATACATTGTTTGGAGGGAGGTGGTGGCCTTAAAGAGACAGAGCCGATTTGAATACCTTATATTTATGGCGTGAGACATCCGTGTCAAAGCGCCTTAGTGTCTGAGAAGCTAACTAGCTAACATAAAAAATATAAAGCGTTTTTAAGAAGGTAATAGTTAAGTATTTCGTTCTGTGAAATATACATAATCTCTAATAAACCACCAAAGTGAAACGACACATTCTGACCGGTTAACATAAACCAGACAGCTGTCAGTGTGAGTGTACCAGCACCTTGACCCCTTTACCCACTGATCACAGCCAGCTAACGGTCGTTAGCCTGTATGCTACAGTCAGATTAGCTAGCAACTCCCCACAAATACTAGCTTCGATTAGCTAGGTCGCTAATTATTGCAGTTACAAGATAATTAATAAGGGAGGCCTATATTATGAGAAACAGAAACGTAAGTTTTTCTTCGTTTAATAAAAAAAATACTGCTTTTATTGAATTATAGTTTTTGGCATTCTTCCACAAGCAAAGAAAGGAACAACCATGAATAATAATAATAAAAAAATATCTATATACTTATAGTAAAGTAGCTATACTTCAACTTTATTTAATAAAGACCAAGAGTCTTTAGTTACAGTTGGCTAATTGCTCCACAGGTAGTACAGTCCTGTTCAGACCTAGAAGCATCCACTAAGGTGTTCTAATTAATTTAGGGAAATCTGCAAAAGAGACTTAATGGAAAGCAGCAGCATAGATAAAAAAAAACAAAACAAAATGTACGTTGAACAAGGTTATTGGTACCCTTTCATGTGTGTCTACGTATTGATAGATAGATAGTTACTCAAACTTAGAAGTCTTTAAAGATGTTCTGCTGACAAAGGCATTTAAATAATGGCTAAATTGATTATTGCAAAGACTCATAATCAAGTCAAAATCTTTTGTTGCTTCAGAAAACCAAATTAAAATACGTTTATCACCTGTTTTGTTTATGGATAACAAACATTAGAAATAAGAAGGCACTAAACTTGCAATGAAACATGGAAGCAGTTGGTACTGGAGGAATTTAATGTATTAAAGGTGGCGAAAGAGCATGGGAATTATCAGACCATCACATGAATAAGTCATTATGAAGTATCATCTCATGTCGGTAAACTGGATTTTAGGCAAAGGTCTTGAGTCTTCCCAACATATATAGACGTCTCTAAAAGCCAAAAATAACTTTGCTGCTGGCTTTTTTGCATATCAGTGATAGAAGTGACTGAAACTGTTGGCAAGCAGGCACAAGAATACTCCAGATACTGCAAAGTGGCCAGGTTAATTTTTTACCATTGATTGTTTCACCTGTACATGTAACTGTACTCAGGATTGTTTCTGCAACCAAACATAGTGGACAGCTGCAAATAACTACACATTTCATTTTAAGAAAACCTTTTTACACATATTAAGTAAAATAATCTTGTTAAAAAATTATTGTTAAAACATATGATTTTTTATCTGATTTGCATGAGGTGACATTGTTCAATATGTCTTCATAATATGAGAAGCAAAGAGTGGTAAATGTCTAATGAAGTCTCTACAGCAATAACAAGGAAGATAGTGTACTGTAATACATTTTATGGCATAGCATTTTACTTGGTAAATATATTTATTCTTACAGTATGTGATATGTCTGAAGAAAATGTCCTCCAAGATGCTGTGGTCCTTTGAATCCTTTGCTATCATACAAGTCAGGTAGTGACTGTGTTTTGCTCCCTGTAGGATCTTTCACCTTTGATCAGAAATCTCAGAAACATGAACAATGCCATCTCTTACTGAGGAGGTAAGTGTACACTGTAATTTGCAGATTTTACTGTGGACAAGCCCTTTAGTTTTGACTGTTATCCTGACATTGAGTCATCTGCCCATCCTTTCTCTCAATTCGTTTCACACCATTTTCTCTTCAGTGAACATTTCTGCCCTGCTGGGTAGAGGAGTGTGAGCTGCATGGCGTCAGGGACGGGTGGCAGACTAGAGGTTGGAGCATCTGGCCTGGCCAAACCTCTCTACCTACAGCGCTTAGAAAGATCCCTGAAGTTGGACAGTTTTTTACGCCAAACTGCCGCTGTCTTTAACAGAGACATTACAAGGTACAGGACAAGGGGCATTTAAGGGTGGGGTTAAAACAGCTTAGGTTTGTTTTGGGTACCAGCTACCGGCTGAATGAATTTAAAAGCACAAACCTGTATATAAAAGTTGTTCATCCTCCATAGATGCATTTTTTTTATTTTTCATTAAGTTGGTAACATTAAATATTTCAACACATACAGTGAAGTTCTGATTTTTACTGCTACACATACAAAGAGAAGAATAGACACCAATGTGCTCCTAACATCTAATTTTCTTATTGTAGTGATGATAGTGATGACAGTGATGGGGCATTGGGGTCAGGGCTTTTCCTGGATCCTTCCACTCAACATGGAACTCTGACTGTGAAGAGTGAGCCATGTGAGCAAGAGGATGGGTTACCAGATGGTAAGCCCCTTAATGGAGTACTTCTGCAAGAAAAAGGTAAGATGGGCTTTAAAAAGTATCTTTTGTGTTATTTACAAGTCATTACATGTGCACTACCACACTGATGCTATCATTCCCCCCTTATTAAATAATCAGATAGTTCATGCTTTTATGTGTAATGTTATGTGTCCCTCTCCTGTTATAACTCAACAGACCAAAAAGCAGATAAAACGAGCCTTTATAATTTTTCCAAGCTGAAGAAGAACAGAAAATGGCTCAAGGTATTTAAAAGATTTTAATAAATCCAGCCTGGCTTCTTCCTTTCCTGCACTACTTGAACCATTTTAATGCTGCGTTTTACCTCCTGCTATAAATGTTGTCACATTCCACCTCTTTTTTCTGCAGAATATCCTGTTGAGTGATGACACCACCGATTCGGACACAGACTCTGACGACGCCAGCTTCACTTTGTCTCGGGAGGAGCTGCATGACATGCTGAGGCTACATAGATACAGCAGGCAGCATCAGAGCAAGTTCTACTCTGACCGAGAGGTGCAAAACACACGGGTGTTTCAACACATTTGCAGTTGGTACTATTGACATAAGTTTTTGTGATTGTATTGTTGTGTTCACTGTGTGTCTTTTCTTGCAGCTTTATCAGTATCAGTACTACAGCACTGGCCTCTTATCTACTCATGACCCTTTCTATGAGCAGCAGCGGCATCTTCTGGGCCCAAAGAAAAAGAAAATTAAAGATGAGAAGAAACTTAAGGGTAAAAAAATGGGGGGAATTCATGATCATATCACTGTAGCATTTGCTAAATAACTTCATATTTAGTTATTTTTCCTTTTTATGGCTTGTCTTTTTCTTGTAGCCAAATTGAAAAAAG
Organism: Atherinomorus stipes; assembly: GCA_023101725.1. Lineage (NCBI taxonomy): Eukaryota > Metazoa > Chordata > Actinopteri > Atheriniformes > Atherinidae > Atherinomorus > Atherinomorus stipes. The sequence goes on from JALJCO010001078.1 coordinate 720,513, forward strand.
TGAAGAAGAAAAAGAAACGGGGAGAAGGAGAATTCCTGGATGAGGATCGTCCTTATGTTAATAAGATCTTTGCTAAGTTTTCCCACGATGCTCCGTTGCCCATGGTGAAGAAAAAGCATCTCACTATTGAACAGTTGAATGCACGGCGACGCAAAGTGTGGCTCACTATTGCCAAAAAGGAGATCCCAAAGGTTAGGATGCAGAAATAAATTTTTTAAAAATTCATGTACTGCAGCATAATTGTTTTCATTAACAGCTTTCAGGCATAAGATTTTTAGGCTCAGTGCCATTTATTCAGGATTATTATCTGTTTTTGTTACAGTCTTTCAAGCAGAAGACATCTGCTAAAAACCTTGTGTTGACCAACGCTAAAAAGGTAAATGTTCCCACGTCTATACAGTTAATGAGTTCTTACAGACATTGTAAAATCATTTTGTCTTTGGTTTCTCTAGTATTTTCCTCTGTTGATGGTTGACTTGTTTGTACTACCTCTGGGTTTCTGTATGAAGTTTTGTGGTCGTCACCTCTTTTTGAAATTTTCTTTAGTTGGCTCATCAGTGCATGCGAGAGGTGCGGCGTGCAGCCATCCAGGCTCAGAAGAACTGCAAAGAAACGCTGCCCCGTGCCCGACGCCTTACCAAGGAGATGATGCTCTACTGGAAAAAGTATGACAAAGTGGAAAAAGAGCACAGAAAGAGGGCAGAGAAGGAAGCTCTGGAGCAGCGGAAACTAGATGAAGAGATGAGAGAGGTAGGTGACAAGGAAGTTACTGTGAGTTACAGTAAGCTTTGAGAAACCTAAGAGGTGATCCATGTTTTTTTTGTTTCCTGCCCTCTCATCCTCTCTCAGGCCAAGCGACAGCAGCGTAAACTGAATTTCCTCATCACCCAGACAGAGTTGTATGCTCATTTCATGAGTGGCAAAGCCAGCATGGGGGGGGCGGGAGCTGATACAGCTCAGGAGGAAATTCTGAGAAAGCTTGAAGACAATGCAGCCCAGAGACAAATAGATATTGGAGGAGGAGTGATGGTCAACATGGGACAGGAAGACTATGGTATGACTACAGCTATCTTGTTGTTGATGACTAATGTTGTAATATATATCAACTCCCCTTGTGAAATTAAATACACATTACTATTTTTGTAAGAATGTCAGTGTTTCCTGTTTTTCTCTTATTTTTTGGTAATACACTCTGGCATGTGGCAAAAAATTGTCAGACTTAATCTGATTCCAATGATTCCATTTATAAAATGACATTATGTGATTACAGATAGTGAATACTATAAATCTCAGGCCTTGAGGAATGCCAAAGAAGCCTATCAGATTCATCAAGAAAAGGTAAGCTGATGCATGCACACCAATAGAAGATTCACTTATTCAAAGCACATAAACCCTGCTTTAATTTGCATTATCTCCAAAAATGTTTATGTAGACAAGGATGTTTGATGAAGAAGCTAAAGACAGCCGCAGCGCTTCTCTACATGTCGCCGGCAGCTTGTCCTCAGGCATCATCTCTGGGTTTGGAGAAAGCTACAGCCTTTCAAATCCATCCATTCAAGCAGGAGATGACATTCCTCAGCCTACAATCTTCAACGGAAAGCTTAAAGGCTACCAACTCAAAGGCATGAACTGGCTCGCCAACCTCTATGAACAGGTAACCATGTCTATCTCTGAAACTTGGAACTTTAAGGAATGACTTTTGTATTTTTTTGTTTGCAATGCACATATCTGATAGCTGGATTGAACATAATACAGTGGACATTAGTTGCTTGTGTTTAGCTTTAGTGAAAAAAAAAAACAAAACACAAAACAACTTTTTTATTAATTCAACAATCATTGCTGAGTGTTTTTTTGGCAATCCATGATATATGATTACTCATCCACATGGAAACATTTACTGTTTTGTCTTACTTCTTCTCATTTCTGCAGGGAATTAATGGAATCTTGGCAGATGAAATGGGACTGGGGAAGACAGTTCAGAGTATCGCCCTGTTGGCCCACCTAGCAGAGGTGAGAGAGAGGACTAGGTCAAAAGGCTTTTATACAGCAAAACGTGGTGGGATTTTCACTTAACTGCTATTGTTTTTGACTAATGGAAACATCTACTAGGCTGCTACTTTGCACACCTGCATCCTTTAAAGAGTCCCCGGTTTCTGGCTATGCTTTTTGCAGGTGCTGGAACATTTCATTGCATGAGCAAATGTGACAGATTTCATAAATGTGAATAGTTGGTTTCCCAGCTCTTTAGATCTCTTGGTCTCCAAACTCTGAAAGGGGGGGGGGGGGGGGATAAGTGGAAATGTGAGCTTTTTAGTTCACTGTCGTTGACAGAAAGATGCATGGCGTGTTCCTCCAGGGCTTCCTGTTATTGGGTGCTGCTCACACATGCATGTACAAAGACCACCTGCTGCAGCTGCTGCTGATATATTCTTTTTTCTGTTCCTGCACAGAGAGACAACATCTGGGGTCCATTCCTGATCATCTCCCCGGCGTCCACACTCAACAACTGGCATCAGGAATTCACCCGCTTTGTGCCTAAATTCAAGGTGAGGATCCCCAACACTGCTGAGTGAGCACACCAACGGAAACAGATGCTAAAGCATTTAAAAGAACCAAGTTTATACTACTTTTCTATTGTTGACATTTCTTGTCACTCCAGACCTTTCAATAAACATATAAGAACAAATGAAAGATAAAAATGTCTAGCTCTGACCACTAGAGGGCACTATTGTCGCATTGCCCATTTAAAAGTTTTTTTCTGCTTTCTTTTTTTAAGGGTGGCTCTTATTGGAAAAAAAAACGTCTTTTTGCATGTTTTAGCTTGCCTTTGACAGACTGTGTATAAGCTACAAATCATTTATCAAGAACATCAATATAGCAGCTATGCTTGAGTGCACACACCCATATTCAGTGTAATAAACATAACTCTTTGTTGTACTCAACATTCAACTATGTCCACTTTCTCAGCTAGTTTGGAAATAAATCAATTCCAGTTTGTTTTGCTAATGAGGTGTGAAAAGACCCTATTACACAATTTGAAGATAAGCTTCCTGAGCACTCAAAGCAAGACTGAGTGAAAACAATGGAATAGCAGTTTGTGTTGAGTGATATTGTGATGTGCAAGTCTTTTCACATCGCTAATACTCAAGTGAGTGAAGAAGAGACTCAAACATGATTCTGGGCCAAGTCACCGCAGTTGTGTATGTTCTCTGATCAGTAACTGTGGGGGGTTTAATGTTGAATGCTCAGCATAAATAGATTTGCACAGTGATCATTTTAGAGTTGATACACCTGTTAATTTGTTTTGTTACTGACTTGCCTGTCAGGTGTTACCATACTGGGGGAACCCTCATGATCGCAAAGTGATACGAAAGTTCTGGAGTCAGGTAATGATGGTTTGTTTGTGAAGATGCATCACTCTGTATTTTGAAATGAATGAAAGCTGCTCTAAACAGTAGATTTGACTTATCCCTCATGGGGATTTGTTTTTCATAGAAAACCCTTTACACACAAAATGCACCATTTCATGTGGTGATCACAAGCTACCAGTTAGTGGTTCAAGATGTCAAGTACTTCCAGAGGGTGAAGTGGCAGTACATGGTTCTGGATGAAGCCCAGGCACTGAAAAGCAGCTCCAGGTAAGAGAAAAACAGCTATTTTGTTGTTGTGTCTCAAACACAGTGTTCATGCAGTGACACTCTGCCTCCTTTTTTATTTGTTATTGTTGATTATTATGTTGGTATTAAGATTTTGCAATAGTTTTATTTGTTTATTTATTAGCCTTTTAATCACAATTAAAGTTTGATACACATTTCTTAATTCTCCTACTCTCATTTCAACACAATTACTTAATTTTGGCCAAGAAAAATAGAAATAAAATAGGGCTTTTTTTGAAATACTGTAAGCCTCTACACAGTGCTTACACAGACGGCCTCCTGGTGCTCCTGCAGATTTTGGCCAACATTTCTTTTTTCTAAACAGTTAACACAATGTACACTTGGGGCGAAAAGTGTTATCAGAAATGCTAAATGAACGCAGCTTGCAATAAATCAGCTCGAAGAACAACGACACAGTTCTTAAACTCGTGTTAAAAATCAACAGAAAGAGTCTGGAAAAACGTACTGGTCGGCTTCCACAACTACGCGACTATGTCATTTTTTAGTTGCTATTGGAAATGGGCCAAAATCTACATATCCTCTCAGAAAATGATTTGAAAAACATTTAATCTTAAAAACATCCACAGGTCAGATTCACACTTCACACTTTCAGAGTCACTGACATGATTACATTTGACATTTGGCTTAGATGCTAAATGTTTGTAGCTGTTAGATTAGAGAGTCTCAGTTTCTGATTTTTTTTCTTTTTTTAAAAAATATTGTTAGTGTTCGATGGAAAATCCTCCTGCAGTTCCAGTGTCGAAACAGACTCCTGCTGACCGGGACGCCTATCCAGAACACCATGGCTGAAGTGAGCAGTGTGTGTGTGTGTGTGCGTGTGTTTGTGTTGTAAATGTATGTGTAGAAATCAGTACTGTTAACAGTTGCATGTTATTACTGCCTCTCAGCTGTGGGCCCTGCTGCACTTCATCATGCCTACATTGTTTGATTCCCATGAAGAGTTTAACGAGTGGTTCTCCAAGGACATTGAGAGCCACGCCGAAAACAAGTCTGCCATCGATGAGAGTGAGTGCAAAAAAAACATTTCCCTCAGCCACCTCTCGAATTTTTTTCTCCCCTAATTTTCTAGCTGACAACACCTAATTTTATATTGTTTCCATTCATGTCAGCGTGGATGTTTATCTCTGTACAGTATTGCATATACTTTACAGTTAAAAAAAGATTGATTTGTTTTGCAGACCAGCTTTCCAGGTTGCACATGATCCTAAAGCCTTTCATGCTGCGCAGAATCAAGAAAGATGTGGAAAACGAGCTCTCGGACAAGGTAAAGGAGCAACTTTCTTTCTTTTCTCTTGGCCTGAGCTGTTTAGATGCATATAAAGTAATAACAATTTACAGTGTTGTGTCCTAAAGAAGGAATTTATTTTTTTCCCGCAAAATCTGACCTTGAAATTTATGCATAACCTTAAATGTTTGGAAATTATTTAATCTATCAATTTTCAATTAAAAATCCATCTCATAATCATGCTAATAAGTTGCCATACATTCTTTCTCCACTTTTGTTAAATCTGCTCTCCTCTTCCTCCCTCTGTTTCCTTGTATACCTCACTGACAGAAAAGAGTATTGCAATAAGTCTGTGAGTGATGCTTGTGCTGGCAGATCCCTCTGACAGATGTTGGACCCGGGGTCTGCTGCTGTCACAGGCGCTGCACACATACTTGCTCATACACTGTGGGAGTCTCGATACCCAGAGGCAGAGGAGTGACAGAGTTCACAGCTCCCCCACATCTGTCTTCTTCACTTTTCCTCTGCACCCACATGTAGCTCTGCCAACCCACTTCCTTTGCTTCTCCATGCTCATTGGGTTTCTGTTGTTCTGCCAACACGCTGAAGCGAAAGCTAATCTGTGAGGTTCTCACACAGTTCAGGGTTGTTTGGGTTGTTGCTTTTTACTTTTTCTTTTCTCATTAAAGCGTGACACATGGATAAAAGCTTAGAGGTTGATATGTGTTTGATTTTGTGTGAAATGGGTGTGAAAGCTGCACCGATAAGTTTACTTTTGGTGAAGTTCTTTTAAATCACTGCGCAACACTGAAAGTACAACATAATTAAAGCGCTAAGTCAACAGAAGAAAAAAAAAGTTAAAAAAGGTTTTTCTTAGTGTTTACTTGGCTCTCAAAAACAATGGCATGGCTACTGTTGCACATGGTGATAACTGCTAGGGCAGGTTTATGAGTATATTAAGTAGCTGGGAATCCTTCAGTACAGCTAGTCTTCTCTCTCTCTGCAGATTGAGATCCTGACCTACTGCCAGCTGACGTCCCGACAGAGATTGCTCTACCAAGCCCTGAGGAACAAGATCTCCATCGAGGACCTGCTGCAGTCCTCCATGGGCACAGCCCAGCAGGCTCACAGCACCACCTCCTCACTCATGAATCTGGTCATGCAGTTCAGGAAGGTATACGCTGTGGCAGATTCATTATCCCTTTTGTGACAAACAAAAACAGCAGAGAGTTTTGGCTCTCTTGTTACAGTTTTTTATTTCAATTTAATGAACATATTCTATTGTACAGTATTGTGAAATTATAACGGAAGAGGTTGGGAGCACACGGTCAAACAAGCATGAGTACGTGCATTTTGTTAACTGCACCTGTGTGTCTGTGTGTGTAGGTTTGCAACCATCCAGACCTGTTTGAGCGTCAGGAGACACGCTCTCCTTTCCACATGTCCCTCAAGCCGTACATCATGTCAAAGTTACTTTACTGTCAAGGCCTCATTCGTGCACACAACCAGGCCAAGAACAAGTAAGTTCTTTACATAATGAAGCATTTACAGACACACTTGATCCGCACAAATATTCCACAAATCCATTTAAAGCCGGTCTATCAAAAGGTCTGATAACATTGCTTGAATAGGATTAGGTTTGTATATGAAATTTCTGTCTAAACATAGTTAAATATTTCTTCAGCAAATCTTTGTCCTTGTGGACATTTGCTGATTTTGGGGCTCACAGAAGGTTATTATTCCAATTATGGCTCTAACCATAGGAATTTTGTGGGTTGGACAGGGATCAAATTATCATCCCTCATTCCGTTTCTAATGCTGCCTGCCACATTGCGATTTAACCTGGTCTATTTTCCCATGTCCTTCTCAGATTATTGCAAGTGCTGTTGTCTCCCTTCTCTCCACATCACATCCAGCAGTCTCTGTTTCACAGGAAAGGTGAGCGCAAGATTCCAGGGAAAGGGTTTATCTTTCTCTTAGATGATCTCTCCATTTTTTTCTCCCCATGGTTTCATATTGTTGTTTTTTTCTTGGTATCATCTTGTATTGTTTATTCTGTTTTTACTGCCTTAGGTGATGACCGAGGAAGCTGCTTCTCTTTCTTGCGCTTTATTGACGTGTCACCAGCTGAGATGTCCAATCTGATGTTGCAAGGCACTTTAGTGAGGTGCGAGTCTTTTTTTTATTATCTTCGGCTCTTTTAGACTTTTGCATCTGATTTAAATAGATTAAATAAACTGTTTCAGATCAAACTCAGACTTAACGTCATGCATCTTTTCAAGACACTAGATGTGCATTAGCTCTGGATGTGTTATGCTTTCTACAAGACCTCCATTCTTTTCTTTAGAAACAGTTAGATTTAGCAAATAAGGTGATGTAACTAACGTAATTTTTTCCTTCCTGGCTTGCACTATTCCTTTTCACAGATGGTTAGCCCTTTTTCTGTCCCTGAAAGCTGCATACAGGCTCCACCATCAACGCCTGTTTAACCATGAAGAAGGGGAACAGGAAGATACCGGGGATAGAGTCAGAGCAAAGTCACAGCCCAGGATAAAGTGTCTATCTCGTAAGGACCTGATTCTGTGGGTTAACAGACCCGTCGCCTTCCCCAACACACAAACCAGCTCCACCCTCCAGGTGAGAAACACTCAAACACACTTAAGAATGTAATCTGTTCACAATGAAGTCTAAGTAGCCATCTGCAGTGTACATTAATGAAGGCAGAAACATGAAACACCAGTAGGCAGCTGCTGTGCTGCTGATGAGACTGAAATTTTCCCCAGAGCATCCGTTGGTGTTTGGCCACACACCGCGCTCTCTAGCTCAGGCTTCCTTTGAGTCCACTGGGATACAGTGTGGAACATAATCCCTTTGCAACCCTTTGACCCAATAACACTGACTTCCCACCCTGTGCAAGTCTCTCGGGCCTATGAAAGCCAGCATCTATCTTTACTCCGTTGTGGGACATGTAGAAGAAAGCTGTATGAATCACTTGTCTTCTTTAGACAGGAGTAAAGTAGTCTAAAAGCCAAACCGCATTGTAACTTTCTGCAGAAGAAGAGGAGAGGGAGTGGCGATTACTAGATGGATCTCAAATGTTGTGTTGGTTTTACTCACAGAGCATTGAAACATGCAACTACTGGCAATGGGACAGAATTTAATCGTCTTGTTTAGAGGTCATTGTCAGTGTGAACTGGTATACAAATCCAATGTGGTGCTGGTGGTTTATAGCAGACTATGTAAGATTTGGAAAATAACATTGCACATTGTTTTTGATCCAACAAGACATTCTGATAGCTTTGTAAGTAAAAATGTTTTGCCAGACCAGCTGTCTTGGGGATAAATGTAGAATACCACAGTTCTGATCAGATGCTCTCAAATGTTTTCATATGTGTGGGACTCTGTAGCTGAGACTCAGTGTTACACTGAGACAGCACATATTTCTTCCTCTTCTGTTTGACAGAATTGGAAATCTTGTCGTCCACTACGCTAATGATGTGTAGGTGCCAGTTTAAATATAGTGGCCACCTGTAAAAATGCAATAGCACACATCCTTTCTATTTCAACACTGCTGCAAGAAGGTTTCAATTATTCTGTTTGGCTATAAAACATTGAAATACAACTGATCAAATTCTGCCCTCCAAACCAGATTTATGTCACATGACCACCCTCTTTCAATTCTACCTTAACCTGTTGGGTGGAAAACACCAGGGGGGTAAAAGCTGTAGGGGTAATTCCATCCTCTTCTTCCTCTGGTGGCCTCATCACATCGAGTTATGCAGCTGCCTTGCATCTTAACTTCCCCTCCTGGAGCGGCTCAAGGGGCGAGCAGAAAAATATTTTAAAAAAAGAGCTTAAAATTGAGAAAGAAACAGAAACCTGGTGGACACCTGGAGAGCTAATATGGTATATGGTGCTGAATGGCCATACTGACCCTTTTACATCTGAGCTTCCCTGCAGCTTTTGCTGACTTCTTTCAGCTCCTTTGTTTTCTCTTGAAGCTGCATGTAGCTGGCACATGGTGGCATTTCTCTCTGCTTAGTTCTTCTTACTCTGGCTGCGTGCTTGACATTGCGGTCAGTGTTGCACTTAGCTTTCCAGGGCTCCTGTTGAGAAATGGGGAGGAAAAAGACAGCTGTGAATGTCCCAGCCCAACGTCCCTTTTTGCCTTTGGCTTTCTCCCCTTGCATATTTATCTATTAAACTTATTCAGAGTAGATGCAAAGCTGGCAGGTATCTCTCTTTTATACCTCAAAATTTAGTGTGCTCCTGTTTGTCTGTCTTGGCCATGCACTGTAGTAACTTTGGTGAAGAGCTGCAACCTGCCATGAGATGGCACTGTGTTACCATAATTAGACACAATACGCATATGTCACTGTACACTTTTAAATCTTAGTGTTAATTAGGTTGTCTGAGTGTTGATTTGTGTCAAAATGTGTATTTGTCTCACACCGTGTAGGTTAGATTATGAAGCAACCAGATTCATCCTCCAAAATTTGCAACTCAAATCATATAAGCTGCAGTAATCATACATTTTATATTTAATTTAAGCATTTAACTGAAATGTAAAGTAATGTTTTAGGAAGCCAGTTAAACTTAAAATATACTGCACTCATATATGCACCCAGTAACCTTTGCTGCAAAATGTGTTCAGGAGTAGCCAGAGTGACAGATGCAGTCACCATTTACTCAGTTTGGCTTTTCATAAAATAAGACAAAGTTGTTTTGTGTGTTTGTCAGAATTTGGTGTTCACAGCCTTCAGACCCGGCATTTTAGGACATACTGACGTGACGATCCACAGTAGAAATTCTGCCATCTCCACACTCAGGCCCTGCCAGCCCACGCTGCCACCCAAGTTCCTGCTCGCCGCTGCACCCAAGGTAAGCATGCACCATCAAGACTCAAGGGGCCTGAAGAAGACACTCCTGCAAGTTCTCCGTGTGTGTTTGTGTGGTCAGTCGGGGTTGTCCGTTTGACCGTGCAAGGACAGGCAAGCATTTGGGTGGTCGTGGAAGTAGAAGAGGGAAGCTCTGTGAACATTGCTTTTGTTGGTTTTAACAATGAGAAGCTCTTATCTGTGAAATGTGTGTGGCTGGGGTGTGGGGTGACCACAGTGCCTTCCAGCTGCACTTAAAAACAAACAGTCTGTTAAAAAAAAAAAAAAAAGAGCTCTTTCCACAGGTTGTTCACCAGTTGTAAAGCTTCCTCTCACTCCCCCCTCCACAGACACACACAAACACACACACAACAGATGCAGAACCTGCTGATTCAGGGAAACCAGCCCTGCAGCCCGCTCCATCACACAGCATTTGGTGTCTTTAATAAAAATCATCATCATAATGCAAAGCAGATGCTCAAAAATATCAACTGATGGGTTCAGATTTCAATTTAAAAGAATGAATAAGTCCTCTGCTTGTGTCAACCTGCAAGTTATCTTCTGTTTCCTAGGTGACGGCAGTTCCCATGGAGCGTTATTGTGACAACCGCAGTGCTGAGTACAAGTGGCGGGTGACGCGCACCGGAGGGGGCTTGATCTTCAAACAGTGTTTTCTGTATGGCTCCCCTGAACTTGCATCAGATTGGCATGTGAGGGCCAATACCTTCCACCCAGAAAGCCCTGGGGGTCTGATGGCCCTTTACCCTCGCCATGGATGGTCCTTCATAAGGATTCCTGGTAAGGACTGCAATTGTGTGTGGATTTACTATTGAAATGCCTTTAGGTGCAATTTGCTTTAAGTCCATTCATAAATACCTTCAAACTTTGATGAATAGTAGTGGTCTGCAATGCCATGAAAAAAGTAGCAGTAACAGTAACCCACAGAAGCCCAATGGAGAATCCACCAAAGGTCTCTGTCTTTCTTATGTCTATCTGTGCATCTACCAAGTTACAAACCCTTTACAATCTGATAACTTCTGAGATAAAGCCCTTCTGCGGAGAGGTTAACCTGCGTAAACACACAGGTTAATTCCACGAAGGTGTGGATACAGGATTGTCTCCTTTTGTGGTCTTTGCAGCCAGTTTCTGCCTCTCCAGCTCTTCATCTGTTGAGGTTGGTTTGTTAGCTAAAGGGTCAGCTGGAGTAAAGTAGACGGTGGTTTTGCTGCCAGGGTGCAGATGCCTGATGGATGTCTAAAGTTAAAAAGGTCATTGCCTTTTTACAGGCAACACGTCCGTTCTCACTGACCTGTTCAACTTCTGTTGCTCTGATAAACTGGAATCTGATGATTGCTTTCTTTTTGTTTTGTGAGAAATGGATGCATGTATCCTGAGTTGATACTTTAATGGCTTTTAGTTCTTTAAGTCACAATTAATCACAACTCTCTGGTGCACTTACTATTATTCAACTTAGAAATATTTCTACAAATCCTATCAGACTGTATTATAAAGTGTCTTTTTTTTTTAATTTTGCCAATCTGTGAATGCATGTGCTTGTGAGAGCGTATGTGTGTAAAAGTGAGAAACAAAACAAGTATTTGTGTGTCTGTGTGAGAACAGTCTGAAAGCTCTTGTGAAGTTATACGCAGGCAGACAAAGCGAGGAAGTTTAGCCACTGCTCATTGTTCAAGTGCTTAGTTAGGTAACACTAATAGATGGTCTGTCTGTGTGCAAGTGAGTGTGTATATGTGTGTTGTTTGTGCACCATCGAGCCCATTCAGGGAACGGTGCAGTGCTCACACAGGGCCCGAGGAGTCCCTCAGCTCGCCGCACACACTCTCCCACGCTCGGTGGCGTTGCCCCGTCTTCGCACACAAACTTCAGGCAGACTTCACTGCTGTCTCTCTGGCTAACAGACAGGCCCGTGTACTGTTTTGAAATGAGTATCTGGCCGCGGCCCCTCAGTCCGTCTGGTCTCCCACTTCTTTCTCAGCCTCAGCAGGAAGGAAGTGACCCAACACTCCGGCACCCGTCCTGCGCTGAACGCATTGTTGCCACATCAAGGCTCAGATATGTACAGTAGCTCAGCTGAAGTTTCCCACCCTCCTGCTCCTCCGTACTCCCAGCTCCACACCTTAAGAACAAATGGCAGAGCTGAATAACTGTTTGTTTGAGCACCATGGCGTGAGTAGTGCTGCCCACTGATATCGATGGAAGGAATCTAATCAGAGGACTTATTAGGAATCAGGCAACAGAGGAGGAAAAAACAATTGAAGCTGTAACGTTTAGGCCACAGATTTGTTTGTTTTTGATGTTGTTGTGTGGACAGGATTTCCCAGAGCAGAAGATGTTTCATTCAAAAAGAAATTATCGAAATTACGTCAAAAGTGCTTATATGAACGATGATAAAGTGATAATAAGACCTCTCTGTTGCAATGAGAAAGAAGAGAAGATGTATCTAGATATCTTCAACCCATGCAGCCACCCTGTCTTTGTAACAGGATGAGACAGAGGAAAATATTTGGGTCCAGAATTAAGAAGAAGTTTTGTTATAAACCTAAAACATCTAGTGTGAAATCTCAGTTCAAGTGAAACGGGTCATCCTTAGTCTGCACAAACAAAACAAATCCATCAGATAGTTAATGGGAACATCAGGAGTGGCCACATCAACAGTTTAGTTCATTCTGAGAGGAAAAATAATACACCCATGAGCTCTGTGATGTAAAAAGGCTGCTTCAGGAGGTAGACGTATGAACTAAGCCCCCTCCACAAGGTGAACATCGCTTATCAGATTAAAGAAAACAAAAAAAAGATTACACTCGGAGAGATCAAAACATTGTACGTGAAGGTTCGGCAGTAAGTGGGGCAGCAGGCAGGGTGTGTCTTTATTGTTTCCAAAAACCAACTTAAAAAGTCAGAGCTCAATCTGTGACTGATGAGACTAAAATCAGACTCTACCAAGATGATGGGAAGAAAAACACATAGGGAAGGTTCAGGATTTAAAGGATACATCAGCAGCTGTAGGTCAAATGTACTGTAGGTGATGGCATGGGAATGCTCGGCCTCCAGTGGATCCAGGTCACAAGTGTTTGATGATGTGACTAAAGAACAAGCAGCCAAAGGAATTGCGAAGTGTATAGAGATGTACTCTGATCAAATCAAGCCAAGAATAAACTGTGCTTTGCAGAACAGATGGATAGTGACCAAAAACGTACTTTGAAAGCAACCCAGAAGAAGTTAAATACTCTGGAGTGGCCAAGTCAAACATCTGATCTCAACCTGATTGAACTGCATTTCACCTCCTTAAAATCAAAACTAAATGCTCAAAGAAAAAAAAATCTACAAACAACTGAACACAGCTGCAGTTAAGACCTGGAAAATCATCTCAAAGAAAGAAACTCATTATTTGGTTGCACAAGCTTCTCTACAAATGTATAAAAATGCCTATTTTATTCTTTGTCAAGTTAATGCTTCTAGCTCCATTCGAGTGTCTAAAAATGGGATTTACTTATATTCTCCTTCCCTTCTTTTTAATTTTAGATGCCTTCATATAACCACTTGCACTTTAAATCTGTCATTCATCTTGAATACATTTTAATTAAAAGCAAAGTCCATATATTTCTAAACCTAACTGGAGTTACAGTCACGTTTTCTACCTTTTGTTCTCCAGAAATGCTGCACATATCAACACTTGGATTACTTTATGTTCAAACGGAGTTCAGTTTTAAGTAAAAACATCAGTTTTTAAGTTTTTTTCAGCTTTCATGCTGTAGAAATACTTGTAGAATATTTAAATGTCACACAGAAACAACTATACTTGCTGCCTGTGTGGCCTCTGTCCCATTTAGGGTAATTAGAAGCAACCGCCCCACAAAATGATGGGCTTCTCACTATAGAAGCAGCTTCTGACTCTTTTTCTAGCTTCATTGTAAACTGTGATTTGACTGCCACCACTGGTAAAGACTTTGGTATTTCTGTGTTATGTTGCTTTTTTCTGATTTATTTGAATACATGTGTGTGTGTGTATCTGTGTATCAAGACTATGAGAAGTTAAGAGAAGTATGTCAGTTCTGGCCCTGCAACTCACATCAGACTGTGGGAAATGCAGTTGTGCCTTCCTGTCCCTTCAAAGAAACCCCAGCTCTCCAGCAAAATGGCAGGAAACTTCCCCAGCCCTCTGATAGACGGGCACAAAACAACACAGACGGCCAGCCTCACCACATCACTGTCTGACTCTGCCCCCTCTCAATCCGCATTAAATTGGCACCGCCAACCGTCTCTGGTATTTGGCTTTTTTTTTTCTTCTTCTTCTTTTTCCCCAGCAAGAAAAGGAAAACAAAGCAGCCAGCCAAGTGAGTAAAGGGACTGAGAATTCTGAGTCTAATTTATGGCTATTAATGTCTCCACAAGATGGAAAAAAAAATAAAAAATTAATTCACAAAAACTTTATAATCTTCGAAATCCAAAGTCGACTGAAGGGGGAGACATTAGCCGCATTATTCCTCACAGCCGGTAATATCTGTCTCACTCTGTTCTTATCCAGCAAGCTTTCATCTGTGGTGTTTGAGTCAGCTGAGGCCGTGGCTAATTATCAGAGATCTAATGAGAGAGTTCTTAGTGGGTCCCTGTGGTATGGTTAGATTCCCCGACAAAACCTGTAGCTCTCATCTGTCTGTCTCTTTTGTTGCAGAACTACTTCTAGAAAACCGATGAAAGTGGTCACCTTGCATGCTTAAAGGGAAGCCTTTAAGCATGTGCAAACATGTTATGTTTACATACATCTTAGTGTAGTTCACCTCTCCATTCCTGTCCCACTTTCTCTCTCTTCCAGAGCTGACAGTGTTTGATAGACACAGTGTTGCACCAGTAAAACTTCAGCAAGTTCCTAAAAGACTAAATGCTCCTTTTTCCTGTCAGTCACGTCTCTATCAGCTTCTTCAACCTCCCACTGGCATCTGGCGCTTCACTATCCCGATGCTGTTGCTGCTAGAAAATTAAGTTTAGATCTGATTTTGTCAATATGTGCAGAAGCAGCAAAGTAGCGTCGGGTTAATATTTCCATCATCAGCAAAGCTGAACAAGTGTTGCCCATTGACTTATTGATTTCACAGTGTAATGTATCATTATACAGTGAGAGGCTGATGCCTGGTTCGATCGTTGATTCGACCTGTGCTCTGGCCCCCCATCTGTCTCTCTTTCTCACATAACCATCCATCCATCTTCCTTTACCAGCTCTAGCTTTGCAGTCATGCTGTTATTTGTCTTCTCTCTTTTTTTTTTTCTTGTTTGGTCGCATCTGGCTCGCCTCTCTTGCCGTTGAGGGCAGCTCTGGTTTTGGCTTTGGCAGCAGAAGCAGAAGCAGAGGGGAAGGGGACAGGACAGAAGATTGTAGTGGCGTATTAATGAAATTAGCGCTGTACTTGGTTTGGGAGTATCAGGCGCCAGGCACCAGGGCTGGGCTAGGGTTAATTAGCTGGCAGCACGCCTTTAATTGGGTCAGGACCATGTCAGGCCCCTGGCTCTGGCCCTACAGGGATTGAATTACAATATCAGGGGACAGACAGCAGGGGGGGAAGGAGAAGGGGATATGTGTGTAGGGGTGGGAGTGGCAGTAGTGGAGGAGAGAAGGATGTAGAGGGTGCTGGAGGGTGTAGCGGATGAGGCGGGGGGGACGGGACAGGGGAGTGTAGCTTAATCTGCCAGCAGGCGGTGTGGATAGGCAGAGATGGGGAGGGCTGGCTGGGTGAATACCACTGTTAGACTGGATTGGATTGAAGCGAAAGGGTGGGTGTGGGGGTGCTTATAAAAGGGGGACAGGGCAGGTGGTGAAGCTTGATATGTGTATCCATAGCAACGGCAGAGTGGTGTGACACTGCATGTGATTTGGTTGTGTTTTGGGGTGTGGTCTGAACACAGTGCTCAGCTGTGTCAGCCCACCATTTTCAAAAGTTGTTTTGTGTCCTCGGAGCATTTAGACCTACAATTTAATTAAAAAATGGAGCCAGGTGTCGCACTCTAATTGTTCCCCTGTTTTGTTTTCGCATACAGCTATCTGAACCTTTTGTTTCACCCTCGGCTACTTAATAATGCTGTTCAAAGTGGGCTCATTTCTTTTCACAGAATCTTGAAGGGCAGAATACTAGATTCATCAGAGTATAGACATATTCAATTCTAATCCCTCTAATCTCCCCCTAATTCATTTTACATGCATGGTTACTACATTTAGTTTGCTCACATTTACGACCTGTGGTCATGCATTTCTCTGCAGCCACATGTAGCTCATAATGCAAGCCATAAGTGTTACATTGGAATGACACAGACCACCAAAGCCCTCCCAAATGGCAGTTATTCATTTTCTTGGCTTTCCTTTATGGGGTATGGCAGCAATATTTAGACTGCATGCAGCACTAAATGCTTTTGAACTCAGCCACCTCTTGCTAAGTCACATTTCTGGGATTTAGGGAGTCTTGATGGTTACAGTGATGTTTTCTTTTTATACACACACACACACACACAAAAAACACACATATATATATATATATATACTGTATATGTATATAACACACAACATGATTCAGTCTGTTTTTCTTTGGTTATATGGTATTTTCCCTCACGTTGATTATTTCCTTGCAGCTCAGGCCACTGTCTATTGAATTTGTTACTGGTCAGATGATGCCAACACAAAATAGATTGGAACGTGTAACCTGTGTAGTCAAGTATCAGATTGGTGTTTTCTTATAGAGCAGAGCTGCTTCCCTATTACTACATCCCTCCTAATCCAGGCATAAACAAAAGGATTATCCTGACTGACACGTCTCTGTGACCAGAAATAATAGCATCCAACTGCTTATAATAAAGGATTTTCTGATTCTGAGTTTATACCCATTAAGAACAGGTTTGGATATGGCCAACATTTGGTTGTTTGACTCTGGTGTTCAGATAAGAGCTTTAACCCATCTTCAAGCATGAAATCTGCTAAACAGAAACAGATGAAGGGCAGCGGGTTGAACAGTATTTCCTTACATGAGCTTTTGTGTTTTTGCCAAGTGGTGGTTTGCAACTGGGTGCCTGTTGGTGCAGTCCACAGGGTTAGCGGGATGCCCTTGACTGCGCAGCAGTCATGGTTAGACTGGCACCTGCGGTGAGGAGACTCTGTCTGATCTAAACCACGACATCACCGCAGTCACCACTGGGCTAATACTGCCTTGATGTAACTGGAGCCACCACGGGACCCCTTTTTTTTCCCCTTGTATGTCTAAGCTGCTGGATGCTACGCTCTGCTTTCCATCTCATCCTTCTTATTTTACTGGTCAGCAACTCTTGACGTCATGAACCAATTTATTGGAATGACATGTTTGTCTGGGGGCATACAGTGCATCGGGTTCTTTGTATACCAAATCTTGGACACAGCAAATCTAGCACTGTGCTGGAGCTGTTTTAGTTGTAGTTTATTGCCTGTTAACATATTAGTTACCTTTTGTGATTCTTCTTTGGCCATGTTTCCTTTTTTCTCAGTTCTATTGGGCCATTTTTACCTGTTCTGGTAAAACGGAAGGTCTGTTTATCAGCCATTTGCAGAAAAAACGTAAAGCTACAGTCAGAGCTAATCCTATTTTTAATGAGCTTCATGGACTCACAGCATATGACAGGCTAACACTACTCCACATCAGTGAGCTCTTCAGTCTCTCCCCTGAGCATTTTGCCTATTCATCTCTTCTATTAGTTTCTCTTTAACACCTCTACAGGACCTGACCTTGTTTAGGGGACAATACTAACGGGGGT
Source organism: Atherinomorus stipes (assembly GCA_023101725.1). Lineage (NCBI taxonomy): Eukaryota > Metazoa > Chordata > Actinopteri > Atheriniformes > Atherinidae > Atherinomorus > Atherinomorus stipes. The sequence continues at coordinate 738,074 of JALJCO010001078.1, forward strand.
CACAGGTCAGGGTTCAACCCGAGTACAGATTAGCATATATTGTTACTGCTTAAAAGTCAAGAAAGATTCATTTGTGTCTTGTTGGCTCATCAAGGGCATTGTAGTACAGATGTTTATTTTATATGAGTATTTTACAAATATGTGGCAGGACGTTGTTATATGAATGCATTATTGCAGCTTCAGTTTACATTTTCAGGCCATGTGTTTTGAATTAATGAGGCATGATTTTAACGCTGTTGGTTACGTTACTCTGACAAAGCAAGGAAATAAGACTGAGAAATATTTATAAGCCCAGGTTTTCACTGCACAAAAGGCCTCGTGAACAAGTGTCCAACTCCAGGGCAAGACGGCCAAGCCTCACTCTCCCATGGGGACTCTCTTGTAACCCTGGCCCGACCCTGCCAGCTGACCCTGGCCTGAGGTTCCCCCCACTCAAGGCCATGACCCCTTGGTCAAACACCATAGGGTGCCTGTCACCGGGTCGATGGCAGCCCTGGTCTTATCTCTCATTCTACCATTGTGACAGACGATCTTAATTCCTCATCACGAACATAACCCACTTCAGCAACAGTTCCAATTAAAGTGCTCTCCTTGGTCAATCGTTTGAAGGCCAGAGAACTCCTGATGCAGCGTCAGCTGTAACATGACTGAGACCAACTGCTAAACCTATTTGTTAGTCTTTTGTGCCATTGTGTGAAATGGAGTGTAAATCACTTTTTCTCTCAATTTCTCTTCCTGTCTTGCCCTCTGTCTCTTTTTTTGCCCTTGCACACTGCTCTCAGCATTACAGACAATGAGGGCACATGGGTTCTTTATATTATCAACAGATCAGGGGTAGGCTTAGGAGGATGGATCTCCTGGCAGATCCTGTTTAGTAAGAGAAAATCATCAAATAGTTTCATTTATTTAGGACAGAGCTGATAATTTCTTAATTCATTTCACTGTTGAGAACAGCTCCACTGCACATAAAGAAAAAGTTACAAGACAAGCTGGGAGTCCTTGTGGTGTGATTATAGGTGCCTACAAATTTTTAAAATGTGTTCTTGACATTGTAACCGTGAACAATGAGAGTAAAGAGGATTCTTCTCTTAGTCTTGTAGTTTGGGTTTGAATAATTTGCCTTTTCCTCTTTCAGATAAGGAAAGTCTGATCACGGAAAGTGGCAAACTCCACACCTTGGACATCCTGTTGAGTCGACTAAAGGCCCAGGGACACCGAGTCCTCATCTACTCCCAAATGACACGCATGATAGACCTGCTTGAGGTACAAATACAAACCCCTCCACACACATTCAAACATTAATTGCTTATGACTTATCGTTATCTTATCCATGCACTAATGTTAAATAGAATCTGGTCTGTTTACATTTTTGTATTCATCAGTTTTATTCCAAATTAAGTCGTCAAGCCAGTCTGCTTCCACTGGTGGAGTATTGAGCTGCAGTACCCCTAATAAGCATGCCTGTCCCTCGTTAATGCAACCATTAGATGGCTAATTAACAGGTCAGGACTAATTAGAGGGGTCTCATCTGCAGCAGAGGCAGCCAGATGGAAGGGATGACTGACAGTTGTGAGAAATGAGAGGAGGTGGAGGAAGAAGAGGAGATAAGAGTGGCGAGGGCTTTGGGGTTAAAGGAGGAAGGTATAAGATTGACAAAAGTGGCTGGAAACAAAAAATTGCTTAACTTGTGTATATGTGTGGGTGTTTGTGTGTATGTGTGTGGCCCACTCTTCAGTTAAAGCCTGAAACAGAGTGGCTCGGGTCAACGGCAGCCAACCTCTTGGTACTTTTATCTGCCGGGGATAAGTGCTTTGAGCTGCTTAGCTGGTATTTTAGAAACAAGAGCTGTTGAAATTTAAGCTGGATTTTTTTCTTTCTGTTTTTAAGCCTCATGTTTAGCTATAATCTGATTGGAGGTCAGAGTCTATCGGGGCTGAAGATAAAATTAAAGATGAAATGGCAGATTTGACAGTAGTCATGCGCCAACAAACTTAACGCAGCACTCTATTGTTGCCTCCATATTTGTTGCAAACATCACTATGGAGCCAAAAGCCTCTGGCATGATGTCACTGGAAATTCCTTCCCCTTTCACACAGCACAGCCTTGGTTCAAAAGCCAAATCTTTTGATGGCAGATGGACCTGACCCAGGTGGTTAAGGACTGTCTTCCTGTGTGTCTGGAAAACAGTGGAAATGCCTTGTGTATAAGGCCGTAGGAAAACAGCAGTGGTTAGAACATTCAGGATAGCTGAGATAACAGCAGCGGGCCATTCTGTTTTAATCTCCCTCTCACTGGTCGTCCTACCTTTAGTTGTCCTTGTTAGCTACTATTCCCTGGTCTGATGAGGCAATTTGACTGTGCCTTGTGTATCACAGAAGTCATTGTTTATAAGTGTGACCTCATAGTGTAATGGAAAAGGAGTACAGGGTGGGGGTGTGTGTGACAGCATCTCCTCTGCTAATGGGTTAAAGAGAGCCACAAATGAAATCATACATTCACCCAATCTGGTTTCAGTTTTCCTCCACCATAATAACTTTCTCATTGGTTAAAGGGGTGAAAAAACTGCAGATGGAGTTGATTTCCTGACTTTGACTAAGAAACAGCAGAAGAGAGGCTGATGCTAATCTCTGTCATTACTGTTATTGTTTTCGTCGCCTGTCAGCTGCTGGTTCTTCTAGTGACATCGCATCATAGGGTGATGAATCGTTGTGATCAGGGCAGCCTGAAGGAAAATAACAGTACTTGCTTCCTCTGGCAGCAGCCGATAAAGACGCACGGCTGTCCTCCTGCTTCAGTCTGTCTGCTTTAATGACACTTTACTGCACAGTGATGGGGGTAATGCCTGCGCTTTTTGGTACCTTTGGTAGAAGCGGAGGCCATGAAGAGGGGATTTTATCAAGGATTTAAGGAATTAAATTTACCTGTCAGTTATGCATGCATTTTACATCATGTACACATATTAAATGTTTCTGAGGGCTGCATTTAATGGTTGACTTGAAATAAAAAAAATTGCACATATCAGACAGGAAATGGGAAATTTAAACTTTTTTGTGTGTATTTTTCCTCATGCATTTTCTCAAGTATGATTCCTAATGGGCTGTTGATAGGTAGATGAAAAAAACAAACATTACACCCACTCAGATTGACCCAAATGCATACCTTGATTTATAACATTTGCAATGCAATATATTATAAAAATGAGTGAAAAATCACAGATATATTAGCATTGTCACTTATAGTTAGCACAAACTGCAACAGACTATCAGAGAAAATTTCCAGCTGTTGGGGTTTAGATTTCACTGTAGTAGTACTCTTGGAGGAAGACCACAATTCCACTGCTTGTGTGTGCTGGTCTAGCCAAGGCTCATAAAACACAGCACATGAAGGTAGCAGAGGTTGTGACATCTCAGGTGATCCTTTTTCTGAAACTTGCAGTGATTTAAATGCAGATTTGAATGACTGAGTGCAGCTTTCTTTAGAGCAGTAATCATTCTGGCAAGATATCAGTAGCCAATTCAACAAGGTTAGCAGCGTTGTGGGAGAGCAATGGTCTAATGGTCCCTAATGCAGTGTTCACTCAGAGCAGATGGGGTTGCTGGGAACTGAGCCAGACTGACAAGAGGAGGGCAGGCTCTGGCTGGACTGAGGCCCTGTGTGTCAATGGGGGTTTGGGAGGGGTCACAGAAAACACATTGTCAAATCATTGATATCACTGGTCATGATTGCATGAGGTGTGTTGTGACGGGTGCCAGTGATTGTCATTGGTTAATTGGTCAGAGGGCACTGACATGTTTCATTGAGAGGGTCACATGTTCAGGGCAAAAAGAGATCAGCTTGCCACCTCATCAAAACTGTTGCTCCTTAGACTTAAGAGCTCCTCCCATCAAACCTGACACCCCCACACAAACACTCAGAGCAGCTTAGCAGACTTTGAGGGAGGATAGAGTGTCAATATCTGAATTTCTCTGTCTCTATGGGTTTGGATTGAGGTTTGAACTCAAGCAAATACAGAGAAAAAATGAGGGGTTTTCTATTATTTTTTGCACTAAGTTGTCATTTTAGAGAGATTTTTAAATTAAAGATTAATGTTTCTTTACTCTTGGATGTTAACAAATAGGCCTTCAGAGTCTATCTTTGCCCTCTGGGAAAGACTTGCACAGAACTACATATTTGAAAACTTAGTAAATTTGGTGTATTGTTGCTGCGACTATTCCCTGTTGCAGAGACTGGGAAAATAGAACAGTTTGCAACTTGAATTTCAACAAGTTTGGATAAAAAAAAGTTTGTGGGTTTCAAAATCACCAGTAGAGGTGATCCAGAAAGGTTCAGTGGTGTAGACACACAAATTCAAAGTACTGTATTTTTAAAAATGCAGGACTTGATCCATTTTATTGACAAAACAATTTGAAAAGTAAAACCAAATGCAGTTGGCTCGGCAGCTAGCAGATGTTGAGCCATTTCTCTCAAACTGTACATGACATCTTTGCTCTAGCAAACATTCTGCTTCAAACATTTGCTAACACTTTAGATTCCTGAAGTCAGTTCTCGCTGGGTTTGCAATAATCGGTTGTTCTGACAAAGACCAGGATAAATAGGAAGCTACTGACATCATTTATGATTCCCTTTTATATTTTTGATCCATCTTCCCAGGAGTACATGGTTTATCGTAAACACACCTACATTCGCCTCGATGGATCCTCCAAGATTTCTGAACGCAGAGACATGGTGGCCGACTTCCAGAGCCGGTGGGTAAAGTTACAATTATAGTGTGTGTGTGTGTGTGTGTAAAATCAAGCATCCGTTTTTGCTAATAACTCTGTGTAAATCTGTCTTATTTGTATATTGTAGCAATCAGTGAACGGTTTGATTTAACATCCAAATATTGTAAGCATATGTGTGTGTCAGCGGGTGTGCATTTCTTTGCGAGTCCACATGCTCTGGATTGCATTAGTGCGTGCATAGCTCTCAGGCGCCAGCGCTGCTCCAGTTTTTGTTGCAGGGCAGTGGTTCTCCAGTTGGGGGGAGGAAAGGGTGCAGAGATGGGTGACCAAAGGAAAATTCTGCACAGGATTTATGTGGAGAAAATAAACAAACACAAGCTTGCTCATGGGCTGACTTTTTATTTCAAAAAAGTCCAGCTTGTTTCCCTTTGAGACGGTTACTTCTCCTGTTACTGTAAATAGCTGATAAAAATTATGGGGTGGGGGCATGCCAGCAAGCGTTCGAAAGTTTATTGAAGCAGCTTCATAGTTTAGGACTTTGATTTCCATTGTAATTTTTTAGGGGGGCGGAGGGGCGATATCAACTTACATTTTAACTTAATTTCAAGCCATGATACAGTGTATAAATATTTGTACTGATTGCACTTGTAAATAAATACATCTCTCTCCTCTTTTCTCCCTCTTCCTTTCACAGAACGGATATCTTTGTGTTTCTGCTCAGCACAAGAGCCGGAGGCCTTGGCATTAATCTGACTGCTGCTGACACTGTGAGTAACATGGACACACTGGGAAAACGCTACCCTGATACAATATCAAAGTTTAAACAACACTAACATTTCCTAAATAGATCAACACAGATTTTCTACCACCTGTTTTTTTAACTTAGAGTCAGAAAACCATCCACATAATTCGTCATGACTGATGTTTTCCTGTTAATGATTTGTTGACATAATGATTCATTAGCATGAATGTGGGTCTCATAAATGGGGGTAAGCATCCATGTAAAAGTGATATCTATGTTTATGAACATGTCTCAGCATAATCTGGCTTTTTGTCCCTGCAGTCCTGCTCAGGCGAGATTAGCTTTAACAGCAGTGAGTTAACACAGCACATCTGTCAGCTCTCTGGGGATAAAGCATCATTGTAATTAGACTCGGAGGTTACAGAGAAAGGAGCGTCTGATTCATATTTCAGCTTTCATCACAGTTAATCATTGAAAAATCTCTTTTCTTTTCTTTTCTTTTCTTTTCTTTTCTTTTCTTTTCTTTTCTTTTCTTTTCTTTTCTAGGTTATCTTCTATGACAGTGACTGGAATCCCACAGTGGACCAACAGGCCATGGACAGGGCTCACAGGCTGGGTCAGACCAAGCAGGTCACTGTCTACCGGCTCATCTGTCAGGGCACGATCGAGGAGAGAATCTTGCAGCGTGCCAAGGAGAAGAGCGAGGTCTGAAATTTTTCTTTTCTTTTCTGTTTTTTTTAATGTCAACACAGTAACTCAACCTCCCTTTTTTTTCTTTTTTATTATAAAGCACATTTAATGTGACACATTGTTTAATTTCCAGCCACTGCAATTACCCTCTCCTTGAAATTCAATATCCTTCATGCAAATATCAATTAATTACAGCGAGGATTAATCCTTTAATGTTCTTGTGTAACCAGATCCAAAGGGTAGTAATCTCTGGAGGCAACTTTAAACCAGACACACTCAAACCGAAAGAAGTCGTCAGCCTACTTCTGGACGATGACGAGTTGGAGAAGAAACGTGAGTGCAGACCATTCGGTTTTAATGAGCCCAAAAGCATCACGACCACCTGGAAGGAAAGAAAATAACAGTTGTCTTTTCCTGTAGTGCGTCAAAGACAGGAGGAGAAGAGGCAGCAGGAGGAGAGCAGCAGGGTGAAGGAGCGCAAGAGGAAGAGGGAAAAGTATGCAGAGAAGGTACGACACAAACATACTCGGTGGAAAACTGAGCCATTGCGGTGGAGCTTGGAGATAAAGTATAAAAGGACTGATATTAAACCAAATACTTTTTCCAGTAAATGTTTTCCATCCATAAAGCCCCGCTCTGGAGCACTACTATATTAAATTTGTGTTTCATTTCTCCTCTCCACACTGTCCCCTCACATTCCCCTGCTCTGCTTTCCCACAACTAACCTGCAGAAGAAGAACGAGGAGTCGGAGAACAAGCGGAAGAAGGACGTGAACCTCGTCATCTCTCATGCGCCGTCAGCAGACAACTCCAACTTGTCTGCGGATGGAGATGACTCTTTCATCAGTGTTGAGATGGACTCAGCCATGCCCAGTCCTTTCAGTGAGGTGAGGGGATCCACGGGAAAGCTGAAGAGATAAAGTGTGTGTATGTAATAATCACATAAACATGTTGGTTAACAAGTAGAAGAGGAGAGCTGATGCTTGTGTGGATGATCTAGCAGGTTTCTTGACATTCTTTCATAAACTCTTAATTTGCATTGTCTTCTTTTAAAATTCTCTCTTTTCTCAACTTTTGTTTCTTTGATTTTTAATCTTCTGTCATTTTTTAAATCCTTCTCCATTTCCCTCCTTTCAATCCTTTGTCACATTTTTTATTTCTACTCTTCGTGCATCCCAACTTTCCCTCACATCGTTTGCTTCCTTTCCTTCCTTGCTTTACTCTTTGCTCCTCTCGTTGCCTTCACTGTACTGACCCATTTCCTGTTCCCCTGATGTGCTGACCCCCAGCCTGTCTATATTTCTGTGTGTGCCCCCGTGCATGGGCAGATCTCCCTGAGCAGCGAGCTGCAGCCTGGGTCGTTACCCCCGGATGCTGATGCAGATGAGAGCAGCAGCGACATGCTAGTCATCGTGGACGATCCGGTTTCTTCTGCTCCTCAGTCTCGGGCCACCAACTCCCCCGCCTCCGTGTCGGGATCGGTCTCTGACAACATGAATGGTGAGGAGATAGATAAGTTTAGCTTGTTTGTTGGCCTGCATAATCCTCAGATCTGCAATGACAAGCATCGATATTGTGATAAAGATGTGTCAGAACAAAACCTGGAAGGGAACATTTGATTTTACTTGATGCTTAAAGGAAGTGAACTCTGATGTTGGGTACCAACTTTAAATATTTTTGTATGAAGTTTCGCTTTATTGTCTTCATCCAAACACTATCTTTTTGGCTTATATTCACCATACACTATAAGTATTCTCTTAAGTGAGACATCAGAATGTACTACCACAGTAAAATTAGCTCACCGATACATAAGCTAACACAGAATAAGCTGCCAGTGAATGAGCTATTTTTAAAGGGAGACAAATATTCTGCCTACAGAATTATATGTCCGGTGAGAAGAGGTCAAAAACGATAGCAAACATCTTTTATATTTTCACTACATGTAGATTAGACATTGCATTGCTTGTGTTGTTTTGGTCATGTTTTGTTTGTCTTTATGGATGGAAATTCTATTGTAAACTATACTGCATGGATGCGTCTTTTCCAGCCCACATTCATGGCCTCACATACCATCAAAGTGCCTTATTTAACGGTTCATCTTCCCTCAGATGGTAATATTCTGTGCAAATCTTCACTGTGCTTTGACTCAGAAATGGCAGAAGCCAGTTCACAAAACAAGAAACTGATCACAAATATCACAAAACTGATAAAAACTAATTGTCCGTTGATTTTGTCTTCATCCAAATAAGTCAACTGGAAAAAGCCCAGTACTGTACCAACAATCTGAGAGGGGGAGTCATTCTTCTCCTTTTGTAATACAGACAGGAATACTTGAGTCAATAAATTGATTCCTATCCTGTGCATTTTTCCCAACTTGGACAAGCCCAAATCAAACTAAACTGTTCAAGTAAACACATTAACGGTGTCATCAATGCAGGTCAGGCTTTTGATTCCTTCAGCTATCATGACTTTTGTTTAGGCAAGAGCCCGGCAAGTAAGTTTCATGCAGCTGGTTTTTGTTTTTTTAGATTTATGAGGATTTCATTTAGCTTTGGCTGCAACATATCAGTATGTTCTGTTCTGTGGAATCCAGATAAACTGGGAATGTATGGGCTGTTTTTGCTTCTATATCTGTACTTTGGATTTGCAGCAATGAAGTAATCCCTCTTAAATACACGGTGTCTCATTGAAACCCATTTTGGATTTTTGCTGCTTTGCAAAAAAGAGGCTCCTGCCAGCAAGATTATTGATGCCCTCTGATAACCAGGCCCAGTGAGCTGGGGAAAAAAAAGTTGGTGCCTTCAGAAAGCAGATGATGGTTTAATGAAAGGTTTGGAAGACGAAATGAGAGGCCATGGATGAAGAATCAATTGGTAAACTTGGACGATGAGTGAAAATGCAGGAAGAGTCAGATTAAGGAAAAGCCTTGGTGTTAGTGGCAGGATACGCTGTGTGTACCACAGTATTTGGAGCAAAACATTGGAAGAAAATGAAGACCTCCGCAGAGATGTGGGCAGAGGAGAATGTACAGGGGGATTAGGCACATTACCACTGAGGCAAGTTCTGGTTCAGATTCTGCAAACAGCATGGAAAACTACAGCAATAATTCTGTTTTTGATTTAGCCCGTGTTTATGCTAATGATGAGTAATGATTAATTTTAAGACTTAAATGCAATTAAGTTACCACAAAATGTTGGTCGGACTTTGCCAAGGCTGACAGAGCATCTCTCATAACTGTGTTTCTGTTTGATCTGGCCGTATCCTGTTAAAGGGAGAATGAGTTTACACAGGATGAATTGGTTTGTATGAAATGGCAAGTTCATTTTATGATCTTTAAAAGAAAAAAATTTTAAAAGTGAGTCAACAAATTTAGATTATTGTTTCTTATTTCATGTCATGGTGTGCCAGGTGTTTCGGGCTCAGACACTATCAGCCCCGGCAGAGGCAGGTCCGGGCGGAGCCGTGGACGACCTAAAGGATCCGGAGGTGGGTCTAAGTCTGGAGGGAAAGGACGTGGGCGCAAGTCGACGGCGGGGAGTGCAGCAGCTATGGCCGGGGCGATGGCGGGAGCAGCAGCTGCTTCAGCTGCAGCTTACGCTGCGTACGGCTACAGTGTTTCAAAAGGCAAGTAAATACAGCTTTCACGTTGTCACATTTCATTGTTAAATGTCCGTGGGGGCTGCTGATGTTAGTGATGACACGACACTATCCTTATGAACTGATTGTGCAAGTTCTTAATTGGTTTTGTTTTCCTGATTTGATACAATAGTGTTATAGAAGTGGTATGTGTCTGCTCGTCATTGTCTGTGTGTAAACTACCATGCATTGAATTCTAAGACAGAGCTTCAAAAATGCAGCTCCTCATTTGCACAGAGGGGGGGTCAAGATTACTTTTTACAAATGAAGTACATCTGTGCTCTGGGAGTGCTTGCTGTAAGCATTAAAATCAGGACAGATTCAGCAGCTGCATGGTTTATTCGTTAACAGAAGTGAAAGCGTTAATAGTCAGGTGCACCCTTTATTGGTTTCTTGTTTCTGGGGAAGGAGTGCACCTGCAAACCAAATATGGTGACAAAACCAGGTCAGAAAATATTGCAGCTCCTCGCATAGGAACAGCATTAGGAAGTGCATGATGTGCATACAAACTTTATTATAGCCAGGCACACCTGTGCGCAGCAATGTGGGAACTGTGGAAACAGATACCCCAAAAAAAGTGAAATAGACCACACTGCTGCTCCCTGAGTCGGTCAGATTTTTAGTCAGACCCCAGGTTGAGCAGTATCGGCTATTAGCTGCCCTCCTTTGTCAACCTCGGGATTACATTCCTTTTTAATAACATCATCTTGTTACACCCCTCTCCTCTACTGATGGTGATATCTACCATCTGCCACCTTTTTTCTTAAAAAACTTTTAAGTCCATGAGTTACTTTGTATGACAAATAATCATTCAGTTTTCCCACAATACATTTCAGAAAGAATCCAAATGAGATGCTCGCAGCTCAGACTCAGGATGTTGGCTTTTTGAAAAATAAATTATGTTTTAGCACTGCCTGTATAAAAATGTCCCATTACAGTTATGAAGATGAATTGGTGCATGCTTCCATTTTAACAGGAAAAGTAACCCTGCCCTTTTTCCTGCTCTCCTTCCAGCTGGCCTCTCTGCATCCAGCCCCCTGCAGCCCTCCCTGGCCCTGTCTGGTACCAGCCCTGCCTTCAACCCCAGCAGAAGTTCCTCCCCTCAGGCCAAAGGAGGCACCGCCACCCCGAGCCCGCACAAACAAATGACCCACAGCCACCACCACAGCAGCCACGGTGCGGTCAGGAAGAGCAAGGGCCCTGGTGGTCTCGGAGCTCGATGACGTACTCGTGGAAACTACAAAATTATGCTCTCACGCACAGCTGTCCCAGTGTAAAACACTCACGTGTAACTGACCTGCTCTTCACTGTGAAGCCCTCCGCTCAGCCTAATAGAGAACAGTTCAGCCTCTACCAGCCTTCCAATATATTGTTTTAGTTTTATTTCAATGTGTCTTCAGTAACAGACAAAATCACCCTTTATTATTTATGTTTGCATTATGACATGGCAGTGACATGGACACAGATTTGAAGCAGCGTGCACCTTTAAAGGGCTTTTTCAAACTTAAGTGTGAAGCTAGAGAGTTTCTGTCAGATGCACTGAGCCTTGTCTTCCGTTTTTTTTTTTTGCTGTTAATGAGTCTTATAGATGTACACTAGTTATTTAATTGTCCTGTAGATACGCCCAGTGAATAACTCACTAAACGTGAACTCCTGCCTTCCTTACCCACACTTTACCAAACAATACATCTACTGCTTTTGTACCATAGCTATTTTTGTAACAGAAGATTTAAGTACACAAACCAATATGGCAAGTTTTGAAAGAAATTCCTCCATGAAAATATATTCCAGAAAAAAATTAAAAAGGAGGAGTCAGTTGTATTTTTTTCCCCTTTGTTTGTCTTTTTTGTCCAACAGGAAAATGACTTTAAAATAAAATGCCAATGAGATACTGGTTGGCACACCAGTGCTGCTGAAATGAATGATTGACTCAGATTATTTGGTTGTCTTCTAATTATAAGTTATTTCAATTGTGTTAAAAAATTGGCAGTCTGTTATTATTATGACAATATTCACCTGTAAAACTGTAAATTGTGAATTTTGAAGCTGTTCTTAGTTTTCTGTGATGAGACGTCAGTGGTTCTCTTCGATGTCATTGATGTTTTAGATTTAAAAAACAAAGGTTTGCATCGGTGTCCTGAGTTGAGCACTACATCTGCTCTAAGTTTGTTTTTGTGTTTATAGTGTGATTAAAGTATGAAGTTCTATATAGATGTACATAATGATGAAAGCCACATTTCCTCTGGCTTTTTCCCTCACTCGCCTGTCTATTTTTATAGGTCGTGTACATATGAAGGAGATGCGTCTGCCATTTTACTAACAGGAGGAATTGATTAAAAATAAAAAGCTTCATTGGAGAAATATTTTGGGTATTTATGTGTTTATTTATGAGCCCTGAAATCAGAGGGGAAAGCATGAGTTCAATGCAACTGACTGCATTATAATTGAAACTGTTTTAAACATCAAAATCTACTTATAGCACAAAAGGGATTAAGAGTTTATTAAAAGTATATTTTTGATTGGTATTTTACTGTATGTGTCACCAGAAATCTGAGCAAAACCAAACATCAGCATCATGACTGGGGATTTTTTGCTTTAAATTTGCAGAGCATCATTTAGAGCTTCAGAAAGGGGGGGGTCCAATAGCCCGTATCATCCACATAGGAAACTAGAAAGCAATCTTGGCAGCTTGTAAACCACCTGTAAAAACCTCAGCATAAAAATGCAATCAAAAACAATAAAAACAGGTTGTTACATTTTTTATTTACCCCTCCCCCCAAAACAAATAAACAGGGGAGCCTTGTTTTCCCTCCCACACATTTACTATGGAACAGTTGCAAGTTCACTGTCCAGTTCATCACCACAAATAAACTAAAAACTCTGTTTTCAAGAACCCATCATCCTGTTGAACCTCTTGGCTACATGGCGACAGCACGTGCCGTGTGTTGTGAGCGGTGACTGTGATTGGTTCCCTTCTGTGAGGAGCACAGCTTGTGGCCAATTGCATTTATGAAAGAAAAATGCCAACAGCTGACTACAAAGCTGTACTGAGCCTAAAAGGAATAAGTGAGACAAGCTTCCTAGAAATGTAATTCAGTCCAAAGTATTTTATTTGGCATGTAGTAGAGTGGAAGTCACAAGTTTCCAAAAAACAAGAACAAATACTTGAGTAAAGTACAGTTACTCAAAAAATAGCCTTCATGTCTTAAGATGTTGAAAGAAGTGGATTCATTTTATTTGGAAATTTGCAATTGATTCATTTCAGAGGGAAATATATTTCATTTTGTTCATTCTATGTCTCCAAATAAACCAAATCCACTTCTTTTGACATGTTTCAGTAAGACATGAATAAACAACATCACTCTGAACCAAAGCTACGACGAGGCTCTGCAACAGTTGTTTAATTTTTAAGGCAGTTCTTTCAAATTCGATCTGAAAATAGGTGAGTTTGGACACTAAAGTAATGAAAAATGATGCTGCTCCATCTCTTTATCTGAGATCCCATGACACCAGCAGACATGTCCCTCAATAGTTAAATTCATGTTTTTTTAATGTGCTTTCTGTCCTTTCTGCTTAGTGCATGTAGCTGTAGCCAGTTAGCAGCCAGAAGTTAGTCACTTTGTTCATGCTCTAACATGCCAGACCTCTCATGCATCTTTAAAGGAAAGCACAGAATTTAGAGAAAAATCATGTTTTTAACATGTGATTTTGCACGTGGATAATATGTGGAACACATTTTTCACAGGGGAGACGTGGTTCTGGAACATTTTCATGAGAAACCCATATAACCACATTACCATACTTTAATTGGAACTTAAATCAACACATTTTTCATATTTGTATAGCTTTATCATTTAATGGGGACAGCTCAAAGCGAGACTTTTTCCCTGCAAGACAATTCGAGACAGTGTTAGGCTTTGTATGGCAAAATACTGAGCGTAGATCTCAGAATCATTCAACTTCATAAAAATCTTGTCCTAGCTACATTTCAGCAAAATAAAATAGCATTTTGCTGTAATCTTTCCAGAAACAATCCATGTTAGTCAGAATAATTAGCATACCTCTGTGTGGTAACTCCTCACTGGGGCAACTACTCTGTTAATTCAGCTAAAAGAAAAAAAAAATTCTGGATCCAAGCATCAGAGAGAAAATTGAGCTCTTCAGAGATTAATTTTCAAAACCACTAGCAAATACAAACTATACAAGGCTCATTAGTACATTTTTTAATGAATTATTTGTAATGTAGGTGGATGGATCCATCAGCAAATGCATTTTAATCATTTAATAATTGGAGAAAAAGAAGACATTTTTTTGGTTGCAAGAATGCCAAGTGCACCTTTATTTAGGTCAATGTCTTTTTAGGTAATGTAGGGAAGATTTTATCTTCGATTTAATCTATGAGCACTTCAGCAACACACTTTTCCTCGTGCTCACCGGTGAGACCACAAAGCAGACATGTAAACACAGGACTTCCAGGTCTGGATTAAATCCCAAATGTTAAAGTTGTGCACAAGGCTGTCTAATTGACTTGAATCAATTCCAACTGCTCGGGTCAGTGTCTGGGAGTGTCCATTGTATGTTTGTGTACGCGTCTTTCTGGGTCAGACTCTGAGAAACAGCTTAGTGAGCACACCCCAGGTCTGAAGTGAAAGAATGTGCTTTATGTTTCACTCTGACTGCATTTACAGTAAAACCATTTCTAAGAAGTCATTGCGATTGGCGTTGTATCCCTCTGATCATGAGCACAGAAAATTCTTTAAGTATGGGATATGTCAGCTTCAGACAGAAAGGGATTTTTCCGTCGCAATGCTCAGTTTCTGATATGTTTTTTTAATCTATTAAAGATTAAAACACTAATAGGGAAATAGTAAAATGTTGTAATCTATAGTCTTACAACCTGTAATCTTACATCTAGTCTGGCTAACTCTCATCACAGCAACAATGAAGGCATCAAGACCTGCATTTTTCTTTCTTTCTTTCTTTTTTTTTTTTACATAAAACTGGACAGAAGGGTAGTTCTCTCAACCATAGCAGCCATCTAACTTGACTTAAAAGACCAAATCAGATATTTACACAAACATCTGCAATTGCAATGTTTACAGCTGTTGTTAATGATAGCACAATTCAACAGGTTGATTATTTCAGTTTGGTCTCTTCAGCAGCATTTTACTCAAACTGTGGATGGAAGAGTAAACCTATAAAAAAAAGAAAAGCTGAAAAGAGGCAGTAAGCAAGATATGTTGAGGTCAAAGGTGTTGTGATTTACCTTGGGCATCACAATATGTAGTGTCACTATGTATGATATTAATATTAATATCAATACTAATACAGCCTCGGAGCACCACCTTACTTATTTGATATGTAATGGAAGCAAGGAAAATCATTAAAGTCTTAAATCAACTCTTAGATTGATTTAATGAAGTGATCAGTCTCAGGACGCTTTCATGAGTTCTCGCTTGAAGTGACCTTTCATGATACATCAGAAAAACCACAAACTACGACTAGCTAAGATAATACGGAGTATTTATTAACTAGTCTACGAACTACATGAGATAATGTATGTACAAAATATATACAAGATATATGTGAGCATGATGATCAACCAAAAGTTATCTTGTGAAAGAAATGTGAGATGGTATGAAAATGAAACATAAATTAATTAAGCCTCAGTTAATTAATAAATGTTCAAAGAAGAGGAAGGATTTCTTAATCCAACTAAACAAAGTTAAATTGGGTCTGGTAAACCGTAGGCCTGGATTAATTCACTATCACCAACTTCTTGTGACATCAGATCATATTTCATAGCCAATGATCAGGATTCTCCTCAGAGGTTCCGTCTGACTGAGATGCTTCACTCACGCCCTGGTTCTGCTGGACTGTTCCTCAAATCCTTTGGAAGAATGTCAGGTGGATGGCCCCCAAAAATCTTCCCGATCTCCTGGAAGTTCGTCTGGCTCTCTGTGGGCTGTCAGCTCAGTGGTGGTTCTGGTTCATCCTCTCTCTCTCTCTCATCCGTCTCCCAGAGACGTGCAGCTTCAGGACTGATGTCACGGGATGGTTGATGGTAAAAATACTGGCAGATAATCACGGGAGTGATTCAAAAATCAAAAGTGGCTTTTGCCGGAAAAGGTACAAAAATATGTAACTGGTTTACATTTGGGTTAAAGTCTTCTTTTCTCCATCACTCCTCCCTGAGTGATCCATGGTTCTGAACTCTGCTGAGTTCAGAGCAGGTTTCGTCTCATTCTTTCTCCATTGTTCCAAGTTTCTCCGTTGGTTCTGCCTTGTTCGTTCTTCTGCGTGCTCAGATTCGTGTTCACATTCTTGTGTTCTCCATCGCACACTGTTCCTCTCAATTCTGATTCTCTCAGTTCAGAGCTTCGCGCTCTGCCTGGCAGTGGAATGTGGCTTGCAGCTTGTCAGCCAATGGGAAGCTGACAGAGTCAGGTTTCATCCAATAGTAAGACATGTCTTGGATGATGATCATTTGATTATCAGTTAGTGGTTAGGCTATAAACATCTGTGAATTCTAAGTGAGGCATGTGTAAAATGGATCAATTATTCAGACATGATGAAATAAAATGAACACAATAAGATAGAATAAAGATCTGAATTATATGAAAGAAGGCATTGAATAAACAAATCAGCTAAACAAAAAAACAGGATTAATCTTGATGATTTAAGATTCCTGTAAAGAAAATACATGTGTTAGACATCATTTGATATGAGGAAGTCCATTTCTAACATAAAAGTGGATTTCAGCAGTTGAGTAAAGTGTCTCTTTCACCTTTTACACAGCAAATCCTGGAATGCATGTGATGTGAATTTGGGGAAGAAACATCTAGTTTCTAATCACCGAAGTATATCATGTTGCATATCAAAAGAAAAGTCTTCATCATGAGATTAACATGAGCTTACTTTCCTAATAGTATAAAACAGTTCTTGAATGTTAAGAACACATTACAAAATTGGCTATAAGGGACCCAGTTTATAGCAGGTTGTAAATACTGTGAAGGAGGTTTTCTCTGGTATCTCCAAGATTGGAGGATGGGTTCAAAGTTCAACAATTGGCCTTTGTTTGTTTTGCCAAAATGCAGGTCCTGTTCTGGTCGGGGTAGATGTGGTCATGCTGAGCTGCCCTCAGAACCGTAAATCAGTGATTGGTCAGAGAATATCCTTCTCTGAACAGAGATCTCCATGGGACACCTGTTTTAAATCCAACTGTGGCCTTTATCAATCAATATGTGTTCCAAAGCATATTAAGTTATGTTGGTGTGTATCCTTTTGCTGAGACCTTTGGGCTTGAGATCACCACAAAGATTAAGGTCAAATTTATTTATGTAGTACATCTCTGATAGTGATATATAGATAGCAAGATGTATCATGGCAAATAAGTAATTTAGTAGTACAACTGCAAGGAAGAGAAAGCTATGAGGGCAGGAATGAATAAGATATTACTTCATCTTGCTTCTTTTTCACCATGATAACAGCTGTTGTTTGAAAATATTTTATTTAAACGGTTTTGCTATTTTATTTTTGTTCAAATCAATTTAAAAAAAAAAGAAAAACAATTGACCATTTCTAACTTTAGTTAGAAACCAATCTGTTAAACCCTAACAGCTTTTATCCATTTTAATGTCAAAACCAAAACACATTTAAATGAAATGAGATGAATGAATGACAAATACTTTATTTATCCCAGAAGGAAAAATTCAATTACATGTTTTAAAGAATATCATATAGTCAATGGTTTTTGAAAAAGAGATGATTACAGGAGTACAACAAACACAAGGTACTTAGTAAGAAAGACTATAAACATGACATAAATTACAGAGTAAACATACAGAAAGACTATGATCAAGCAGTTAAAGCAAATCTAAAGACTGAAATATGGCTCTGTTTTAAATGCTAAAAAGTTTCCTTTCATACTCTCAAACTCTTCTCATCCCATGTCTGCATTCTTCTAAAAGCAACGGAATTAAAGACAACATAGATTTTAAATTAGCAATGATAAATAAATAATTAAAAAAAATACAGATAAAAGCAAGAAGATATATGTTTTTTCCTGATTAGGCTACATTGGGTTCCATGTTCATAAACTTGATGAGCTACTAATTAGATCTAAAGTGCCAACAGGGGTGGCCAATGAATTTTCAGGGGTGGCTCTGGCCCCTCCTGGCCTAATACCATCATTGATTTCCAAAAGCTCCTGCTGTTTAAAATGCTTTAGAAACTAAAATTAATTAGTTTGATGTATGACAGTAAGGTGATAAACAATACAACAATTAAAACAATAAAAATAACATATTCTAAAACAAATCAATACAAACAAATGTTGTGCTAAAAGCTTTGTTGTCAGGGGACATTTAAAATGAATATAAAAGCCTCTTAATGATCAATGCATCCGCTGAAAGCTAGAGAAGCCAAGGGTTCGAGCTACTGAGCTGCCAATAGGTGAGACACTTCTGGCCAGAGCTGCTTTCTCAATGGAATAGAGATGATGGTCTTCCACATGTGGGCAGCTCTTCCTCATGAACTCTGCCAGCCGGAGCAGGTACTCCAGGTTATGGCCTGTCTGGCCTCTGGAACCAGCAATCTGGGCACCGATCTCCTCAGAGCTGGCTGGTCCCAGAAAGAGTGGGTTGTCAGAGGTAGCGATATATAACAGCGCTGGAACCGGAGACCGGTCCTCTCCCTCAGGATAGAAATCCACAATCTTGGTGATGTAGCCCCCGCAGACCGTCTCACGGATGTTAAGGTACTTGAGGGTCTCTTCCACCTGTGAGCCTGACACCTCATATGCCACTCCCCAAGTGGTTGCCTGTATGGAGAAGTCAGAGAAGTTAAAGAGAAGTAATAAAAAGTCAGAATTAAATGGGAAATGGTTTTCATGCCTGAAAAATTCCACTGCAGATTTTAGCTCAGTGAACCAAGAGGAAGCACATTTCTACTTACATCATCATCTTCAATCAGCGTCACCACCCTTCCAAGCTGGGGAGAGAAACAAGTAAGTCACCTCAAAGAAAACACCTGATGCAGTTGGAACCACGTAGATCCAGGCTCAGCAGCTAACAATGTACAAATAAAAATAAAGCACAACTTACTGACTCGTCAGTCCCACGATGGAAATTGTCTCCTTGCCAGAAACGCCTCTTAAATCCTTGAATGTAACCGATCTCTTTCCTCTTGTAGTTGATGTCCGGCTTCCACACCAGCGACCCGTACCCGAAGATCCACAGGCTGGTCTTCCCGGCGATCATGTCTTGAAGCTTCATTTTGATCTGAAAAGGTGATGTTCAGATGAATTTAAAGACTTATCCAAGATCTTAAGATCAGAGATTTATGATCAAAACCGCTGGCACCAAAAGCTGAAACTAGGTTATAAAAGACCCTTCAGTACAAAATATCTTTTAGATAGACCTTTTGTAATTTAGCCGGATCAATCCTTTAGCAAATGCATATAATTTTTCAGCAGATTTAATCTCTATGAGCAACTCAGCAGCACACTGGAGTGACCACAAAGCAGAATTGTAAACACAGGACTTGAGTCTGCCATTTATACCTAACCAGCAGAAGTATCAGCCAGATGACTATTGGCTGGATCAGTTCCAACCCTGTTTATGTCTTTTTTTATGACCTGATCTAATTAAAAAGCTTTGAATGCTTCACAGTGCAATCTGAAACTAAGTAAGTGAAAGAATGTCCTCTAGGTTTCATTCTGACAGCATTTATGCTAAATCCATCTTTAAAAAGAAGCCTGCACGTGCAGGGTTGAGATGTTTTTTCTTTTCACGTATTTCTAAGTATTTAATTGTTTTTTACATCCCTACTCTTATCTCATTAATTTTATTCACTATCTTGCTTATTTTTATATCATTTTTATGATGTCGAGATTGTCAGCACTGTCTGGACCTTCTGAACTGAATGTCGTCCGGCCCAACCCAAGAGTACCTAACTGCAGTTACAATGGCCAACAAGGACGCCGCCATACATCCAATCCAACAAGAAGTCTCAAGTGGAAGTTAGTTAAACACCACTAAGAGTATCTATCTGCGGTTTGCAAACAGATGCGTATGGTGTAGTCGGGTGGTTAGGGTTAGGAGAAGGGTCAGGGTTAGGGTTAAATTTTTGTAAGTTACATAAAGAAGAAACTTCTGATTGGGACTTCCAATGTTGATTGGATATACAGCGATGTATCAATACTGCAGTTGGGTCCCTCTCCCCCAACCAGCTACTGTAGGCGAAAAAAGTGAAACTTACCCAGAAGTCCGGGAAATTGCAGTTTACTCCACATCCACTAGGGTGCTAGCTCCGAAATGAAGTCAATAGACTCCCATGTTAAAAAGGCTAACTTCACAGCAGAAATAAACATGTTTACAGCCTGGTTAAAAAAATCCTTTTAGGTTTAATAGGTCAAGTTTACCTTCATGTCAACTTTGAGAGGGGTAAATTTTTCATAACTCGTCCGTTTAGATGTTATCCAATTTTTAAATTACTCATAATTAGGGGCGCGGCCTATTTGACTCACAAGCATCGGACCGGCTGCCAATGCTAGCACTGGTGGATAATGGCTAGCTCCCTGATTGCTTCCAGGAAGGCCTCAGCTAGTATCAGAGTAGCACAATGATGGTCTTAAGCCAGCTAACTGCAAGTCAGAGCGTGCCTTTTGCCCACATGCCTTCATTAGCTCCCGTTCACTCCTGGTTAGCTCAGTTAGCATTTGTTGGCTGTCAATCATTTGCTCCAAGGCCTTTCTTTGCCCATTTTTGTTTTTCCGTGGCTTAGATTGTGACAGTGGGAACTGCCCAAGTGGCTTCAAGTTTCATCCAGTACAGTCTCTGGTCCTATCTCATGTGAAAACATGTGACTTGACAAAGTTCTTGAATAATGTCATGTTCTGCTTAACATAAGTATAGGCAGCAAAAACTGAGATGTATCAACGTCAGACAAAACAAGATTTTTAAATCATATTCTGAGATCTTAAAATGACTTGAAGGCTTCAACATTAGATGGAAATAAAATCTCAGCAAAATGCTTCAAGCTAGCCTTTAATCTTGCATCTAGTCCCGCTAATTCCCATCACAGCAACTATGGACCTGCATTCTTTCACTATTTTATTGACATTTTGACTTTTAACTGGATGGTTTAAAGTGTATTCAGGCTGTTTTGTGGTGTTTATTGTTTTCAGTGGTGTTTTTTTTTTTAACATTTGGTATGTGATAAGTGACAATGGCCTTGATATTTTGCTTGGCGGTGGGGGTGGGGCTGTTCGATTATGGAAAAAATCATTATTGCAATAATTTTGGTCAATATGGAAATCACGATTATTCAAACAACAATTTCTTTTTTAGTTAAACAATGCATTTATTCAGCATTCCTCTCTGTCCAAAAACATTTTTTTATTGATAATCTACGAAAAACACAACAGACCTTCGCTCTGTAGGTTGTAGCAGGGCCGTGTGGAAAGGAATTGCGCATGCGCTTTCTTTCAGAAATCGTGTAAAGAAAAATGGCACATAAATTATTTCAACTCGATTATATGAGTTTGGAGATTGTTTGACATGAAAATTGAAATCATGATTAAATTTTGATTAATTGCACAGCCTGGGGGGGGGGGGGGGGGGCTTTGGAGCGGTTTGTGTTTCTTTATTCGGTGGTGTTTAATTTCAAACTTCTGCGTGGAAGGACATGGGATTTCCCTTTCTGGTTTCCTCGCTTCTATAGCATCTTGGACTGGAAATGAAACCAAACAAGGAAAAGGAGGGGGCTTTCAACAGCTGTCACTGGAGATCACTGGAAAAAGCTGAAGAGGAAGTGTGTGTCTCTAAATCAACCAAAAGTATTATAAAAATCGGATCAGAGAGAAGATTCACACTCCAGTATGGAGTTGTTGACAGTTTCTCTCCGTCCCTTTTATCTGCAGTCTGTGGACAGACGCAACATAACTGTGCAGTCCAGCTCAGTCAAGTTTTCCACTTTCTTTCACTTATGTGCTTCTCTTGTCCAGATACAGACTTTGTGGAAAATATACACCAGACCAGTTCCTAAAACTAGTAAACCAAGAGATTTACAAGAATTTAGGCCTGTTGCTTTAACGTCTCTTGTCATAAAACGTTTTGAGAAGATCAGCCAAGATTGTCCATCAGCTGCCAGCAAACTAGATCGTTTACAGTTTACTTATCGAGCTGGGAAGTGTGTATGATGCTTAGATTTCTATTTTACACACTGTACAACCCCCATGTCCCACACTAGACTATTATTTGTGGATTTCTCTTCAATTTTTAGCTAGATACAACCTCACATTTTAGTACAGCAACTTACCCCTGATCTTAAACTTCCACATCAGATTTTATCGCTTATCTTTATTTCTTTTTACCAAACAAATTCAACAGGATTTGTGCATCTCTTCAGCGCTGTGTACTCTCCCTTGCTTTTCCATCATGTACACAGACAGCTGTAGGGCATCCCATAAAGGGAATTATCTTGTTAAATTCTCTGAAGATGCTGCCCTGTTTATGTTGCTTTTGGGACAGAGCTGGGTCACGGTGGTGTTTTTAATTTACATTTGCTTTGAGGGGTAACTGAAATTTGACAGAAACAGAGATTTTTATTTTTTTTCAAGAGCCAACAGGATCCATTTGATGCAGAAGCTTAATTTTGAACATTTCTTTAAAACATGTTACACAATTTTATTCTTGAGACTTTGTTCTAGGGGCCATTGTTCAGAGATAAAATCTACTCTCTAGATTATTGGTGTGCAGCTGATTTAGGAAACTTGTATGGGGAATACGTGTAGGTACCTTGACTCAACAGGACAAAGTTAGTGCTGAGCTCATGCAAACACTCCCTTTCAGTTTTAAATACCAAAACTGAAACCAAGGCAGATGCAACCTGAATCAATTCCAAACTGTTCCAGTCAGGGTTTAGGAGTGTTTGGGTTTATGTATGCTTCCTTTCAGAGACCTGGGGGGTATTCCAAGAAGCTGGTTTAGTGGCTTTGCTGGCTATGTTAACCCAGATTAAATGGTAACCCTGGGTTTTCCGTTCCAAAAAGGCTGATCTAGCTAAGTTTATCCAGAAACATTTGCCGTGAACAGGTTTTGTTCCAGGCTATGTTAACTTATCTGGCTTTGTTTCGGAGAGCAGCAGCTTTCCTGCAGTCAAACGGCAGCATGTCTATTTTAAAAAGGTCCCATAGATGTAGAGGCATAAATTATACGTGCCATTCATCTTATAAATATTATTAGACCGCATCTCAACATCTGTCACATCTGTCACATCTGGGAAGGATAGACTATTGTTTCTGTGCACAGTCACTCCATTATCTAACAAATCTTTTGGATCCATGTAAAGTCACTTGATCCAAAATACAGGTGAATTTGATGGGCATCTCCTGGAGATCAAGGATACCCTCCCACATCTCCTCACCTCAGCAGGGGTCTGCAGAATTTACAATCCAAAGAAACATTTTTCACCTTGACCAACAAAATAAACATCGCAGAGCTGCAAATGTTCCATGTCCTTTAAAAAAAAGGCAGTTTATCATTTTTTATAAATACTTCAGCCTACCACAAAAAATTGCTGTTATTTTAAAGGAATCACAGTTTTATTTCTTATTTTAGGGTTAGAAAAAAATGTACATCAAGAGGATTAGGCTAATACAAGAGGATTAATACATTTTCTTCAATCAGATTTTCTTCAATTTGACAGTCTGAAAAAAGGTTGGATAAAGAAATAAAAATGTAGATGTGGGGAATTATGATGGAAAAAGCCCTATAAGCTAATGACAAGAGAAATATATTATTGTGCTTTTAGTTTCATGTTGCGGTAATTCAACACAATTACTCTAAACTGCTAAAACCTACAAATGTTATATTTAAAAACATTTGTTGCTTCTTCATTATTTTTAGTGAAATAGAGCCATTGTGGAAAGTCCAAAGAGACACTTGTGGCTTTGGAGCCACAGGTTGCAGACCCCTGACCCAGACACCAACTTAACATGGTTTAAAGAAAAGCAACTTATATAGCTTATATAGCTACATATTTCATCCATTCACACTCACTCCTAGGGACAATTTAGAGTGACCAATTAATCTAACATGCATGTCTTTTGATAGTGGAAGGAAGCCAGAGTACCCAGAGAGAACCCACGCATACACGGGGAGAACATGCAACCTCCACACAGGAAGGCCACTGATGGAATTATTGAACCCCCTCCCCAGCTGGGGCTCGAGCTGGTGACTCTCTTACTGTGGGGCTGCAGTGCAAACCACCACACCACCGTGCAGCCCCTCTGTGTCAGACTGTCGACCTGTCCAGGTGTACCTGCCACTCACCTGATAATAGCTGGGATAGGCTCCAGCAACCTCCTTCACCAGCGTTGCAGCGGGTGGTGCTGGATGCAGACGTGTTACTTTTTTCCACCAGTATTATAATTTTCTCCTCATAAGCTTCAAGGAGGATCTGTAATTTCATCTGCAAACAGTAGGGTGCTCAACATTTTGCCATTTTCATCATGATTTCTGAGCTCTATAGGTGATGCCTCTTTCTCCTGGCTTAACCAAGCCAGCTTGAAAAAGCTGATTCATAGCCGAAGTTGTGGAACCAACAGAGCGGGATAGGTTTTCAGAGGATTTAGCAAGCCAGAGCTCAGACTTTGTTAAACCTCCTTTCTGGAACACCCCCCTGCTCTGACAAAAACTTAGGATGCTCCTACTGAGCACAACATAATCAAATCTGGAACCAAATCTAAAGAATATGTTCCATGTTTCTCTGCATTCCCAGTAAACCCATCTGTACACACGGACAGGTAAAAAGGTCATGCAGACTGTCATGTGCTGACGAACGCAATATGAGCCAGAAGAAATTTCCAATATATATTGCTCACTTTGAGGGTTTCTCCCCCAGAACATTTACATGGGAATAAAATCATAGTAAAATGCTTAAAAGCTAATCTTTAATCTCACATCTATGCTGGTTAATTCATTGCTGCAAAAAAAAAAAAAGGCACAAAGACCTGTATTTTTTCAGTTTTTTTATTGGCATTTTGATTTTAAACTGGACAGAAGTGTAGTTCTTTCAAACATCACAGCACCCATCTAAATTGCAGTTGTGTTGAAAGATAAGTTGAGGTACTTTGACTTAACGGGACGGAGTCAGAACAGAGTACATCCATACCATTAATTTTCATTAACCATACGAAAACTGCACAATGCTTACAGTTGACAATAACTGCACAATTCTTAGTGTTGCAATGGACATCCAACAGATTTACTATGCTTTCCCTTCATTAGTTTAGTGGCATTCAGACACTGGATGGAAGAGTGAACCTACAGAATAGAAAACAGGAAGACTGGCATGACAGACAAAAGCCTCTTAATGATTAATGCCTCCACTAAAAGCTAGTGAAACAAAGGGTACAAGCTACTGAGCTGCCAAAAGGTAAGACACCACAGCCAGAGCTGCTTTCTCAATGGAATAGAGATGATGGTCTTCCACATGTGGGCAGCTCTTCCTCATGAACTCTGCCAGCCGGAGCAGGTACTCCAGGTTATGGCCTGTCTGGCCTCTGGACACAGCAATCTGGGCACCGATCTCCTCTGGGCTAGCTGGTCCCAGATAGAGAGGGTTGTTGGATGTGGCGATGTACACCAGAGCTGGAACGGGAGACCGGTCCTCCCCCTCAGGATAGAAATCCACAATCTTGGTGACGTAGCCCCCGCAGACCGTCTCACGGACGTTGAGGTACTTGAGAGACTCTTCCACCTGTGAGCCTGACACCTCAAATGCTACGCCCCAAGTGGTTGCCTGTGAGGAAATGGCACAAAGTCAAAATTTAGATGGGAAATATTGTTTTCTGGCCTGAAAATTTACACTGCCAGTTATTTAGATCATCAAGCCCATATGAAGCAGACATTTCCACTTACGTCATCGTCTTCGATCAGCGTCACCACTCTTCCGGGCTGAGGAGAGAAAGAAGTAGGTCACCTCACGGAAAATACCTCACGCAGCAGCCCACAAATTTCTCCCCACACTGTAGAAATAAAATGTATACACACACACTATAACTTACCAACTCATCATTTCCACGGTGGAAGTTGTCTCCGTGCCAAAAACGTCTCTTGTAGCCTTGAATGTAACCGACCTCACTCCTCTTGTACTTGAAGTCCGGCTTCCACACCAGCGACCCGTACCCGAAGATCCACAGGCTGGTCTTCCCGGCGATTATGTCTTGAGGCTTCATTTTGATCGGTAGTGTTGACGTTCAGATGAATAGATGGATCACTCGTCTTCCCGTTGATGGTTCTGGCTGAGATGACTAGCTAGCTAGCGTTAGCTTCCTCCGGTCCAGGAGTAGCGGTACCGGTTGGCTCGCTGGTATACCGCGGACGGTATTTGAGCCCAACTGCTTTGCAGTTGCGAAGATGGAATTTCGCGGTTGATTTTGCCTTGCACTATGCATTGCCATTGCATTACAGGTGCCGCATTATGCCTTAAAAATCCATGGCAGCCGCTTCGGCCTTTAACTCGACGGGGGAAAAAAGGACAAAAATCGTTTGGGCCAGCTGTCGTGCCGGCCGGTGGTAGTGTAAATTTAAGATGAACGAATCGTAAGATCGAGGTTTCAAAGATGTAAACGTTGTAAACACGTCGTTGTTAGTCGTGTCCCCCCCGTCGGCTTCTTGATGCTGGTCTGACGCGTTTCCTCGATAACATGGCGAAGGGTTGTTCCTTTATTTATATGGTACTGGGCAGGTAGGCGGGTCCCTCTCCGTGGTTCTGACCAATAATATTGAAGATAGACTTCCCTCGATCTTATTTTACCCAGTAATATTTTGGTGCGCCAAATGGGGCGGGATTTGAAAGGAAACTGTTTCTCCAATTGGTCCAATTTTCAGATATGACGTATGTTAATCTTTTAAGACGATTGGTCGTTGAACTGCCACTCAGATGGCCTCTATTTGTGATTGGTCTTGTTGTCTTGTCATTCTCTTCATATTATCTGGCTGATGCAATTTACCACAGCATTTCAGGGCCTTTGAAACAGCCCAGCAAGTCACCAAGACATTGCATCATCTTTGATTTACAATGGAGAGTTATCAGAGCATTATATTATTAACTCACTGCATTTGTCACACAGAAGAAAAATATTATGTTGAAATAATATCGAAGTCAGCCAGAAATATATCTGATAGCTCATCAAAATCAAAGCTGTCGTGAGGGTGTTAATCAGCACCCTATATGGCTGTTTACATGAGACTGGAGCATGTGAGGACTGTAAACAAGCTGCTCAAATATTCAACAGTGAGACCAAGGTGAAACCTCAGTTCATGGCAAACCTCTTGAACCTGGAGCCAAATGGGAATAAGCATAAAGAATTTCAAACTCACATTTGTTACTGTCACAGTCTGTGTATTTAATAAATGTTTAACCCTGAAAGAATGGTCACCCTGACACAGGATGTGTTATTGTTTGGCCATCCATTGGGTCAGAATGATAACAGGGAAACACATAGATGCACAAACAGGCTTCTATACACACCTGCTTGTCATCAAACATCCTACATTATTGCCAAATGTGGGGACAGTAGTGGATTTCAAAGTTTTGCCAGGTTTGTCCTGTTTTAGACAATCTACGTACATATCTAAATGCAGCAAAAGCTAGTAATTAACAAAACTAGAAGGTTGGTGCTATAGGATAACCAGATGATTATAAAGATACATGATCTGAACAAATGCACGGTCGCCCACCCCTACTGATAGCTCTTATATGGTGTGATAGCTGAGGCTCATCTGTGCTCAATAAATAGATTATCTATAAATAGCTGGCATTATCTGTCTTGATAAGAGGCCAGAGAACTGTATCAGCTCCCCACACGTCAAAAGCAGCAAACAAACCGAAGCATTTGAGTGACTCTCCATCAGACACACGCTTCCATCATATGCCATGTCCTTCTGGCTCAGTAGCCTCTCTCAAAGCTGCTGTCACTATAACATGCCAAAAACCTCACTGACTTCCTGTTGTTGTTGTTTTTTTTTTATTGTTTTAACTGTGAAAGTCGTTTTCTTGGTGTACAAGCTAATCTGAAATCATAGACCAACCCCCAAAATAAGTAAAGGCACCGCTCTGGTCAAAGAGCAAGGCAGTCTTCCTGCAGCAGTAAACGTGATGGCTGTCTTTGAGCACGATGTACATGTTCTCTGTATTCCAGCAGCTTGAGGTCTCAGGTTACAGGGGCATGCACTGGTCTAAAAGCTGCTCCAGAACAGGGTTGATCTTGCAAGGCAGTGCCAGTAAAAGTGTTTTTTTGTTTGTTTGTTTGTTTTTTCCCCCCAGTGAGTTCGTCTAAATCAGTGGCTCAACATATGACTTCTGCTTCTATTCAATTTAATCAAACAGTGTGCTGTTAGATTGCAGGTTGAACCTGTTGATACTTGGGGTTTTATTAGGGCATCTGATCACTTCCTTCTTGTGTGTGGGTTTCTTACTGACACCTAGTGTTAATTAATGAGACAACTCCAAGTGGAGGACGGGCTACTGCACATGAAGTTCACAGACCAGCAAAACCCGACTAAATAAATAGAAATAGAGCAACGGTTTTTACTTAAATGACATTTCAGGAGTTGACTTCCTTGTCCCAGATCTACAGCAAGTTTCACGAAATTCAAATCTGTAATTTTGCGGACAAAATAGCAGAAACAATCCCACATCTCTGTTTTCCCTTTAAAGCGAATGCCCCCTCAGGGTTTCTAGCGTCTATGCATATTCAAAAAGCCTTTGTCAGTTTATGTCAAAATAAAGGATTTTAATAAAATGACAAGGCATTGCAGCCAGGACAGAAAACTTGAGCCATGGGGCAGTTTTTTCCTGATTGTGAGTTAACAGCTTCTGAGAAGGAAAACAGAAAACAGGTGGCATAGAGGAATTTCCACATTCAAAACAGATTCTTACTGAATCTGCCTGGCTTTTGACAGAGATTCATGAATTTCCTCAGCATAAATAGTGCTGATTAGGGTGCTTGTCTGCGCCCCTCTCTTGTTTTGAGGTTGTTTCCTGAAAACCCAAATCATCTGTGCAAGTGAGCGCAGAATGAAGAAGGCGATGCGTGAGAAAAACTGTTGGCCCGCGCCGGCCTGTTCTGCATTTTTTAATCAGGGAGGAAAAAGGAACTGATGTCACTGGGTCACAAACAGGATGCTGTGATTATAACACAATGAAAATGCCTGACTATGTTATGGACACCCAGAGGCCAAAGAGCAGAGCCCTAGCATGTGCGATCAAGTGTGAAAGAGGGTGTGTGTCTGCTTATAGGTGTGAGTATGATGACGGTGGGAAGAAACTCTTAGTGCTATCAGGCTGGGTCAGGTAACACACCAAAACACAAGGGGGCTTTAACTGGATGATTAATCATTGCGATAACATGTATGTTTTTCCTGAGCCTGGCCGGAAACTTCCTTTCCCAAACTTTTTTTTTTTTTTTTTTAATGCACAAACACACACACACAATCTCTTAGATGAGGATGCCCAGGTCAAGCAGCTGACAGGATGTGTGTGAGGGGAAAAAGCCATCCAGATTCTCCACCGAGTGTTGATTGCTGCTGATTAGGGGTGTTGACTGTTGCAGAATTTCTGTTAATTAGAGGCAGAAGGGATTTTGATAATATGGATGACACATCGCTTAGAATTAAAGGGAAAAAAGAAGAGTGGGATCTATTTAAATATGCAGTGTATTGTATGGAAACGTATGGAATAGTGCAGAAGGGCAAGAGGTTAGTAAGATTTATCAAACTGTTCTGACATGTCAACTTTTCAATAGTAGAGATCTTTTTTATTTATGTGGATTTCTTAGTGATCTACTGACTCCCATCTGCTTTCGCCCTCCCTTCTGCTAACAGCCTCACTGCTTGGTCCCGTCCCCACTTTTGTCCGCTGAAGTGGGTGGTACAGAACCGGGCACTGAAATATTGCTCATAACCCTGAGGGGAAAGCAGGCAGTTGGGGAGCCTACGAGAGCTTGAGTGTATTTTTTTTTCTTTTTTTTTATGGGAGGAGGTCTGTGCACTCTGTGGGTCATGCACACGGGGGTGAGAGGCCTGGCATATGCTGCTGTTTTTATGGCACCGCAGACTCACTCCGCGCTCCCCCACGGCATCTGTTTGGCTGGCTGTGTGTGCGTGTGTGTGTGCGCATGGATGCGAGCATTACGAGGGGGGTGAGGGGCTGAGGTTCCCCTTTGCCCCTGCGCCTGGCTTTGTTTCACCATTTCCAGCTTGAGGGGGTGGTTTCCGTGGAAACGGATTTGAATTTCAAGCCAATTTAGGGCCGGAGAGAGAACAAGGGGGCGGGTGAGCAGGGTTGGGAGCCAACAGCGTTTCCAGGAATTACTCGAGGTACTGATGCTACAAGCGAGGGAGCTTTATGTCTCAGCGTACCATCCAAAACATTACATATGATGACGTGTGGATGCAGGAGAGGAGCTCACACACACAATCCAAAAGGTCTGTGTAATGAGGGTTGAGTGCAGGGTCTGATTTCAAGCTTTAAACCAGATAAAAATAAACACAAGACACATTTGATACTCATTTGTCGACAATGTCATTATTTAAAAACACCTCAAAAATAATTTTTCTGTTCCATTTACTGAGAAAACAGTTTTCAAGGAAGTTTTATTCTTCAGAAGTTTGGTCCTTATAAATATGCATTATATACAAAATAATGTTATAAAACATATAAAGAGCAGTGTGTCATATTTAAATTAAACTCTGGAAATAATCATTTAAAAAATTACATTATTGGTTCTGTAGTTTTTGAAATTTCTTATAGGCAGGCAGTGGTGTGACAGTCTTTTCTCCTTGTTTTGAGTCTCTTTGTTTTTAGTTGGGTTGCATAAAAAAAAGAAAAAGAAAGGAAAATTGCGCACTTTCTCTTGGATCTTGCTGGCACTGCACTGACTGTTGGGCTCCTGTGGTTTTCTTTTTTTTCAAATCCCTGTTGATTAAAAAGTACTTTCCCCGCTGCTTTTCTTCTCCTCCTTCTTCTTCTTGTAGTGCAAATGATCCAAGAACAGACAAGGGCACAAATTTAGCTTTTAAAACCCCCCTCTTTTAAGGCTTCTAGTGATTTTGGGCTGCATACGTTCTCCACCCTTGCGCTGACAAGTCCAGCCAGTCATTTTCACATGATTGACAGTTGAGGATTCATTTCAGACATTCATATCTTTCCTTGTTGGTGAGGCTGGATTGTGACAGCGGGGTGAGTTCACTCATCTCGACCCTGAGTCTTGCATAGCAGGCGAAGCTGGCAGGAGTGAGTGCTGGGGGAGGAGGGGGCGATTTGGAGGGGTCAAATCTTAGGCACCTTTTTCACTGATTGGTTGGCTGTCAGAGTCATCTTGATTATCAAACAAGGCCGGGGTCAGATACGAGGGGCAACAATCCACCTTCGCCTCTTTTTCCAGGTTGGCCGAGGTTAGAAACAAGCATTTCACCTCGTGCAGTGTCTTATTCACCAGTCTGTTTAAACTGAGAGGTCCTTCACTGTACATGCTTTGCATACAAACACTCGGTCAACATAAAGTTTCTCAGTTCTGCTTCTCTTTTTTTGTCTTTGTCATCTTCTTTGTTTTCAGAGCAGAAGTCTCTGCCCTCTCCAGTTCTTTCGTGTTCCAGAGCAGCAGTGAACATCTAAAAACAATCTCCAGTCTCTCCTCAGCATTTGTAAACAATCCAGAATGTTATATTCTGCCTCGATTGTGTCTCTGTCCTCCTTCCCTTGCTTTCTGACCCCCTCACAGTTTATACCTGTGGGAAACAAAGAAGGATAATTAGAGAAAAGGAAAAAAAAAAATCAGCTGTTTGAATGTAAATTTCCAAGTGCCGCCTCGACTGTAAGAGCTCATGCACTCCAGTATCACTGTTACATTTTGCTTGGAAATATGTGTCTAAAGCACTGCCACAGCAGTAAAACATAGCACCTCTGAGACCGAGCAGAGCCAAACATGTGTGAGGAATCATTATAAGCTGGGATTTTAGGTCAGCGTGTGGCCAAGATAAAGAATAGTCAGGATAATTTACACAAACCAATAATGCATAAAAACTGGGCTTTTCCCATTTCAGGCCAGTCTCGCTGCAAACAGCACCATCCCCTGCTGTAAATGTTGGTGCACGACTGAAGGATTGTGCGCTTGGGACAATATAATGCAAGTGAAGCCGGGCATCTGAGGAAATGCTGATGAAGATGTAGGTTTTTTCTTCCTTTTTTGGCTTACCTCAGTTGCTATGACGCATTCCCTCCTCTCCTCCGCTATAACAAATACCGACTGGTACATGGAGTCCCGCGAGGAACATATTGTAGATATCCTACACTCTGGCTTTTCACTGCAAACACAAATCACACGTTGTGTTAATGCAAACAAGAAGCACATGGCAGAGCTATGCATTATGAGAAACCATGAGAACGACTGTAGAGTAGAAACTAAATGTAACATATTCAGGTGTTTATTCACCGGTCTGGTTTAACAAACTAATAAAATTGCAACATTTAGGGAGAGGGAACTCTGATTAACAGCTCAATGGCTCCAAACACACACTTCTATATGCCTAAAATAAATAGGAGATGTGGAAAGTTCACAACAATAAGTATGGTTCCTCTTACCTGTACATTCTACTCAAAGGCATTTTATCTTCTAAACACTTGTCATAAATAAGTCGTTTCTCTTCTTGCGACTTTTCATCTTTGAACTCTTTTGACTTTGAGTTGTAAGAGTCCAAATGATAGTTTTTATGAATAAAGTTCGATTTCTCTGAGTCACAGTCCACCTCCAGGCTGACTTTTTGGTTGGTGTTTTTCAGCTGGGATGCTGGGATCAGATTGTCCCTTTGAACGTTGGAGAAGTTGTTCATAGTCTCTGTTTCTCCATCCTGCCCTCTCGCCTGTCTGTGGATGTGCCTTAAAGCCAGGCCCACCATGCACAGCAGCACCAGCAGAGCCACCAGCCCCACAGCCAGAGAAACCGCCGCCCACTGGAAGGTGTCTTCATTCTGCTCCTTGATGGTGGCGAAAGATTCGCATGTGGACCCGGTGAAGCCTGAAGGGCAGATACATGTGGCCGGAGGCTTTCCGGGCCCGCCGCCTCCTGTGCAAAAGCCCCCGTTGAGGCATGGCGAAAGGGAGCATTCGTCCAGGATCCTGTCGCAGTTGCGCCCACTGTAGCCCGCTGGACAACTGCACATGTAGTCGTTGATTCGGTCTTGGCAGGTGCCTCCGTTAAGGCAGGGGTTACCAGCACATTCATTGATGTTGATTTCACAGCGCTGGCCGGTGAACCCTGCGCGGCAGCTACACATGCGCATGCCACCTTGGAGCAGACACAGACCACCTAGAAGAGAGGAGGTGGTCAGTAAGTAGGTTGCAAAATCAGAAGGAACATGATCTCAGTAAACCCTCCCGCGAGGCTCATTAAGTTCACACATTTCCATCAAATCCAGAGTGACCGCAGCGCGGTGTATTGTTCTGCACACACAGAACAATCCCAAAGCTCTCCATGTTTACAAAAAGACAGAAACTGAACTGTGCCTGGATATTTGTCCCCTTTCATCAACAACCACAGCAAGCTGTGGTGACATTTACAAGCCGCTGCTCTGAGCTGCTGAATGTTTATATGGAGGACAATAGACACCAAGTTCCCACCAATTCCTGTTGTTCCACACTGCTTCCAGTTGCAGGAATTTAAAAGCGGGGGGGCAGAGACAGAGCAAGGGGAAGTTCAGAAACAGGGGGGGCATAGAGGAGAGGAAGGCCGTACCATTAGCGCAGGGAAGCGACGTGCACTTGTCCACTCTCTTCTCGCAGTTGAGTCCGGTGTAGCCGCGGGGACACTCGCACATGTAGCTGCGGCCATTGTCTTTCTCCCAGCATTTGCCCCCGTGGAAGCATGGGGAGTCGTTGCATGTCAGCAGGCTGTGCTCACAGTGCAAACCCTCGAAACCTTGGAGACACGTGCACCTGTAGCCGCTCTCCAGATTCTTTTGGAACGCAAAGAGAAAAGGAAGTGTGAGCAAGCAAAATAAATGAATAGCTGAACAAAAAAGACTTAATGGTAAAGAGGTATTCTTTCATTTCCCACTTACTTTGCACATCCCTCCGTTCCTGCAAGGGTTGCTGTCACACTCTTGCATCACCAGCTCACAGTTAACCCCAGTGAACCCAGGCAAACACGTGCACGTATAGCTCCCTTGGCCTGTATTCATACAGGTGGCACCATTCACACAGGGATGGTGATGGGTGCAGAAGTTCAGATCTGAGGTGGGGGGGAGAGGGTTTGTTTACATGGTGCCCATGGGAGGAGAAAAAGCCATCTACCCCAGATGCATGTGTAAAGCTATGAATACACTTCAGAGGAAACCTAATTTTCTAATGCTTTCGAATTAATGCAAATGAAAACAACGTGCAAGTAACGCGAGAGCGTTTTTTTTTCTAAAAAAAAGAACAGCAGCAGTGGTCCGAGTTGTGTGGTGTACCTTGGTCACAGAGTAAGCCTCCCCAGCCCTCCTGGCAGTTACACTGCCATGGCAGCTCACAGGTACCATGCTTGCAGGCCGGGTACTTCCTGCATTCGTCACAGAAGGTGCCCTGCCAACCGTCTCTGCAACTGAAAAATGACAACATATGTGGATTAGTTCGTTTTTTCCCCCCCAATATTCAAGTTTTTTATGGTAACATATATAAATATGATGGATAAAACTGACAAACTTCAGCAGGAAGAACTACACTTAACAACCTTTGTATGGCTTTACTGAGAGAAATCAAATAGTTATGCAACATTACATTATTAGCTTTTGCCGTTGAATGCAATTATTAGATTAGAATTTAAGCCGTCATAGAAATCTGATAAGTTGTAATGTGAGTGGCTCATTCGAAAGCCGATTCAATTCATTCTCCACCTCACATCAAATATACTGTAATTCAACAGCAACTATCAATATTCATCTTTCTGAAAATGTGATTGAAATTATAATGATGTCAAACTAACAAAAACTGCTTTAAAGCGTTTCTTCAACAAGCCGTTTCTCAAATCTTTCCCATGAATATCTGTTTCTAAGCACAGTGGGCGGCAACCTGCTCAAAGCATGAGATTGCAGGATTTATGAAGCTCTGCTAAGGTTACACCACTGAGAAGAGCTGTGGAAGCTGCTTTACCGTGTTTGGTATCTCGAGGATTTATCCCCCAATTTGGGTCAGTTTTTGTGCTGTGAGTGATGGATTTAAGTCCAAAACGAGGGCAAACTAGACTTCAGGAGGAATTTCTCCCAGGGATTGGATGAGTGTGTGTGAATAAGTCTCACTGATGAGTGAGTGAATGAGACGGGGTAGTGACAGGAAGGGAACATGGGAAGCAAAGAAGTCAGTGAGTGACGCAGGGTAACCAGAGAGGGCATGAACCAAATTCTTTTTGATTTAGTTAGTGACCTTTATGAACATGAAATCTCCAACTTTTTCAAACTTCAAAATAATTAATATCTAACTAGTTGCACATCAAGGCCATGAGAGTTTCTGATAAAGTAACTAACACGCATCCATATGTGTTTCTTTGCAAAATAGCCAGCATGTATTTCAACACTTCACAATAATTGATACTTACACACACTCCCCAGGTTTGGAGCAGTTTCCATTCCTCTCACTGCAGCCCTCAAGACAGATTGCTATGCAAAAAAAGAAAACAAAAAACACTTTTAAGTCAGCTGGTCTATTTTTTTTCTTTTCTCCTTTTTGTGCTACCGTTGTCCTCAATCACAATCTGAGATACGTGACAATTCAAACATGTCAACCAGTTAAAAATAACAGTTTCCCCAGTAAACATTTCAGATAATCTCTTCACACTCCCCAGAATAAGAACCAAGGCTAAAGAGCTATCATTTCCTTGAAATAGCCATCTATGAATGTGTGAGTTTGTCTCAACTTCCGTCGTTTGATCTAAACCTGTCCACCACACCCCTTCCCAGCTGCCCTTTTTACTTTGGAGTGGAGTGGGGGTGCATGTGGGGGGGCTGGCTGAGAGTTTGTTTGTCCTGTTTTAAGTGTACCGGTCTTGCATGACACTGATTCGCAGGGCAGCATATCAGGCGGCTGACAGTAAGCGGCCGCTTTAGTCCAGAACAGATGCTTGCTCTCAATAGCAGACAGCTGTCACTATTGTTGTTTGTGGTCGGCCAGAACCATATTTGCAGCTGCTACTACCGCGCGCTCAACAATGGAAGGGGCTAAAACATCGGTGGCGCGTGGCGGATAATAATGCTGCGATTAACCTTGGCGCGTGCAGTCGCCTGGACTCCTCCTATCGATGCCCGCGCAACCAGCCTCCACCCCTCCACTCTCCCGCCACCCCTTCCGCCCCCTCCTCGCTTGCGGATTATGTTACCGGGCACGCGCGTAGCGTGCTTCCCGAAGAAACAAAATATGGTTTTCTGTTCAATTCAAACTGAACGCAGACAGCAGGTAGGCCTAAATACACACCTGTATAAGCTAACATGGCCTCATTAGCGTGTTTCAGCTTTAATTTGCAATATTTTGTTGGGTTTTTACAGCCTGTTTCTGCATTTAGTGTCTAAAAAGAAGAAGAAAACTCATTCAGCCTTCCTCAAATGCATACTGAGCCCAAATAGCCAGCCTTGTTTAGATTTGTGTATGGGAGCGTGAGAGCAGAGGGAAATTATGGTGTATGAAAGATGCTCAATCTGTCTTTCTCATGTATATTTTCTGTAGTCACCAACGATTGATGTGTGTGTAATTGCAACACGTGAGCCCATCTGGTTAGAATTTGGCGCCACAGTCAAAATAGAACATGCCAATTTCTCTTTCACCACCATGTCACAGGGATGACAGATCCGCTGTCACCCTCATGGTCACATATCCAGCACATGGTAGCTATTACTCTCGCCATGCCTCCTTCCAATCTACTCTTTGATTAATTTGTTTTTGGTGAGAGGGGGCCCTTTGGTATTGTGGAGCCAAATGGCATCAGGCCTCCTCCTTGGCTCATTCAGAGCTTTCCAAATCATGGGAGTGTTGGGTTATGATTTGGCCAAGTGGGTTTGCACAGCTATAATGTCATTCTAAACTGTCTGCGTTTTCACAAACCCACAACCAATTGCACATCCCAATGATGACTCTAAATTAAATGAGGCAGATATCTAAGATAAATACATTCTACATTGTCAGACTGGCAACAATCACTGGGTCACATCTAGTTCAAAGACTCATCATGTAGCTTTATAGATAACTTTTGGGTTTCACCTTAAAAACTTTTGATATCTGTAGCTTTTCTTTTTAAGCACAAGCCATCATGACTGCCAGAGATAGATTTTCAAGGCATCAGAAAGGTCAGTAGTATCTGCTAACTGCACATCAGCATAAATAAGCTCAAGATAACAATGACAGAAGCTGACTTGATGCAATGGACTCTGAAAGCAACAATAAGTAAATTAAACTAAACAAGTTGCCAGGCATGTAAAGTCAAGTTGTGTTTTTTCTTTTCTTTAGCAGATAACTTACGTTCTTCACAGTATTTCCCCTTCCAGCCAGGCAGACAGGATAGCTGCCCATTCCTGGTGCAGGTGTAGTGGCCAAACCGGTCATCCCTAGGCGTGCATTTTTTGGAACAGCTTTCTCCATAGTAACTTTCATTGCAGATGAATCGAAAGGAATATCTCAGCTCCTGAGACTGTTTTCCAGTCTGTGTATTCTGCGACCAGTCAGTTCCTACACCCAGCTGTCTTTGAATGGCGAAAAAGCTTATCAGAAAGTCTGGGTTGTCAGTATCTGAAAGAGGGGTGCAAAAAAAAGAAAGAAAAGGAAGTCAGGATAAATGCAGAATGCCTTTAGTTAAAATCTGCTACTGCCCTTGGATGATTATAGTTTTATCTCAAGAACTGCATCATAAATGGCCTGCAGGTTCAAAAGTCAGCCACTCTCGCTTTAATAATCTGCCCGGGACCAAGCTGCATCCCTTATCAAATCCCATACAGCTTAGATGAAAGATAAACTCAGGTTGAAATTTCCTCTTTCTTTCCGTCAGCAAAAACATTCCCAGGCCTGGTCCCCTCTTCCAAAGGGCAGAACAGAGTAAGGTGTAAAATACAGGAAGATGCAGTCAGGGGTTTTTGGCAGGCGCTGTGTATTCTCACCAAAGCCCACAGCTCTTTCCCACGCCAAAAATAAACTAGAGGAAGTTCAATTGTATTGGGTATAAGAATGAAAAAGGTGTTCTGAAGTTCATAACAAAGGAATGAATAGGCGTGAAAATTGTCTGAAATGATGAACAATTAACAGGAGGTGAGGAGGAAAATGTGCAGCGCTTGAGTTGCGTCAAATATACCAAAGTTAGCTTTTTTGTGTAACTGTGCAAAAAAGAAAAAAAGATGAGGAGTGCGGAGTGTTACAAGTGCAGACAGAGCTCCCTCCTGTGGTTATATATGTTGCACTTACCTACAGGTAGATTTCCATAAGGTGAATGCCAGGCTTCAATTATTAATGAAAATGACCCCTGAGGAGAAAACACATGCAGTTAATAAATACCACCTGGACCGCAACCTTATTTTTTGCACAAAGCGTAAAATTTTGGGGAGAAATTGTTGCATGTTTATTTAAAGGGCTGCTGCTCCTTGAAAATGCACGAGTAAATATGAGTTACAGTGAGTGCATGTCCCTCTGGATTTTAAAGTGAACGACGTTGCAGCTGCCCAATCTGTGTGTCGGCAGAGCATTACCTAATGATATGGATTAGATGAGCCGACCAATAACCGGTGCACTCCCAAAATGCATAGCAGCTCCCCGCAAAACAACATAATATCGCTGGTTGCAACAAGGCTAAATAAAAGTGGATTTGATGCTCCACGCCCTTACCGGCCATCCATAATTGAAGGGGATTTGAATCGGGCTAGGTAAAGTGCCGCTGTCCTTGGCGCTGAAAGAGTTTGTCCCCACCACTGGTGTCATTGTACTTCCAAAGATGCAGTCACCTGGCGAGACCACAGCCTGATAGTTCTTCAAGCAAATTCTAAAATAAGTCCTGCAGTTGGGCTTGCACGCGTTTCCGTTTGCCAGCAAACCTTTGTGGTTTTTAAATTCGTGGAGATCCAGCTCAAAAACTCCCGATCCAAATACCTAAAAGAGAAGGAAATATTATTCATGATAGCCTCAGCTCATAGCCCATTCTGTAGGGAGGAACAACGGAAAAAGAAAAAAAAGGCACTCCATCTGCTCCACCGAGGTCTCGGGACCACCGTGGAGATGTACAGTATATCCTCCTTCATACCTGTGATATTAACGTGGTGCTGAACGCGACGGTAAAGGTGAACCAGGCTGCCATCCTTCTCGTTTCTCCAGGGCAGCCGCGTCACCAGCCAATAAAACAGCAAAACCTTCTTATTCCGATGTTTTTACACCGAGGAAAACAAATGGGAAGGAAAAAAAATATATCTAAAACACACATAAATCCTCTACTCCAAGGGAGTTCTCAGTAGCTCCTTGGTGCCGTGCGTCAAAAGCGTCCAGAAGAAGCGTTTCCAATCTCCAAGTTATCCAAAGGTGAGGGAAGACCAATATCCAGAGCCGCGTCTTTCTGTTAGCGGGCGTCCTCTCCTCGCATGGCACTGTACTCCACAATGTGTCACTCCGCTGGCTGTGTGAGGCTCAGAGCTTGTTTTGGTGCTGAACTCGGTGCGTCAGTGCGCCACGGATGTTCATCACTCTTCTTATTACTAGTGAATGAACCGTGGCGTGCGTCCTCCCAGATATATAGACTTGCTCTGCGCTGCTCATTACATAAACTGCCACTCACCCAACTGACACCGCCCACTTTACATATTCAGCCCCCTTGTCTTCCACCCCAACAACAATTATCCAGATTTAATACCCACTGGAACTGAGATGACTGACCACCACTGGGTTATTATTAACAAGCCCTAACATCTGTTGGCTTATTTTTTAGCGCACAATACGCCAGACGCACCTTTCCACGTTTACGCACAATGAGAAAGGACAATTAGGAGAGACGAAACTTGGAGAATTGATAGCAGAAATTCAATTACTGTCTTATACGCAATCCCTTTTTGCCCTTGGTTCCACTCAATTGCACGCCTAATTAGTCCTCACTCCAGCGTTGGAGCCCTTCCTCTCACAGCCTTCCTCTCAGTGGGGTCACATGTGCGTCTCCCTCGGGATGATATCAAACAATGACAGAATAAATGCGATTAAAGAAGAAAAAATCTTTTAAGTTCTTTTAACTGCATCGAATTTCACTATCTTAATGGTTTACCAGAAACAAGTGGGGTCAGCATTTATATCAATCTGAATGGGATTTTTAATCTAAAAACAGTCTCACGTCCACGTTTACGCACGACCAGGCAGACCCATAAAGCATCAAATCTGGCGTTTTATGTCTAACGTGTCATCCAGCGCGTGTTTCATCTGGTTGGTGGCGTGTGCCTCGTCATGCCCACCCATGTATTTTACGGTTAATGGCAGCGTGCCTCCTATTGTTGCGGCGCGTGTCCCTCTCTCGCCCTCATGCGGGTGTAATGTGCGGGACGGGAGATATAGGCCTGACTATTCAGCTGTATGCAAATGAGCTCTCCCTGCCTCTCAGCCTCACTCGCATGGCCCTTTTTAGAAAAGACAATTTGGGCTCCAGGCCCGGGCTTCTAAGGATAAAGATAAAAAAAACAAAAAAAACCAACACAAAACAAAACACAGTTTAATGGAAGCAGTCATGCGCCTGGAAACTGTTGGATCATCTTGCTTTTAGACGAGGATAATAACTTTTTATTATAGAAAGAGGCCGTGAGAGCGATAAAATATCACATTTTCTGTCATATACTGTATGTATTCGTTTTACTACTCATGAATAATGATAGG
This sequence comes from Atherinomorus stipes, assembly GCA_023101725.1. Classification (NCBI taxonomy): domain Eukaryota; kingdom Metazoa; phylum Chordata; class Actinopteri; order Atheriniformes; family Atherinidae; genus Atherinomorus; species Atherinomorus stipes. The sequence continues at coordinate 778,775 of JALJCO010001078.1, forward strand.
GGAAAAAGAAAAGTAACTGCGTAAATTAAAATCGAACACTCCGTTAGACAACTTATTGTTCGAATATTTCGCAAATGAGCTCACCCCCCCCCCATCATTTAGTATTTTATGATAATCTGATTGGTTGTATTTGTTACTCGATCGCCCGTGTCTCTCTCCTTTACCATCTGGTGGGAGACTGGCAGCCCGACGCACCGTTTTCTGTCGTCTGTTCACGGAGGGGACGAGCCAGTTTTCGACAACCTGTTCATCTTAACGCTGTTTGGCATCAGTGGTGCGTGTGTGAAAAGGAACTACAGCAATCATGTATTATCGGTTATGTTGTTACCTTTGAAGCAACACCACAGGAAGAAGGAAAGCAGACTAATGGTAACCAGGATAAAATGTAAACTTTGCAATAAAAAGCTGCATGCAGTGATTGACCAGTTTTGAATTCTGAGTCATCTCATTGAATCTATTTAGACTAAAAAGTACTTGTTTTTGCTCAGACACTCGCTGCTTTCTATGAATTAAAGAGTGATGTCATGCTGAGACCGTTCTCATGAAAATGAGTTTTCCCCTCAGGTGACCATGCCCATCTCCTGGTGATTTTTTTCCCCCTGAACTCTTTGATCTCAGCCTGTTTGCATTTCATCTGTCATTTTCTCTACAGTAACTGTGCACTACTGAGAGTGAAAACGGAGAGCATCTATATTTATTCAGCGCCCACAGGAGGCAGGCACGGTGGATTGGTTGAAAGCTTGTCATATTGACACACCTGTTGTGTCTGCAATGGGTCCACAGAGACACAATGGCATTGTTGGCGAGCTGCACACCGAGCAGCTCTTCTCTATGTCTACACGCCCTCGGCTGCTCATTCTGCTACTTGTTGACATAATATGCTCGATGATTCTTTGTGATTGTGATTTGCTTGGCCAAAGAAAGAATCTGTTGCTGTTTGTGTGCTTTACAGGAGCATTATTAGTTTGCACTTTGTGTAATTGTATTTTCTCTCAGCTGCAATTCCAGCTCAGTGCTCATTATTGCCTCCAATGTTCTGCTGTAATGGTTTTCAATCATGAATATTACCTTGCTTATCTCCCTTTATAGCCATATTTCTCCAGTCTGGCTAAAATAAAACAGCCATAAAGAGTGTGACAATTGCAGTTTATGGTTGGTTTAACAGGTGAACGCTGCTGATAACACAGTACTTTCCTTGCTAAGCAGAGGAGGATAAGATGGGTCGCATGCTCTTTTTCACATAGCTTAAACAAGCTTTAATCATAATGCTGTCAATGTCAGATGGTCCCTTGCTTTTATGCTGCACTTGCACTAAACACACATTGATGTACCTGCAAATGGCCTCGGCTTTGTCAGCGGACAAGAAGACGCATGAAGGCTTTAGAGGAAAGTCATTTAGAATAAATAAAGCTCAGTTTATATTTAAGCACGCCACCTGACGTCTACACTCACAAACATCTCCAACAGAGGCGCTGAGGCAAAGTTAAACTGCTTTCAGCTGATGTTCTCTGGGGTTTTATGTATAACATGCCTCGCTGAAAAAGCATTGTATTCTTACACTCTTATGCAATGCCGGCCAGCAACTTGAGCCTACAGCAAAACGGCTGCTCCAGTGCTGCTTAGACCCAAACTATTTGGACCCGTTCTCCTAACCGCAAGCTGGGATCCTGCATTTATTAAGATGTTTCATCAAAGCTTTGCTTTCCAGCAACTCAGCGAGGGTCTGACTGACCAGACTTTTTTTATGCTCAGGCTTTGATGTTTGCATGTGTGGCTGTGAGCTTGCATGTGGGTGTCATGGAAGTTGAGCAAAGCACATAAGCTTGTGTCCCCTCAGTGCCCCCCCACCCCCCTCTCGTGTCCCTTTGCTCTTCAGTCTTGGGTTCACTGTTCAGCCTCAGATTGTTCCGTCTGCCGCTCCTTTTTCCAGTTGTTTGTGGATTGAAGGGACGCTGTGGAGAAAGCAACAGTTCCTGTTCTCACCATTCTGGCCAGTTCTCATGAATAAACCATGATCTGACAAGGAAGTATAAACAGGTTGATCGGCCAGAGAGCGGACACGAGAATATCTATTGTTGTCAGTGGAATGTGAAGAATGTTGTATTAAAAATGAGGCAAGACTGCCGCCATGATGTCATTCTCATGCTTTTTATGAGACATCTGTGAAAGAGTTAAAGTATTTCTATAAGTGAATGCCACTGTGATGCATCATGAACCTAATAGTGCAGAGTTTCTGATGTTCTGCCTTTTTGTCAGACTAAATCAGCTTCATTTAGAAGGCCACAGATTTGCCTCAAAAAAGCACACTGCAGCATGCATCTCTGTCAATCCCCAAGACTTGGATTATGACAAGGCAACACTGAGGGGAGGTTTAACCACAGTAGCTATAAAACTAGTGGGAACAAGTTGGAAGAGATAAATATTCAGAATTGTTCCCCAGAAAGGGGGTTTGAGATTTAAGGAAGCAGGGGGTGTTGAAGCCAACAGCAGCTTAGATGATGTTTAAGGTTTGGTTAGAAATTTATGATCACATGAATTATGTAGAATGAAAATAATAATGGATTGGACAGCGCAAGGTCTGAGGAATAAACAAGGGAAGATATTCTGACATGTTTTGATCCCGATATAATTAATTTTCCTCCAGAATAAATCAGATTTCAAGTGCTGTCTGGTTAAAATCCAGGACCTGTCAGAAAGATTTCTATATTCACTGAAGCCATTGTTTCTTGTATTACTCTTAATTTGTATTGGAAATTGAATTTGCAATACAAATTTAACTCCTTTTTAATGTGGCCAGTGAGTGAAAAAATGTTTGGTTTTGCTGTTTTTGGTCCAGCAGACTGTGATGGTATAAGATATCACATCCATTTATTTAAAGCTTTGACAGTTGTGATTTTCTGCATGTTAGAAAAAGAAACAGCACCAGCAGACATCACATTATCAGTTCATAAGAACAGACTGACTTGGTCTTATATCTTCCATGTGTGTTCATTTGGTCATATTCATCTGATCCTGTTAAGCTGGCTGACGGGCCAGCTGTTTTATTGATCTGGAGGCCCTGGCCATATTTGCCGTCCTCGGTGCAGCTTATGTTTGAAGTCCAGCTGGGCTTTATCGTAAATGTGTTATAAATCTTGATTTAAGTGAAAGGAGGCCAATATGTTGCAGCAGATTGACAGTGACATCTGCAGTAAGACCGGAGGAGGGAGGTAGATTTATGAGCTGCTCTTCAGAGGCGCAGGTTCAGACCCCGGCTGGATGCTGCGTCTCTCGGAGCCACACCTGAAAGAGCTCCTATAAGGCAGTGGCTGGTGACCTAAATAAATATAAATCTGAGAAAGTCTGGTATTAGATACGAGTCTCTCTGGATTTCTCATTTTCTCCAGTTGCAGGTGAAGGAAATGACTTGCAGAGCAGGAGTGGGTCTATAGAATGTTTGATGGGGGGCAGAAATTGGGAAAAAGGGTGACACATTAAAAAAAAAAGAAGCCTAGATTATAGGAAAGTGACAAGCTGATTTTTACAAGTAGTCATTTAATGGAAAAAAGTCAAGCAAAATTTCCAAAAGCAAACAACCAATTATATTTTTCTTCAACAATGGTTCAGTTTGGATGATCCTGCATCTGATTGGCTTTAATCACTGCTGCACAAACATTTATGCTGAATTGATCATGAGAGAAACTTACTTTTAACTTACATTAAACTGCACAGTCATCACATTTGGGAGTTTGATGACGTTTACATCAAATGCAAACGTTTTGGACAGATTAATATTATCACCCCACTTAAAAATTTGACAAAATGATATATAAATGCTGGATTATGATAAAAAACATTGTAGTGTTGATGTAGGACAACACATAAGTCCGTTACATGCCGCATTCACTTGCACTTGAGCATCTGAGCTTCACCCAAGGTTAGTTTGCACTGAATATTTGTAGGAATGTGATCGTCTAAATTTGTTATTTGCAGTGATATGGTTTACATTTAGACAATCATGGAAAGTTCTGCTGTGTTTGAGTTGTGCTCCTATGAGCGAGAAGGACAGTACAGACATGTAAAACCACCACTTCCTTTCACTGTGGACAATTCTTCATCTTTGTCTAAGGAGTTGGGGCTTATTGATGTTCAACTGTGTTTACTTATTTAACTGTTTGTAACGACTATAGCGGTGGTTCATACCTTATATCTCACCCCTTTGTCCCCTCCCTTGCTGCAGAGGTCCACAGGAAGATTTTTTGGAGTCTTTAATGAAAACCAAACTTTAAAATCTTTATTTATGAATATTTACTGTCAACAGCTTCATTTACATACTTAATTTGAATATGCACTGTAAATAAACCAAATACGCAGATTTTCATATGAATGTTCTCAGGTTTGTTAGTTTCTGCCTGATGTTCGGACTTCACAGGAGTACGATGCCCCATAAAGCTCATCTGTCCACTTCGAGAATACTCTCCCTCATCTTCTGTTATGGAACTTTCTTTTCCTTTCTCTTCACTTTCTGGTGTTTACTACAAACAGCGCTGTACCAGCACTGACCTGGCCTTTTGACGAGAACAGTGGCAACATGAACCACCTGGCTTGCTCACTCGCGTTGCAAAGATATGCAGGGAAAGTGTCATCACCGCCCTCAGAGTTCACCTTTTCTAAGAACATTGTGATCTAACAGTTGGGACGGAGTCTAGATTAGCTTTCACTATTTGAGCAATCATATGCACAATATCTAGTGTTTATGGACTTGTATAAAACAATGCCATGAGAAAATCCAAAAAATGAGAAAAACGTGATGTTGATGTGAATTAATAATGTTTGGAAAACTTTTGAAAATAGCAGGTAGCAGGTGGTTGTAAATGTCTGAGAGGGTGGACAGAAATTTTTAGTCTGACACATACTGACATGATTTTGCTGTATGTACTGTAGATTGTGTATAGTTGCCGTCTTTGCCACACTTTTACTGATGTAACCATGGAAACAAAGGCTTTATAGGCTAAATATAGTGACAGAAGCTCCTGAAGTTGATAAAAACAGTGACTATCATTCACTATGAACAGACAGCACTCGTTAATTATACGAATGAATGGAGAGACTCACTCATCTCATAAGGAAAACATCAGCATGTGGTTTAGTCCTGCAGTAAAATAAAGGAAAAAGTTATCAAACACAACCAATCTCACTCCTTTAAATCTGAGGAAAAATGTGTGATAGAACCAGTCAAATGTGTTAAATCTAGTGTTTCAGTGGTTTATTTGTCAGCTGTTTTAAAATCCAATCAAACCACCCGTGAGATGAGCAATGAGCGAGAGAATCAACTACACAAATCCCTCCTCGGGCATGAACGTCCCAGCGGATTGGTGCCACAAATGCGAGTGTTTGGGAGTGAGAGTGAAGTGGGTGTACACACAGTCTCTCCAAAGCCTTAACCACAATGAGATTAGTGTCAGTCTGCAGCATTAATCCCAGTAGTCTCCCAGCAGCGGCATCAAGCTGGCCCACCTTCAGCCGAGGAAAACACCAGGGGGAGACTGAAGGGAGTGGGCTTTAGCGACTTAACCAAATAATGGATTAATCAGATACGGCGAGGGGAGGGGGACGTCTTTCTGCATAATATGTAAGGGCAAGATATCAGTAGTACAATGGTGTCAGATAAAACACAGTGATAGATATTATGTATATATGTGTATATATATATATATATATATATATATATATATATATATATATATACACACTACTACTTTCAGACGTTTGGACACACTGACATTTTGGGTTTACTGGGATTTAATGTGAATGTGTCCAAAATATTTAGCACTATTCCAAACTGAGAGTTTCACTTCTGTATATTGCTGTAAATACACTAAGCACTCAAAAGGATGTCACAAGATTTGTAGTAGGGCTGCAACGATTAGTCGACTAATCGACTAATCGACTAATCGCTGACTATGAAAATAGTCAGGGACTATTTTCATAATCGACTAATCATTTATTTTTTATAAGCTTTGATTTTCCTCTCTAAATTGCCACTGAACCTTCCACTGCCTTGTCTGACTTTCTGTCTGGTCAGCTTTTCTTGGATAGTTTATTGACATGAATAAACACACACACTACCAGTCAAACGTTTGGACATGATTTTTCATTTGATTCAATGAGTGTGTCCACACTTTTGACTGGTACTGTAAATATGCTGCAATTTTCGCATGATCCGATTAACTGGTGACTAATCGATTATCAAAATAACTGTTTGTGGCAGCCCTAATTTATAGTTTCCAGAGAAATTTCTTCCTCTAATGCACAAAGATGGAATAACAATATTGAAACGCTCCTTAAAATCAGACGTGTAGGAATCACTACAGTAACTCTTCTGTATAATCACTGCATCCTTAAATACAAGAAAATAATGAAACAAAACACATCCCGTGATCAAGATCATGACATGCCTCCTACTTTCTGCAAATTTGTAATGGACTCAAAACTCATTTTGGTCATAAAAAAACGTTTGAAACTTTGTATGACTGAAAATCCAGGATGCTATGTCCTCTGAGCTAAGAAGTTGAGGCTGACTTATTATCAGCACAAAGACCAGCCTCCTTTGATGTTTTGCAGTGCATTAATGTGCAGGATACATATAACCTGCACATTTGTGAAGTCACCAGTTGTGAAAAAACTGTTTGTATGGGCTTTACTGCTATCCGTATTTGTGTCAAAGACACAGTTTGAACCACATTCTGGATCTAAGTTTTGAATAAAACTCCTTGAGCTGGGAGTGTTTTCTACTTTTCACTCACTTCTGATACACCCATAGAAAAATCTGAGTACCATTGCGCTTTGTTCATCTCTTAACTTGGCTTTTTTGTTTTATATAGCCCTTTTAAAAACATTTATTTTCTGAATATGCAGCTCAGTGCAAGAAGATGAGCTTTTTCCATGCATTTTTTTCCCCCAGTCAAGTATACACCTGTACTTTATGTTCATATATATGAGTATTAACATGAGTGGGACATGGGGGAAATTGACTATTTGATGAGCTGTAGCTGGAGTCTTGCAGATAACAAACACACAGTGTGTTTTCACAGACATTAAACCTGTGCTACTCTTTTGGCAAAGCAGTAACTCTTTGCCTTTCTGTGCTGAAAAAACTCTGTTCTACCCACTGATTCCCCACCAGAGACATCTCCTGGCTCCCGTCCCCTCCCTTCCCCTCCGACGTTGGTACGATCCAAAAAGCCAGCGGTTTGTTTGCTTGGGAAAGGAGAATATCCTCTGAGGTCAAGTCAAACAGGATGTGCTAGAGTGTGGTCCTTCGCTCCTATTGGCTCTTTGTAATAACGCTCTCAGTGGGGCTAACACACATACACACACATACACACACATATGAACATATTCATGCACTTACTCATCTGAAATGTAATATCCAGTAAATATCATCTCATTTTTGAGAAAATACCTGCCTGACAGGCTGACAGTTGTATTTACCTTAAAAGAGGAGCTTGTGATTAAAGCAGCATGCTCAGAGCAGGCTTGTTTGAGTCAGACGTTGCGTTGGGAAAATGTCAGACACTTGAACTAATAAACACAAACTTCTGCAGATGAAGACACCACTTAGTGAAAGCAAGAGAGTTGCAGCATGAGTCAGAGAAACTGCTGCATCAGCAGTTGGTCGTCACAGATTTTTTTTTTCCGTCTTTGCCCCAGCCTCAAAACACAATTTATCAACAACTCTACAAGTTTAAGTCCAGCATATCTCAGCAAACTTAAGATTTAGGTATTTTGTGAAGCATCTCTTTTTTGATTGCAACAAAGATTATTTTACCACTTAAGACTAACTGACAACAAAGAAAGAAGAAACAAAAAGATTTTTTAAAACTTATTTTCTTTGCTTTTGGCAACATGCTGGTCTGTCTTTTCCTTTCTTTCTTTTTTTGTCAAACTGCACAGTGGACAAGTTTTCCTGAAGAAGTTCAGTTTGATAGAATAGTACCTCTCTCAGTTTTCCTGTATGAATGTCTACCTTTATACATGTATTTAAAAAGAAATTCCAAAATTCTAGTTTTTGTTCATCACATAGACCTGAGGGTATAGACTGAGACAACACATAATAGTGCCTCTAATAGAGCTGCATTTAAAGTTTATGCAAGTGTTTGTGGGATTTACGCACCTGAAATCAAATATCTTCCTTTGGATTATATGATGCACACCTGCTGCATGAAAACATTTTGCCTTTGTGAAATGCTCATATTGCTCTGGAGTTTCAAGCTGATGATTAGGTAAGGCAAGTATATTTATCTAGCACAATTCATGTACAAGACAATTCGAAAGCATTACAGGTCGGCGCAGAAAAAGCATTTAAAACTACACAAAAATGTAAAGAGAAACTAAATCAGATTAATGCATAGCAGATATAACAAAATAAAATAAAACAGCTGAATTAAATTAAAATGATTCAAAGAAGCAACAGTCTAGATGAGTTAAGAAATACCGTGCAGATTGCATGGATAGGACAAACAGTGGAGTATTCAGGCAGAGGCTTCTTCAACCCAGTGCAGAAGCTCAGACCTGCTCATAATAACTTTTCACAGACTTTGTAATCATTCATTCATTCATTCATTCATTCATTCATTCATTCATTCATTCATTCATTCATTCATTCATTCATTCATTCATTCATTCATTCATTCATTCATTCATTCATTCATTCATTCATTCATTCATTCATTCATTCAACTGTTTGTTGTAACCAACCTTTTAAAGGTTGAATATGGAATACAGACAGAACAGCGACATCACGTGTGTCTGGGTTAGTTGCAACGGCAGAGAAACAACTCCAGCCGCTGGGATGCCAGGCTTGCTGCTGATACGGCAAGTGACCAACAGCCTGCAGCATGTCCAGTAAGTACTGCAGAGGAGTTTGTAACTAACAGCTAATGTTAGCAACGTTAGCAAACAACTTAGCTTACCGATCCAGGAGGAAAGTCGCCATTTCTTTGTTTTGATGCTGTGGAAAATGTTTATGTGGGTCCATCTAGTGTAGGCTTCACCTAAATTTACTCCAGATTTAGCTCCTCTCAGGTCACTTCTCTTCTGAGACAGATAGCGATATCCCCGAGGGCTCTAAAGCAGCTGCTTGACTTGCCGACTCCACTGTTTCTCCTGTGCCAGCCTAACTGTGCCCAACATACTATTGCCACACAGAGATGGTATTTAGCAATCTGCAATGGCGGTGTGTATTGGTTTGTAGATGTAAACATAATGCCATTGTCAAACCCGTTAAAATTTATTTTATCTATTTTCAGGATGAATATAATTTTTTTAAGGAAATATTGTACTTTCATTCTGCATACCTTCAAATGACTTATGGAGGTATTATTCATTTTTTTTCAAATATAGCTTTTAATAAAAATGTTCCATATTCAACCTTTAAGTAACATTATACTGTGTGTAAGTAAAATTATATTCTATAAAAGGTTTTGTTAAATTAAATTAATAATGAGGTTGTTTTAAATGTACTATATAAAAATAAACTTTGAGTTGAATTGAACTGAATTGAACTGAAGAGTATTTTCATCAAAATCAAGTCACATAGTAATTAATGCCACATTTCATAAAGGAGAGATTAATAAGTGAATTGAACGACTGAATGGGTAACATCCGTTTTTTGATCAAAACAAAGATGAGATGTACGGGAATTTAAGTTCTTTTGTAGTTAGGGAAAAAAATTTGAAGTATTAAGGATAATTACGTGTTCACACCACAGTATTGTTGTCTGTGGGACAGCCAGCCTGGAGCCAAGGACCGTCAGCACCTGTAGGCAAAACAGTGGTCACATGCTGTCCGTCACTGGCCTGTCTGCTGCTTATGACACATTGTTTGGTGGACAAATGATCCAATCAAAGTTTACAGACATCTGATTACATAAGAAAGGCATTAGATCTGTTATGGTGTTGGAGACCATGTATGTTGGTCATGTAATTATTGAAAAGATACCGGATCTTTCGTGTATGTGAATCATGACAATAAAATATCAAATTTGAGTATTTATGCACTGATATGATATTTTGCAACTAATTTCATGTGATGGCAGTTGAAAATAGGAGGTGTCAGAAAGTGTTCACATGAAAACCACCCCCACAGCTTTGTTAATTTAGCTACAACTCTATGCAGGGTAAACTAGGGATAACTCAGACACTTTTCCTTTGAAATCCCACATCTACCACATACTATTTGAGTTCAGCAGCTGATGTCATTCTGTCACTTATAGGTTAACTATGTCATTTAAAGGTTATGGGCACTTTTCAGAGCAGAATTATAAGGAGGGAAGTGTCCATTTAACTTACATCACATGCTGATAGGATGACAAAATTTAGTGACACAAAGTAGGTTCACTAAAATGGACATGGTGAAATGCGTCCTTTTGTGGAGACAAAAGGAGAGGATGTTGAAAATGAGGTATGGGTCTATTAGAACATCCTAATAGGAGACCAATGGCTTGGAAATTGAATCAATTAGGAAGAGGAGGTCAGAGGAAATGACCTCAGGGTCAGTGAACCCCACCTCTCAACCACAGGAAGGGCTCTGTCACAATGCTGTCCACTAGATTGACAACTTGCTTCACCTCTATCTCCTGCCAATAGCTTACATTTAAAAAGTGGTTGATACCTTATCTTTTTAATTTTATTTACTTTTTATACTTAATTACAAAACTTGTATTCGTTTGTGTTCTTCTTTTATTAATGTTTAATGAGCATCATGTTAAACCGCCTCTCACCTGAAAAGCCTGTTTATGTGACTGTGCAGTATAAGCCCTCATCACATCCCTTCATTTAAACATGATCTGTAATTGCTGGTGTCAGCATCTCCAGTCATTGAGGGAGGCTGGACGCTGGATAAACAACAGACTCCCTGCCACAACGGGGCAGAATGGCCACAAGCAAAGCTGGGGAGCAGAGGATGAGATAAAGGAAGTATGCGAGGAAAACTCCTGAGCTGGAGGATGAGAGTAATGATATTTCTGTTTATCTGCGGAGATGGTTGAGGGGTATTTTTGGATGGCTGCTGTTTTTTCCTCCGTAAATTCCAGGTTCCGGCTGTTTTTCCTTCTCCTTGTTCCCAGCCTGTGAATGCAGAGGCGCTTCCTCTCCCCTCCTTCCTATTCTGAGCCTCTGATTGCATGGAGGTGGGGGTGGTAATAGTGTATATATACGTGTGTGTGTGTGATGTGAATCAAGGGAGAGGAATGTTGCAATATGCATTTTTTTGGTCAGTCAGTTTAAACTAATGAAAGCGTGTGTGTCTTGGGTGTTGGGTGTGGAGGATGTAACCATTAAAGAGATCAGCGTGTCAACTGTTCCCCAAGTGCTGCTTTCTCCGATCCAGCTGGCGATGGGAGGTGTGAGCGCGCGTGTGTGTGTGTGTGCACTCTATGCCCTACACGCTCCTCTCAGCAAGGAACAGACAGATGGATCTTTGCTTTGGCCGATGTTGTCTGAGTCTGGCTTCTGATCTAACTGTCCTGCTGCAGGCCAAATTACTCTGCATCTCTCCCTCTAGATTCACCCACTCTCCATAAAACAACACCCCAGAGGAAAAGATAAATGCATGCAATTAAGTCTGTGCATCTACACTAAAAGTTACATATGATCCACATTAAGTGCTTGGAGCATCTTGGTAGATTTTCTGTTATATGTTGTTGCATGTCAACCTTTCAGTGACATGGTGAGTTTGCTGTCTTTGGTTGCTATGGACTTGCGCATATTTATTTAACATTGATCTTGGTTATTTGACTTCCTAGAACTGGAGGCGGGTATCTTATCTGAGGACTTCTCCATGAAGCCTTAAAAAAAAAAGAAAAGAAAAGATTTGTATCCTCTGTAAGAAAAGTTAGAAGTAGGGCAATGCTGTCATGAGGCTCCAAGAAATCTCATTTGGTAATTTTATGATTTCCTCCCATTTGGAAATGTTTACATATTTAAATTTGATACTTTATCCAGCTAGAACTGTGTGATCTTGTTCTTGTAAACACTCGAAAGAAATAAAATCCTGCATGGAAACACATTCGTAGGCCGAAACTGTGAGCTGGTTGGGGTTCTTGAAGCTCTTCAATATCAGCACCAGTCTCCCCCAGTCAAAACTCATTACTGCACATGAACAACAAATCATATTTCTGTGTGAACAGGCCAAACATAGTGATCCATGAGTCATACTGCACATGATGGAGGGCAAAGTGAAACCTGTGCATAAATTTCAGGGAATAAAGCTGAAGTGCTTACATTTACTATTATTATTGTTATTATTATTAATCTTAAATCTTGCCTCACTTAATTCTTCCTCCGCACTGGTTCTTCAAAGCTTCATTGTGAGCTTTTAAAATAAGTAAATACAAAAATTCAAGTGTAACCACTTCTAAAGCATTTAAAGAGAGTGCTGTAATAAATGTTTTAAAGGATAAATTAGGCTGATTAAAAACAAGCTTATTGTTTTCCTGTAAAAAGTTAGATCGGAGGACTTCATATGTATATGCCAAATATTATAAGTTTAACTTGTTTGGCATGGCATAAAGTCAGAAAGCATGTTGTTTATTGGTTGTTTGAATTTATTTAATCTGAGCAGAACCGGATCTATTTGAGCCAGCTGGAAATCGTTGCAATACTTTGCATTAAGTTTAATTAAGGCTTCTCAGTTCAGTCCACACTATAACCTGTTACTTATAGCAACAGTTTATGATATTGCACTTTAAGCCCCTTCCTTATTGGGTTGACATTTCAGCCCTTGTGGCGACGTCTACTTCTTTTTTTTTTCTTAACCTTCCTCTTAGGGTCGGTACCCGTTTTAGGTTTTAAATGCATATAAAACCCGAATGCATTGGTTTATTGCATCAAGGCTTTTTGATTTTGTCAGGGACCTCTGCTTCCACTAAACAAAGCAACCAACTTTTTTCCTCTAAATTATAAAATGCTTTTAGAAAAATTATAACCTTTGTGTTGTTTGGGTCGGCTTTGTCCCAGTTGTAAAAAATAAGCTTATAAAACAATAATTAGTGCCGAAACTGAAATCTCAAGTACACTAACATGCTGACAGGCTGCCCCTTTCCAATCATGTGAGCTTCAGAGAATTCTCATTTTGCATTGTTTTCCTATAAATCATACACAAAAACTAAACAATCAAATCTGGGCTTGTCCAGTGACCTCAAGTCAGAATTGTTACCTTTCAGAGTGCATATCTCTAAATTGCAGCATGCAAAAAGGAGATGAACATTTTTCAGTCACTCACGTGGATAATTTTGGTGAAAATAAGCGAGAGAACACAGAGCTACAAAGCGATACATACAGTATGATCAAGTTTCCGAGGAGGAAGATCATGTGGAGCATCATCTAGAAGACAGACACATCTGATTAGGATGTCACGGGTATAGAGAAGTTGCAGCCACTGAAAGATTCAAGTCCAAAGATGGAACAAATCTATTGGAGGTCAGTACCTTACGATGCATGTGGCAGGGCAGCTGCTGCAAATGTCATGAAAATGACCCCTGGAATCACAACCCAGATAGCAAAAAAATGTTTGGGCTAATGTTGACTTATAGCGTTGATTAAAAGTGAGTGTGGCTGCTGAAACTCAGCTGCATGACCACCACATGTAGCCCATAAGGAAACTGCCATAAGGAAGGCTTCCAGTATCAGGACCAGTTCTGGCCCATAAAATACTTACCATAATTCTTGTTGAGACCATCGACTGAAATCTGGACCACATGTGGCCCACAGGAGACTTAATGTAAGGCCAAAAGTAGAAGCCCTGATTTGGCCCAAACATGTCTGCTATCTGTGAAGGTTTGCTGTGACACAAGACATATTTTAAACTATTTATGACTTAAAAAAAAAAAGAAAAATCCTTGCTATGACAAACCATGAAGAAGTGCAGATATTTCCCCCTTTTTTTCTTCAAGCAAATATATATGGGTGTAAACTAACCTGTAATACCATAGATGATACTACAGTTAATAATTTTAAAAAGAAAAAATATATTCAAACATTATTTTCAAGAGATGTGTTGTGATACCCATCAGTAATAGCTCAAGAGCCTTTGATCTATTTATATGATTCTCTGTAACAATTATTTTAAATTGAAATCGAGGGATATACTGATAGAAAAAAATGTCCAGAGGCCCCCGGCAAAAACATCAAAAACAACATGTACATGGATAAGGAAGCCTAACAGAGTAACCACGTATGGAAAAAAAAAAAAAAAAAAGGATGATAGCTATTTGTGCCTTTTTAGTGTATTTTACAGCTGATTTAATACACAAATCAAAACTGAGCCATAACACAAGGGATGGTAACAGAAAACTCACACAAGAGGAAGGTTAAATGTATGTAAAATGTTATTTTTTTCCCCTAATATCAAATATGGCTATATTAATAGCAGCTAAAGGTCAAAAGAAAAAGAAAAAAGTTTGTGTGTCCTCTAGGTGAACAGCTGAGTGTTGACATAAAAACACAGGCACACTGCAGCCAGCTCCTCTGTTTATTGCACAACAATCCACTTAAAGTACCGCTGTATTAGATTTTTCCTGACTGTTTAGTTTTAAGCTTGGAGACCCAACTGTGCCATTAAATGTGGAGTGTAAACACACAGACATGTATATGAATACACAGAAACACACAAGGTGTGTGAAGCACCATGTCAGGCTGACTTCACTGACGGGAGTTCTTTCTTTTGGTTAAAATCTTATTGTCTACATCGTTTGATTCCAGATTAATCTGATAGTGCCCACGAAACTCTCAAGGATTTCAAAAGAAGTGGATTTCCCTCAAAACTAGTGGAGTAAATGGTATGACAGTGTTTCCCCAGTTTTGCTTTTACTATCATTTGGCATTCTTGTTAAGGAATGAGTTTGCAAATGTATTGTTTTTATCTTCCCTAAGTATCCAAAACAGCTGATCTTGTATCATGCATTTCATCTGCTTCCTCTCAGGGACTTTCAGAGATGTTTGGACCGACTGCTCGGATATTTGAACTCTGTCATCCCATCTATATCTTGAGGAGAGATAGATGCTGTAGCATTTTCTGGAGATGGTAAAAAAGGCTTCTTCCCCAGCCAGGCAAGAAGTCTCTGTTTCAAAATACGCTGCATATTCCTATCCTCTTTATCGGACAGTTGTCTGGAATTTCCAGCTGAAAGCAATGTGATAGGGGCAGCGTTATCTATGTTTAGACTATAAATGTTTATGAGGGATACATTTTGGAGTGTAGCAAAAAAACAGACTTTGGTGCAAGTGTGTTTGGAATGGCAGAGTTGCACTGTTGGGCTAGAAATGGATGAACAGGCTGCTCATCAGTGCAGCGGTTGTTTTACAGGGATAGAAGGAATTTGTCTTTTCCTGGACTCATACATCAATATGGCAGATGTTTCCTAAAGGATGGATCACAAGGCCTTTCAAACAGATTCACAAACTACCTTAATTGCTGTTTGTTTTGTCTCCCTCCGCCCCCTCTACTCTCAGTCTTGCGTCAAACATCTGAGGAGCATTTTCAAGAACAAAAAGGAACTCGTATTGCCGCTGCGATTTTGGCTCTCGGACACACGGGGAACTGGGTATTGTTTCCAAGCTTTCATCCATTCACATTTGATCTCTGCTCCCATCCACAGCCCAAAACGCACTCAGTCTGCTCAGCCTAACTGAATTATGAACCCCACTCATGGTGTTTTTCCATGCCTGAGATGGGTATTGGGTGCTGATAGGATATCAAGCACACCTAAGTGCTTCCCTTTCCTCTCTCTCTTTATTTTCTTTCCTTTTCTCATCGGCCTCTGACTCTCTATCAGGCCCCCCACACATGCTCTGTGTCACGTCCTGTAGCGAACAACAGCCCTACCTTCCCTGGGAGGCACGATGATCCTTGCCATAGATCAGTCTGCTGCATGCGCTCAGAACGATTGGAAGCTTGAAGAAAGATTTACGATGGACATATTTTTGAAGACAGCCCGATTAGTCACGTTTGATTTCTCCACCCTTCATATTCCCTCACTTGCAACCCCTCCTCTTTCACATTTCTGTCTATGAAACACTTAAACATCCTGTTTCTTTTTAACGTTTCCATTCTCCAGTAATCTAAACTGAAAGCAGCAGGAAAAAAAAAGTATATCTAAAACAGTCATTTTTATTCTAAAGCTCATTCTGTGTGTTTATTGAGCAGCAGCCATCTTTCAGTTCTCATCATCATCACGTAGGTCTGTGTTTGTTGATGTTGTCTTAGTAACAACATGGGTTGCCAAGAGTCATCTGGCCCCTGGTGAAAAGAATTTAAACCCTCAAGGTTTGTGCTTTAAGATAGAAGAAATGACTTGACTGCATTGAAAGTCCTAAACTTATGGTAATCTATGCAGAAATCAGTTCATCTCATAATTAAATGAATATTATATGGGTGCAGTTTGAATAAACAAATAATGATAATTAATTATAATAGATTATTATAAATTATTTTTTCTCTTGGAAGGAAGGACCTCTTATACTGTTCTGTGTTAGCTGAAGCAGCTTCTGACTGAACACACCACTGTTTAATCCTAATTTAATGCCTTATTGGTGCGTTATTACAATATTCCTACAGTTTAATAAATAGATAATTTATCATACATCAACATAACTTATTATTAGTTATTCTTTTTGACAAGGAGAATCTAATCTAAACTCATTTAAGTACAACTCTCATATTTCAGCGTTCCCATTGCTGCAGTGGTACTTGGGGAAATCCTGTAAATTAACCCAAACCCTTGCAATTCTTCCAGTTAGAGAAGTCTTAAGGGAGGGGAATTTGAACTGATGAAATCTTCAGAATTGTGTGATCACAATTAACAGCGTCAGCACTCAAGCACAATCTTTGTAAATGCTATTTTCACTTTGGGATACATCTAGGGGCTTGCCAAGGACGTATGAACAGAACAAGCTCCATCCTGACTGATATCTTTGTTTCTCATCTAACAGGGAAGGGGAGGAATGACCTCATGTTGAAGTGACTCAACATTTGTCTTAAGTTATAGTCTGTGAGCACCAGAACGTCAGACATAATGAAATAATGTCCCTAATGATGCAATAATGCATGTGACTGACTTGTGCAGGTTTACAAGCTATCAAAGGCAAGAAATGAGATCACTGCAGAGAAGGATACAAAAAAAAGGACTTTATGATTAAGGAGTGTAGCTTATAGTTGCATCCAGTCCCTCGCCCTCTTCATGGCAGTGGTGATTCATGTGATTGAGAAGAGTGTGGGAGGGGAAGTGGGGTGGAAGGGGAGGAAGAGAGCCAGGAAGTAGGGGGGAAAAGCTGGTTTATCAACAAGGCCTGATAATGGAGACCCACAGGAAACTGCTGAGGAGGATTTTCCACGATGTCGCTCAGGAGCCCTGGCACTAGAGCCGACGAGTACACACACCACCTATAATCCCACAGAAACAGGGCCACCCACACCCACTCGAGTTTGGTGGAAATCAGAAAAAAAATCCAATCCCACATTAACTGTCTCAATCAGTGTTTTTAAGTTGATCGGCAGAACTGTCGGCACATTCTCCTTATCTGCTTTTCTAGCTGCACCTGCTCCAGTAGGGCACTGTGCCAGCTCGCATCCCAGTCCAACCATTGGCTGGCCAGTAAACAAGATGAAAAGCAAGTGCATCTTCACCTGGAACTCAAAGTTGAGGATGCAGGATTCACTGCAGCGTCTGCTCTGACATCAAATACGAGACGCTCACCAAGGTGTCTAAAAGAACCTTGGCTCTCCTCTACATCGCTCTAAAAGGAGAGCGACAAGGGATGTGTGTTAATGCGTGTGTGTGTTGACCATGTTTGTCCCATACTCGGACAGGGAGGGGTCCTTGTTTTCCTTTTGCTCTTCCCTTTGGTTACACTGTTGTTTCCCAGGCCCCCCCTGTATACAACACATCCCATTAGGAAGGCTGCTGCTGAGATCTTCCTTCACACACACACACACACGCACACACGTGCATGCACACGCACACACATCCACACACAGACAGACGCAGGAGGAAAATCAGTGCTGAGAAGACCTTGCTTCTTTTCCTATGGCGGAGTCGTTAGGGAAACGGAGAGGCAGGATTCCTGCTGCTATCATCATCTTCGGGCTCTCCGTCACGTTGAGCTGCTAATGTTTTTCTAACTGCTGGCCATCGTCAGAGCATCATCTGTTACACATTTTCTCTATAAATGCCAGAAGAAGATTATTGTTACAATTCCCAAGTCATTAAGTTATTGATATTAAATGTCCCCTGACATTACTCCTTGCAGTTCCTCATCAGCTGTTCTGCTTGTAGTTGTGCTTTTGGGGATTTTACTTGCACTGATGTGGTAGTGGATCCATCCACTGTTTGAGAGGCTCACCATTCTCAGGACGTCCTGTAGTGTAGTTCCCTCCCCCTCCTATAAAAAAAGAAAAGAAGAAAAAAAACACACACAGAAGCAAACAGACACAAACATACCTCATTTGAGCCCCCAGCTCCCCTTCTCACAGCTCTTGTTCCTTATCTTAAGCGTCCAGGCAGCTGCATGCTTGTGTGTGAAAACGGGGGAGACAGACAAGTGTGTGCGCGTGTGTGTGTGTGTGTGTGTGTCAGGCAGTAGAGAAATAGGTGTGAAGTACAGCCACTGAGGTTCCCTTTCAAGTTCTCCTTCCCTCTGCGACTGCGGTCGGTAGTCAGAGATGGGAGGGAACAGGATTAACAGCTGCGCAGACCTGCGAGTCTGTCGGCCACAGATGAATGGACAAACGTCTGCTATCATAGACAGAGATCACCCAAGGACTAGTTGTAGTAGTCATCATGCTTTAAGATTAAGGCTGCCGGGTTTTAAGATTAATGCTTAGTGCCATTGCACAGCTGGCCAATTAGTCGCACAATAAAACGATTGGCTTAGATTACACGTAGCTGCAGAGAGCAGTGAGGTATAGAAACTGTGAATCAGTTTCACTTATAAGGATAAGCGGGAACTGAGGGGAAATTTTGCGGAGGTTTGTTTCCACCAATAGCATTGAGAAAGTCAGTTTATGCCGACCATCCTTTCTCTGTGTGTTTGCAGTGCCTTTCAACACTGGCTCCATCTGTTTAAAGGCTATGCAGAAGGTTTAAAGTGGATTTATGCGGCCTCGATGCAGATCAGGTGTCTAAAAAGGCGAGCTTCACAAAGGCAGTCCTTGCTGCTGTTGGCTGCAAATGAAAAAAGGAAACATGAAGGTCCAGCTTAATCTAAGAAAGACATTGAATCATCACTCTTTTAAGTCTAACATAAAAAGATGTGATAGCTGGTATTTGATTCAACAAAGTCTGTCACACTATGCTTTGATTATGCCTGTTTGGATCCATCTGCACGCATGTCTAGTTGTTTCTACTCGTCTGTGTCTCTGTTTTGTGGATTGTTTGGATTTAAGGCCTTTGATTCGGTATATTGCTGCATGTGATGTTCTCTGTTCTGGCTGCGAGGCTCTCTACATGAAGGCTGTTTATGTTTCCCTCCCGTGTTGCTTTTGGGGTTGTTGTAAGTTTACGTTGGGTTTCGGGGTTGCTTGTCTGTGTTATCTGTCACGTTGTCTTGTGGTGTTTTGGGATTGTTTGTCTGTGTTTTTTGCCATGATTATTATGGGATGCAGCTTGCTGCTGAGACGCTTCCTGTTTATTGGCCTTATCCTGGCCCCGGGATCATCACTGACATCACAAGGTTGTTTACGATTTGGGGTCCAAGGTAAGCTAAATTTACCAGAAGCGTGAAGCCATCTTTTAACCTTTGACCTTTCTAAAAGTCAAACTGGAGTAGTTTTTTTACTGAGATTTTGCTGCTGGAGAACGGAGAAGTGTTTTAGCTGTGAAAATGCTTTGCAGTGTGTTTTTACAAGTGCACCCCACATCCTTATGTACAGTATAACAATGGATCTAAACATTTGTCAGCCTCTTTCATCATGGGTCAGAAAATCCTTACTAAAACAATTAGTTTGTCTCATACATTTCTCATACGTGCGCTGTATCCACACTTTTTACTTTAACTTAAATAAGGTAAATATATTAAAGAATTTAGTACTAATTTCATGTTTCAACAATGTTTTTATAAAAAACATTGGAGAACTCTGACAAATTCTGTATAATGTCTTGTAAAAAAAAAAAAAACTTTTTCTTTGAGAACAACATCTGTTTCTGGTGATAAACTAAATTCATGATGTATTTTCCAGAATATAACTTTGCTCAAGATGCCTACTTGTCAATATCATTTGCTTGAATGAGTGAGTATTCTCCTAACATACAGTAAAACATGCCGTTGTTGTTTTTAAGGACATGAGTGCATTTGAAATTAACAAAAACGGTTTGAAAAATGTGTTTGGTTGATTATTTCTTTGTTGTCAAGATACTTCTTGGCAATACTGTTGGAAAACCTGTTTTTTTTTTTTACCCTCTGAATGGTGCCACACTTTGAGGGGAAATGTGTTTGATGAGCAGCAGAGTTGAGTTATGGGAGTTTTGCCCATGAGAAACTTGCCACAATTTCCTCATTCTGCTTTTGACTCTTGTTTGGAGCTACTGTATTGGATTGAATACTTGAAGTCTGAAGAAAGAAGACAGATTAACAATTTCACAATTGAATCGGTTAACAGACAGGGGCCTTAGTAGCATGCGGAAGAACCCTGCACAGCCACAACAGCCGGGCATCTCCTCCTGATGCTGGTCACACACTGCTGTGAGATGGAAATTCATTCTTCAACCATTTGTTACAAGTCAGCCAAAGTAGATGTGATGGTCACACTGCTACGACCCAAGCTGATCCTACAAGTCAAGGCCATCCAATCCTCTCCAAGCCTTGTCATCTTGGAGGACAGGGTTCAGTCCCAGAGTGTGGAGATATGTGATTGCCACTGAGTTGCAGTATTGTGTACTTGGGACATTCAGTTAGCGACCTGTCTCTAACACCTCCTGTTATGTGGAACCCTAACCCCTTGTGCAGATACCAAGGCACTGTCCCAGCTCCCGCATTTCCACTCTTGCGCCCCTATAATGCGTGTTCCTGTTGAAAGGTTCAAGTGTGTAGTGTGTCCCAATTCTCCAGAATGAATATTCCTGCCCCCTTTGCGCCCTCAATCTACACTTTGACAAAGTCAGCATCCACGCTTACTTCACCAAAGCATGTTGCCCACAATTCATTGCTGCATGTGATGTTTTGAACCATAAAGAGCGTAAAATGCAGATGTTTGGCGACAGAGTTCCTGCCTGTGGCAAAAAAAAAAAAAAAAAAAAAGTCTTTAAATGTAAATATTGAAATATTTAATCATTTACTATGCAGTATATGTGAAATAATTACAGAGGTTTGCCCTGTTACTTGGAAATATGCGTAGAATATTTGAAAGTTATTAGGTTACTGATAAAAGTAGCTTTATTAATTTTTCATTTAAACTTTATTTACACAGGTTAGCCCCATTGAGACACAATGCCTTTTGCAAGGAAGACCTGTTTACCTGACATATGCACATGTCTTTATGGACATGTAGACATTTGTGGACATTCTGTGCTAACAATAACAGTCACAGAGCAGCAAATTTAATCATTACTTTTAGCTTTGAAATGTAAAAAAGAAAAACCCAGTTATTTATCCCTGTACAGTTGAAATTATACAGCCACCTTACATAAATTAGTTCAGAAATTCATTTATTTATTAATTAAAAACTTTGGGTTTTATATATTTTACAATAAAAGATGAAATGACCTTCAACTTTATTCAGTTTAGGTCTGAAAATGACGTCTCTTCACAGGGCACAGAAGTAAGGAGTTTACAGCTGGAAACAATGACATGAAAGGACGCTGTGGTGCAAGATGATGGCGGAACCATCACTGCCGTTTTCCCACACTTGCAACCTGCACACTCAAACCCTTTGTGTGCACTTCTATAAACTGCACACTTCATACAGGGCTGTAGGGTTCAGTGTGGATATTGGTGCAGGGCCTAACTCATCATTGTTACAGAATCCATGTTTATAGGTGCTGCCAATCAGGTGCCTGATTTTCCACATGCTTAACTCCCACAAATGCATTATCCTTACGAATGTGGAGCCATTTAAGAAAATAAACACACTGTCCATTAATATAAGTTTTATTGTCAAGAAGCATTAGGGGATAATTCAAGAAAACAGATGAATCCATTACACATGAAAAACAAATAAAAATGTCGGTCGGACTACCACTTCTATTAATGTTAAATTAAATAGATACAAAAAAAATTTGAAATAATGTCTTTTAAATAAAAAAAATAGGTGAGAGGCAGGCTCATACTGAAGCTCACAGACTTGTTTGCTGCCTCGGTGCTGCAGGCACAGCGCTGTCCTGCCAATTTCTGCTAAATTAAAATAGGAGTGGGGTGCAGGCAGACCTCCACTTTTCCCCAGTCCCTCTTTAAATGTTCTTCTTTCTTGCCACACCAGATTTCCTCCAAAATCGCAGCCAGTTTCCTTTTTCATCTCTTGCCTCATTCTAATCCCATCCATCACTTCTGTTCACTCTGACGAATTTACCAGGAAACGAAGAATTCTGATTTCACAGGTTCATTGTTTGTTTTTTTGTTTGTTTTTTTATGTGTGTCAGGAATTGTCATTTTCATGCAGTGATAGAGAAATATCAGCTGAACACTTCTCTGAACTCAACAGCACAGCAGTCATATGTGAAAATAAGGATTCAGGGTTCAACAAACCAAAATACCAAGTTACCCCCATGCTTAACTGTTCCACCCCTATTACCCGTATTATTGTCCCAAGGAGCATGTTTCGTTGTCTGCCTCTGAAGCGTAGCTTTCAAGTGAAGGGCGCCAAACTCTGTTTAAGGCTGTTGTTTGGGTCACTTTCACCATGGAAAAATAAATATAGAAACATGGGTTTTGATTTAGTTCACAGTGCAGTTGAATAACGTATTTGTTAAGCTTACTTCTTCCACCTCTAGCAGAGTGTGTGATTAAAAACACCTCATTCAACTTAAGTCACTCTAAATATCCTGCTATCACATTTTCAACCTCGGTCTATAATGCATGTCGAGATGCCAAATCATCCCAATGCGACCAATAAACACACACTGCCACATTTTCTCTACATGCTTTATGATCTTTGTACAAGAACAGCAGTGATTTTACTGGCCTTTTATGCAAACACTCTAGGTTCACAAGAACATATAAAATGGTTATTATGTGAGGCAAGCACACAAGGGATATATTGTTACTGGCACGGCTATTAAAGCTGCATAAGCACATAGTTGTGTTGTTGCTCCAATTTAATTATTTTCTAAAGCTTTCACTGCACACTTTCAGATTAATCTGCAGTTGCTTTTTTCTTTGATTTCTTGCAGTATGATTTAATATTAATTGTCTCATTGGAATATGTCATATCAGTAATTTTTGAAGACATAAATCTCTAGTTACATATGAAACAAAAACCATTAAGATACCCTCTGGCCATGTTCTAAGATGTATAATCCCTAATGAGCTGCACTGAAAAACAAGATGGGGGAGTATACACAAAGTGAAAGAAGTAGACTTAATCTCCAAATAACTACAATTGAAATCCTTAAAAAAACAAACCATTTTTGTTAAATCCAGCTTATATTATATATTCCTCAAGGTTGAATAGCTGTCCACTCCATGTCTACGCTGAAAAACTTGCCTGTCACTTAAATATTGTCTATACACACTTAATGCTGTCACAGTTCAAAGAAACAGTTACTGTAGCCCTTTAATGTTAAAGGTGCCATGACATCTAATTTCACTTTTCTGCGGTTTTGGAGGTATAATATGATCTGTTGTGCACTGATGAGGCCATGTGAATGTCCAGAGCGAGTATCAAAGTCCCTGTTCATGGTCTGTCAGCTTTGTTTCTGTGTTAAAAAATGGTTGAATCAGACAGCAGCTCATCACTTGATGTAGTTTTATCATGCTACGTAATTCATTTGCTCCAATTAGAGCTCAATATCAGGCAAACAGCCTCCCCCCTCCCCCTCTCCTTCCATTCCACTTGGCTCCCCCCCCCCCGTCAGAGCACACGCTGATGTTCTTCTTTGGAGAATTAACATATGCAGCAGTATCAGCTACATGAAATCACTCTTAAGAAATATTCAGAGCTCTCTTCTTATGTTTCTTATAGTGATGGTATTTCTAGTACATTGCAACACACTTGTACAACACTGTGTCCAGTTGGAAGCATAGCAGTTACAACCTGTTTATTTGCCCCACTACTCGTTATGTTTTTTTTTTAATATATATTTATACTGTTGAGATCCCCGAGTGGAAATTAGGGCTCTGCATTTGACCTATCTCTGTACTGTAGGTACCAGAGCGCAGTGGGCTGCTACTTGGGGCGCCCGGGGAGCAGTTGGTGGGGGTTGGGGACCTTGCTCAGGGGTCCACAGTGGTCCTGGGTGGCGTGACGGGAACTCGAACCTATGTCCTCCGCGCCAAAGCCAATGATATTGCCACAAGGCTATATCCCCCTGGAATTGTATTGGCCATGTTGTTCAATCGAAATGAATTTCTAGTTCAGTACTGATTGAATTCGATGGTTCATGATCATAACTATAAACGTCCTGCATCTGACTTGAATGCCTGTGTGGCAAGGTACGCAACAGAGGGTCTGGGCAGGCTTTGAACCCCAGACTTCAGGGCATGGCTGAATGGTTAGCCATGCGCGCTGACCATTCAGCCAAAGGGACATCCCTATGGCCAAGTAGCCAGGGCGCATGATCAGTCGGAGGCATAGTGACGGGAACGTCAACTGCCACACCTGCATAAATAAAAGGTAGTTGCAGTGGCTGGGACATTTGCATAATTAGCAACAGCAAACTACATATTTGTGAAATATGTAGTTCCTTCAGAAGGCTTGATTATAACAGGCAGACAACTGTACAGTATGATCAATCAATCAATCAACCTTTATTTATGAAGCGCTTTTCGAGCAAGTTGCACGACTCAAAGCGCTTTACAGTTTAAAAACATTCCTGCCCGCTGCCCTTCACAACCCCCCACCTCCGAAATATTACAGTGTATATATACACAGTATATATATATATATATATATATATATATATATATATATATATATATATACATATATTCAAAACTTCCCAGCTCAAGTAAATTGATATACCTGAAGATGAGTACAGATGGAAAAAGTGAGGGAACCCCATCAGAGGATGATGAAACCTGTTGCAGTAAATATCAAGGATAATTTAGCTCAGGAGGATAGCAAACATTTGTTAAGCTACACTTTTAGCAGCTTTGGCTAATATTGTCAAAGTAATGCTTGCATGTTTATGATGACAATGCTCAGAGCACCAACATCAGTAATTCAGCAAAATTGCAATTATATCAGTACTATAGTGGAACAAAATTTAAACAGTTATTATTACGGATATATCACTACATCCTTGGTTTATTACAACTTATTAGGGATTTCTACTGTATTGTTTTGATCATCATTACTTTCAGCTTTGAATAGAATAAATTGATAAGCTGTAGCTGTATGCACTTTATAGATGTGGGGAATGAAACTACTACAGATTGGTGTGATGAGGCATAAAGCTCTCATATTATCAGCAAATCACCCCAAAAAAGTTTAGCTAAGATCATATTTGTTGATGATGTACAATTTTTTCAGACATTATTTTCTGAACTCATTAGAAAAATTGTGTTTTATGGATAGTAACTATCCAACTAATTAGTCTGGGAGAAACAAGGTCAAAATATCAAGAACATTTTAAAGGTAGAATCCGGAGGTTTTCCCTGTTTCTGTTTGTAAACTTTATTCAAACTGAGAACCCCTCCACTCGGCCTGATGGCCACATCGCTCTGCAGCCCAAGCCTCTCCTTCAAAGCTTGGAAGCGGGTGAAAGCCAAACCAATATTGACCCTGGTTTTCAAGCGTGCATATCTAAAGCTCCTTTCGCCACAGAGTAGTTCCTTTTCTTTGCTGCGTCCACCATTTTTTTCCCGAGAATTAAAGTGAATCTAGTGTCTGCTCCAGTCGATGAGTTTATCCCCACAGAGCGCCATGCCCTTAGCTCTGTCATTGGCTGGAGACAAATATGCTAATCTCCGCTCAGAAACGTCCTGAATACACCAAAAACAAACAAAATACAGTCAGGGGGACAGGGAGTTGCAAACAAAGTCAACGCCACTGAGAGTGAAGGCCCAAAGGTGCATTGAGATGGATTTCACTCTCACAAGTCTTGTATTTATTTTATGGGGGAAACTCATTCTACCTTTAAGTCTATAAAGCAACTTTTGTTTTTTAAAATGTATTTCTAATTATATGTCGGCTAAAATTTTACCCACTTCAGGTGTGTTGCACCAGAAATCTGATTTACTCTGCAATCTGTAAACAGGTGACTAACATCCACAACAGCTACTGAGCATGGGAGCCACTTTCCTGCAGGTTTTACTGCCTAACTTCCCCAGTGGGATTCTTTCAGGCCACTTTTGGAAGGAAGTAAAGCTTTGCGTGCCAATGTCACATTTCGTCTTACAACAGTAGATAAGTCTGATTGGTTTTGATACAGAGAGCGGAAAGGGGCAACAATGTCATAATGAGCATGGGAGTGAGGGAGGCGGGACTGTGACAATGCAAGAACTTGAATTTGTTGTTCAGTACACTTCACCTGACAGAGCGAGTCTCCGTCTGTACTCTCAGCTCCATGATGTGACTGGCTGAGGAGATGCGTGATTTTTTAAGACACGCCTCCGTCCCCTCCATCCAACTAATCAGCTTCAGCAGTCATTGCTTGTGTCGCCATGGCTACAAATGCTCCTGGTAGCATAGGTTTCCTGGCCACACTTACCTTCCCTGACATCCCCCTCTCTCTTTCTCTCTCTCCCTCCCCGCTGTCGGCCTTATACCTCCAAGCCTGGGAGCGGAATTCTGGGAACATTTTTCCATGTGAAACAGCGAGGGTCAGTGCAGGGGTGTGACGCCACGGCATTGTTCCCGCTGCGAGGAGAGGAACCGTGCGCCGTGAGGCCAATTCCTGTCCGCTCCAAAAAAACAGCCACTTTCTCACACTGCTTTCCTTCCTCCGCCAGACAGCTCAAAACAATCCCAGAGTGTTTGTGGGTACGAGGTTCGGCAAAGCAGGCAGCAGAGTGAGCGAACAGAGTGAGCGAGAAAGAGAAATGAAATAAAAAAGAGGAGGAGGAAAGGGTCTTTTTTTCTGCTGGGTTATTCAGACTGTTTATGGGCCATTGAAAACAAACAAAGGGGAAAAAAAAGATCCCACTGTGCCCAACTGACGCTCGCTCAAACAAACGGCAGGCTGACATTATATCACTCTAAGTGGGGTTGAGCGGCCGGCTGTTAGCCCGCCTGCCTGCGTCTCAGCTTAATCTGTTTTGTTGTAACAACAATGAAATATTCTTATCATAAAAAAGGCGATTGCTGCTCCCCGAGCTGTGAGTTTTTATCCTTTTTTCCTGCCTCCCACATCCTCATAAAAATTTATCTGTGTATATTCAAACGTTTCCTTCAAGCATTCCTTGGTCAAATGTAATGTGAACTGAAGAATTTCTGCATGCATGAGAGTGTGCACAAGCATAGTTGGATGAAACTTCTGGTTTTCCACTTGTGGCCAAACCCATTTTGCCCTATTTAACATAAATAGTTCCTAAAGAGCAAAACTAGTGGTGGCGTTAATCATATCTTATTACCATGCTAAATGCCTAGTTCTATTTCTGTACGCACAGAGCTACTATTAAAATACTTGGAATGACACACTGACAAAAGGATGCACTTCTACTATCATATATAGGTTATTATTACCCATGATTTAGTAAATTGCAGCAGTGTTTTCCAATTTTTTTATATCAGATTTCCACAAAGCTACAGTGAAGCCTGGAAAGATGTCTGGCCCTGTTTAGATCGGAATGAGCGGTTGCTTGCAGCCCACCTCAGGTCAGGAGTTTAATAAGTTCCAAATGTGTCTCTTTGTGTGTACATTTAATAGGGGATACAGCCTTGCATACGTGCACCTATTGGCACTGATTCAGGTTATCCCCCCTCCACTCTATTCTAATTCCTATCCCCAGCCGTCCCCTCTCACGACCCCTCGAGAGCTGTGATGGTCCTATTGTTTTACACTCCTATGCAATCTGCACGTATGGACACCTCCGAGCCTCATTTCTCTCCTTATCATGTGTTAGTTACCATAAAGAGCTGATACAGGGCAACCTGGCTGAAGTCCCAAACTCTGTATTGGATATATGTTTTCCTGCAGACTGCAAGGAGGAAGCATGAAAGGAAGGATGAGCCATCCAAATCCCTCTCATGCGTAAAACAGGAGACATTCCTATTTTGGTGCTCAGGTTCTTTCTTCAAGGTTTATTTGACTTTTTCATTGTGCTCCTGTTTACCTTTTGGATTTCTTTTCCACAAATGTTTTGCGTCCTACCTGTGCTGACGAAAATGGAAACTGAGAGCAAGGGGATGGGAGAGAAAATAGCAGCGGCTGCTCTCTAGAGTTTCCTGCCTGTTGTCAGGCTTGTCTGCATGCGTGCCCTGTCCTCCGTCCTCCTTGGCCTGCTTGTCCTCCCCACCCAGACCCTTCTGTCTGAGGATGCATGTGTGCATGTGCGTGGGCTGGATGTCTGGGAAAGCCTCTGACACATCTGAGGGAGGAGATGAGCAACGCGCCTAATATAGTATGCAAGTGTATGTGCGCTTTTGTCAAGTGTATGTGTGAGTGTGTATCATTAAGGAAGCACCTGTCCCGTGTGACCGTCAGTTCTGTTGCATTTATCTGACCCCTCTCACATCAGGTGGCTTCCTGGTTTGCGTCAGATGCTGCTCCCTATGGCCTGCTGCTATTGGTCCACACAAGCTCCTCCTGTTCCTTTTCTGGGGATCATTGATCTTTGCTGTGTTGCTGTTACTTGCACAGATTGCTTTGAAGGCCCGACGTCAGACTCAGCTTACTGTTTCATATTGGACTGTAGCATACTGATCCATACTTACATTAATTCATTCAGCTGAACAATTTAAAATGAAATGATTAGATGATGTTAAAATAATGCATATAAGATCCTATGAACTCACTGCTTAAGAGAGCAGATCTTTTAAATACTGAATTTCTCAACATGTTGATGTGGTTTGCAGGTTGTGGCTAGAAGGATGACTTAAATTCAAAGGTTTTATATTCTGTTCTTCATAGGTTTTCTTAAAGCTTATAACAAATTGAGTTTCCATTTACAGTATGTCAAGCTGATTAACTTGTTAGAAAGCACAAATAAATAGTAAATGCTCTTCTGAGTCCTGCCTTCTGGCTAACAACACGCCTGCAATTCATCAACATCATTCTTCTTAAGTGTCTGCATTTTAGCTCGAAACCGGTGAAAATGATTAACGGAGATGTGTGGGCCTAAGTAATGTACTATCAAAGTTTTTGTTTATTTTTAATTATTTATTTATTTTACAAGACTTCAAGACTCGCTTTGCTAATTGTCTTTAGTCACCTCTGTTGAGGGAAACTTTTTCATGTTAATAGTTGTATAAATCTCTACAGGAACACATTCATAACTTTTCCCCCTTGACATGCTGAGCTGAATTCAGATCCTCACCTACGACTATGAGCTTTGGATTTAATGACATACAAATCAAACAGCTGTACTGATGTTTTTCGGATTTGACTTCATGACAAAAGTTACTAAACTGGTGCAGGTGATTCTGGAGCTGGAAGGCATTCACTGATCCTATAGCGTGTGTGAACCTGATGCGAAACAATAAGAAACGTTTGTTCTGGCAGGGAATTAGGTTAAGTTAAGGCATTGATAATTCATAGTTTAGGGTTCGGAAAACGCCATGGCTTTCCACTTTTTCTAAAAAATGTGTTTGTCCCTCTTAGAAATAATAATTTAAAAAAACATGGTGCGAACACAAAGTATTCCTAAATACTGTATATTACTTTCAAAGATGTGATGCCTGTCAATAAAAAAAAAAAAAAAAAAAAATCACAGTTGATTTTCTTTATGAGATTGTTTCATTTTTGTGGTCAGAACAGCCTGAACCTCAAAACAGTGTAAGATGAAACTCCGAAGGGGCCCCAGAGCATGCAGAAGAGATTATATCATCTGACTTGGGAGAATCTCTGGATCCTCCAGGTGGGCCTGGAAGATGTTGCTGGGAAGAGGGTCCTCTGGACTACCCTCATATTGTGACCTGGCCCTATTTAAGCATCAAGTAATGAGATGATGAAATTTGATGGTGAGGAAATATTAAGGAAAACTCATAGTGTTTTGAAAATCATTGGTATAGCTTTGACTCAGCCAACACATAGAACAGCACAACTACTTTACCAATTCATTCCCATTGATGGAGTTATATTAGCGTACTTTCTCTTTGAATAAAGATTAAGATTAAGACTGCCTGAAACAGTTTGGTTTATGAAACCACAGTTCTTTAGATTATTCTCACTTAAAGCAAACATATAGTGTTTTTGAACTGTGAGAGTTTGAATTGTGTTTGTTCAGCAGCAGGAGTTTCCCCTTGATCCCTTCAAAGGCAGACTGGAGAATTCTCTGATGCGGGATGGGACCAGCTGGAGTGTTGCACACTTCATTTTATTTTGGAATGGGTTGATTGTGGAAGCACAGCAGACAGTCTCAGGAGACCCTCTTCTTCTCCTCTATTAAAGCTCCACCCCTGAGACACAGTCAGGTGCTTGCGTGATGGTATTTCCTCCAGAAAAAGGCAGAAAGTGTTCTCAATAATGTGATGTTTATTGATCCATGGTATAATGGTCTTTCCTGGTCTTGAAATACTTTACAGAAAAAAGACTCTTAACTAAATCTGTTTCCAGGAAGATCCATCTGTGTTGAAAAAGTCTGAAAATTTTGTAGAAGTTGCTTTCATTGTGCAAACTTAAAAACCATAGCTCTGAGTATGTGAGTCAGGGCTTTGTGTTCGCTAATACCTAAATTGTGGTCAAAGCTTCAAACCATTGGTGATGTATGGCTTCCAATTAGCCTCTGTAGTGAAGCTGTCATCACATTCACATCAAGGTCAAACAAGGAAAGAGGAGCAGATGTGAAAGTCTATGGTAATGGTAATTTGGTTGAAGAAGTCCTGCCTAGAAAAGGATAAATTAAACTTTTCCCTCTCGAACAATTAGAAAAAACAATCTACATTAAGTTTTCTTTTCCTTTTTGTCAACAACTGCTTATTGACAATCCCACATAACTAAATTGTATCTGTTATTTTAAGAGTATCCCTTCTGCCCCTGTGGGTTGATAAATGGACCCCTAGGACAGCTAACTGAGGTGCGTTTATGACTGTCAGTAATCGAACAGTGGTTTAAAAGAAGTGATTCAATTACTTTTGTGGGTGACTCAGCTTGCTCTCTTTTTTCTATTAGTCTAATGCTGCTAGCAAAAAAGCCATGAAAGTAGAGCTTTGTCATCACACTTCAAAGAGGCACAGGATTTACATGTTTGAGGGACACAGAATGTCTTTCAGTGGTCAAAAATACGAACATTCAGGCTATATGATGAGGTACCCATATTGGAGCGTAATCATTATCTTCATTGAAATGAATATTGTAAATATGTGCTCTGTTGTGCAAATAAATAGCAAGTTCTACCTTTTGATTAACATTAAATATATGTTGACTGATATCAGAATCAGAATCAGCTTTATTCACCAAGTATGTGTGACCATATAAGGAATTTGACTCCGGATATTTCTCTCTCTCATGGGGGGTACATACAAAATATAAATATAAAAATACAAGATAAAAATACAAGAATACAAGAATAGAAAATACAAAAATAACAAAAGGTATTTACATCAGGAACAAGAATATATGTACATGTAGTGCAAACAGTGCGATGGGCATTAATGACAGGTGTATTTTATGGGCTAATCAGAGAGACAGCCCGGGGGAAGAAACTGTTTTGGTGTCTGGTAGTCCTGGCAAACAGAGTTCTGTAACGCTTACCAGACGGAAGCAGTTCAAACAGTTTGTGTGCGGGGTGTGAGGGGTCAGCAGTGATGCTTCCTGCCCGTCTACTGACTCTGGACTGGTAGAAGTCCTGGATGGAGGGCAGGTCTGTCCCAACGATTTTTCCTGCAGACCTAAATGTCCGTTGCAGTCTGTTCCTGTCCTGTTTGGTGGCCGATCCAAACTAGACAGTGATGGATGTGCACAGAACAGATTGGATGATGGAAGTGTAAAGATGATCAGCATGTCTTGAGGCAGGTTGAACTTCTTCAGCTGTTGCAGGAAGCACAGCCTCTGCTGGGCCTTCTTTCTGATGAAGTCTATGTGCGGTCTCGTCACCGTCCTTGATGAGGCCAACGACTGTGGTGTCGTCCGCAAACTTCAGGAGCTTAATGGATGGGTCCCTTGAATAGCAGTCATTGGTGTAAAGGGAGAAGAGCAGCAGAGAAAGAGTGCACCTCTAGGGGGCGCCGGTGCTGATGGACCTGGTGTTGGAGGTGATGCTTCCCAGCCTCACCTGCTGCCTCCTGCAGATCCACTGACAGGTGGAGGCTGGCACTGTGAGCTGTGAGAGTTTTTGGTGAAGGGCTTCTGGAATGAAAGTGTTGAACACAGAGCTGAAGTCCACGAACAGGATCATGGCGTATGTCCCCGGGATGTCGAGGTGTTGGAGGATGAAGGGCAGTCCCATGTTGACAGCATCATCCACCGACCGGTTTGCCCCATAGGCAAATTGCAGGGGGTCGTGCAGAGGTCTTGAGCACCAGCCTCTCAAAGGATTTCACGACTGCAGACGTCAAGGGGGCGATGGGCCTGTAGTCATTCAACCCTGAGATGGTGGGTTTTTTGGGGACCGGGATGATGGTGGAGCATTTGAAGCAGGAGGGGACTTCACACAGCTCCAAAGATCTGTTGATCTTGGTGAAGATGGGTGCCAGCTGGTCAGTGCAGATCTTCAGGCAGGAGGGGGACACTCCATCGGGTCCTGGAGCCTTCCTGGTCTTCTGCCTCTGGAAGAGCCGATGCACCTCCTCCACATTGACCTTTAGTGATGGTGGGAGGACTGAGTTGAGGGGGGAGGTGGTAGTGTCAGGTATGGCACAGGAACTGCATGAGAAAATTGTCGGAAAACTAACAAAACGTACAAAAAAAAAAGAAAAGAAAAAATCCACAGGGTGGAGAGAAACTCAGAGGTGACCGTACGTGGCACCATCTTGAAAAGAGTACATACATACATTTTTCTAAAGAGGAAACTTTTTTTTTTTTTTTGTTCCAGGATCTAATATATAATAGCCAAAGTATCTTTTTTCTGAAAACCCTCCCTTTGAATGTAGATAAATTTAGTATAATTAATAAATTAATAACTTAAAAGTGAGGTAGGAGATCCTGGAAAAATAGTTTGAGCAAGCTACATTTTGAAAATACACAATTCAAAAGACTTCCTTTCTCCAAAATTCTCCTGAAGCCATCTTCTCCAGAGCACAGGAATGGAGGGAGTGTGGAGGGACACATGGCAGTTGAATTTGATTGACATATCACCATCCAATCATCCTGAACAGGCTAGTAAAGACGTTTGGATGGGTTTTTTTCAGTCCTGTTTGTTCCACAGGTAAAAAAAGTTTTTTTTATTTTTATTTTTATTCCTATTTTTTTAACGTTAGATTTAATTAGCTGCATTCGGGGTGTGAAGGAGATTTTGCAAAAGTAAAATAGATTTTTAAAGTGCTCCTGAAAAACATCATCCACCTCACCTTTAATGGTATAACGTTGGCATATTCCATTACGTGATCTCATTCTAAGAAGTTAGTTTGGATCTAAAACCCAGCTACTTTTGGTGTCATAAAACTCTTTTTTTTTTTTCATTTTCTTTCTTTTTTTTTTTTTTTTACTTTATTTGCACAGAGACACCCTTCATCTACCAGGCTGGTATTAGCAAATCAATATCTCATGCATAACATCTATAAAGTGATATTTTGTTTTCAAACCATTTTTATGCAGGTGTCACAAATCGTTTGGAATCACAGTTATTTTGTTACTCTTCAGTGAAAACAGTGAGCCTAAAGAGCAATGTTTAAGCAAAATTATTTTGTCTACAGCTTGATGATGTATGAATTTAAAAATGTGTATAATTGTCTTTTATTTTCAGTTTTTCAAACCATCATTTGTGAATAATTTAGTTTTTAATGGATAAATGATGTACTTAATTCTGCTTTAGCAATGTCAGAACAAAAAATATTCATTTCTGTTGAATAGGTTTTCCTCTCATATGGGCAGACTCACATATGTATCCACATTCACTTTATTAAACATTAATTAAAGCCATACCTCTTCTTCATAATTAAGGTATGTGGCAAGGTGCAACAGATGACCCAGGTGGGATTTGATCCCTTGATTCCCAGGTGAGAGTCATGCATGCTAACCAGTCAGCCAAAGGGACATCCCTGTGGCCAAGTAGCCAGGGCGCATGATCTATCGGAGACATCGTGACAGGACCCCACATTGTCACAGATAGTTAAACTTTATTTGCATGATTCCTTAGCTTACAATTAATCAAAAACCATCCAAACAAAAAATGCACAACTTACAAACGTCCTGTGTTTTAAAAAGAAATGGAACACATTTCGTTACAGTAGGAACAGAATTTAGTTTACTCGTTTTTTTTTTTTTTTTGCTTTTTTTTTTTTTTTTAAAACAACCAAGAAACCAAGAAAACTATAAAAGAGGCTCAGTCATGCAAACCGAAGTGTTAAAAGAAAAACTAATTTTAAAAAGGTGGACTCACACAACTAATTAAACACCACATTTTAAACTGTTCTAGCTCTAACAAACATCAGTGTCTGATACCTGAGGGATAAAAGCAGGTTGCTGGAGTGTAATAATGTTGTTTATTCCGGACAGTTTGCTCCAGTGTAGGAGATACGAAACGGGGAAATAGTATCTGTGTTAAGCTGAGCAGACGCTTATCACATATGTACTCGTGTTCTTGTTGCTATGTGGTTTACAACAAAGACTCAAAATCTATCATCACAATCACAGAAGCCCGTGGCTTGGTCAACATGCTTTCTCTTTCTGATCTACATCATGGATGCACATCAATGTGAGTCACTTTCTTCTTGTAAAATGCTCGGTTTACTGGCACTTTGTCCACCATGCAGGCTTCTGTCCATGTTGTTATCAAGCAGGTGTTTCAACCCCTCCAAACTCACCTTTTCTGACCTCAACCGTCAGAGCTTGCTTGTTTCCTGATGGCACCCCATCCCCCACACGATACTGGAGAAAAAAATAATGAGGCTAATTGACTCAGGGGTAATTTTTGTGCAATTTCCTTTTTAATGGGCATTGGTTTGATGCCATTTGTTTGGTAAATGGCATGTATGCTTAATGGCCCTCTTTGAAAAAAACCTTCCCCCTTTCTTTCAAGTCCCCAGTGATCTTTAGATCCTGAGAGGGTCTAAGTTAGAAAAGTCTAATTTAGAGCTTTATACCCAAGTGGGATGAACAACAAATGTTGCAGACACTGCAAATTGTGCATGTGTTTTTGTGGAGCAGGCTTTGGATCAGGTTTAAATGCAAGCTAAGTAGGAGTCAAGTGATCTCTGATCTGATGCTTTATAATCTTGATTGCACACATATATGTCTTTTGAATAGGTATATCTTCAGTGTTGTTATTTTCATGGGCCTTTGGTTTAAAGGTTTGGGGGTTTGTTTGTATATGGGAGTTTGGTTATGGAGGTTTTTCTCATCTGGGGCTTGGTTCCCAGGGATATTACCCCCCGAGGCAGAGGAGTGACATAGGCCAGAGTGTGATTTTGTGGGAGAAACACAGCTCCTACATCATACAGTGGAACACATGGCCTTTCATACACAGAAAATCACACACACATAAGGCCATCTGGGCAAAACAGACGTCAATTACATCCAATTCACCTTGTGTCACTCAAGATTTGAAGCCATAGCATCAATAAAAGAATGTTGGATGCTGTAGTGGAGACAAATGGGCAATAAATTTCTTTTCAGCTTATGCGCAAAGGTTTAAAGAGGCCTCCTCTAAAACCAATAAACAAAAACATGAAAATGAAATTGTCTCACTCAGATGAATGACATGTCAGTGTTTGGCCTGGGCTTTCTACTTCAGTGGAAACACTGTATTTGCTGATGTATTGGCTCAATTAACTTGAAATAATCCAGAAACAAATATTTCACCAGTTTCATGATGTCAGAATTATATATGCAGACGTTTCCTTGAGTGTTCTGGGAAATGTACATCTTGAGGAGCGAGACCTTTTGGAGTTGTGCATTTGCTACACCGATCCCTATTCATGGGCAAATTGCTGACATAAATTAATTGAACTGTGTCAGCAGCGATCAAACAAACTTGTATGAAATGAGGCCCTGTGGAGTGAATGCAGCTGAATGGCAATAACACAGCAGTGAACTCAGCAGCCTTCCACTGCATGCTGATGTGTCTAACTCATTTTATACCATTGATATTTCTTCTTTAACCCTTAAAACTCCAAGTCATTTTCTCTATCTTTGGTCTGTCTGTTTTTGTTTTTTGTTTTATTGTAGAAATGCTTGTAAAACCTCAACCCTTTTAAGCAAAGTCAATGTACAGACTTTTTTTTTAAACAGCTTTAGTTGTCAGATTATGAGGCTGAAATTATGTAAAGTGATTGTAACAATATATATTGGACCATAAAGGCTAACCAAAAGAACACCACAGAGTTTATTTGTAACATTAAGAAATAAGACAGACCAAAGAGTAGTCTTTTCTCAGCTGCATATCATTCCATCGAGTCTTGGTTATCAGGAGGAAAATATTGGCATAGATACAAACACACAGCAGACACAATTTACATATTTATTTATGCTGCTATTAACATACCATCCTCACAAGACAAACTCTAGCTCAACTCGTTTTTGGCACCACTGCGCATCGAAGATACTTTATTCCAGCCATAGAAAACTATTATTTTTGTTTTATACAGACAGATATGCAGAATAACTTTTTTGTCACCTGTTGACCTTTGATTCCTCTTAATTGAACATTGCTGTTAATTTAAGCTTTCTAATTGGTTGATAATTTGCCTCATCATAATTTCCATGTCAAAATAGAGGTCTCTTATCAAGATAGAAGATGTAGGGCTGGGTAAGCAGTGGTTTGGTGGTTACAAAAATTTACTTGGGTCTAAAATACTTGGGCTCAAGTCCCAAGTCTGCCAGCAGAGATGAGCCACTGTGGGCCCCTGAGCAAGTCCCTCAATCCCCAAACTGCTCCCTTGCAGACTACTGCTCTTTAGGAGATCTAAAGATGGGTAAAATTCAAAGCCTCATTTTCCAATTAGGTTTGAAAAGGAACAAAGATAAACAGGTTAATAAAGATTAATAATAATAATAATAAAAAAAGAATTTACTCAAAGTGATAGAAATCTTTTTTCAGAGGTGGCCCCTAAACTCTGGAATAGCTCACCTTTCCAGGTCCGATCTGCTCAGTCTTCGGCCCAATTTCAAACAAAAAATGAAAGCTTTCTTTTTGCTTTGGCTTTTGACACAATGTAGGCATATAGCGACATGTTCTTTATGTCTTTGGTTTATTTTATTTCAAATTTTCAAATATTAAGATTTTGTTCTTAAATCTTTTTAGCTTTTTTAAAAACGCATTCCTTGAACAGCACTCTGGTCAACAAAGGTTGTTGTTAAATGTGCTTTTTGAATCAACTTTGATTTGATTTAATCTTTTCTAATTGCCAAAGTGGAATAAATAATCTTGTTACCATGGATAACATTGTGAATTTACCACACAATCTCTGAACAAAACCAACATTTTGTGGCTGGACTTTAAACCTCCTGGATGGGAAATAGATGTCTGGAAAATTTCTAAATGCCGGGAAAACTTCTGTAGATCACTTAAAAGGTAAACTATTTATCACAATATGCTTCAATGAGTTACACACGACCATCCCTGAGAAACTATTAATAATATAAATGGTAGTGTAGCACTCTGAGGCACCAGGAATTTAGTAGCGTTTTAAGAATTAATGAAGCAAAATCCAGATGTCAAAACTTTTGCTTGCTTACATCTGAAAACATCATGACCTGGATTTTTATATAGAAGCTAAGAAGCAGTTCTTGAAGTCCCCATGAAGTTAAAATTAAGGTTTAAGTGGTGGAGAACCCCGGTCCTCAATGGCCGGTGTCCCTTCAGGCTTTCCATTTCTCCCCTCCCCAGCACACCTGATTCTAATCGAATAGATCTAACAGCCAATCAAGTTCTACACAGAGACGCATTGATTTGAATCAGGTGTGTAGGAGCAAGGACAAGTGGAAGACCTGCAGGATGAGGGCCAAGGTTCCCCACCCCTGGTTTAAATGTCTATGATGATCATTGTTGCTCTTTATTTCACCAGCACCATGCACCCCAAGAATAAGAAAAAGTCATATTGTCCGTATTCTTTCTGAGATTACAATTTTCCAGCCTTTTTATGAGGACTTTTAACGCTTCCCACTAAAATTTCACTTATATAGAGATAGTATTTTGCATATTCTAGTAGGGCTGCATGTATGATGCAATAATGAACCTAAAACACACCATAACCTTTTCAGGTGAAATTAATGTGAATATCCTGGAACTGCTGTAAAAGCTTCAATATTCAGCACTCCTCATCATTTTTTATTTTCCTTTTCTTCCAGCTACAGTTTCAACATCACGGCTTCCATCCTGCACTAACTTGCACCGCGTCCTTCGGAAGACTCACGTCAGCACTGCTTCTAGGCTATCTAACTGATCACAGATCAGTGTCAGGGTACTTTTCCTATTCTCTGTTTGGTTACAGTCCTGCACATGCTGCACTGTGTGGGCATTTTTCTTATCTCTTGGCCTGCATGTGCAATCTTACTGTAAAGCGCTCTTATCTCTGCTTTCAAAATGTACTGCACAGATCTGCAACAAGCACACAGTTTGAGGGATGTTCAGGGTTTTTTGGGGGAGAAAATCCAGTTATGGGCATGAGTAGCATTGCATAGCATAGACTGACTTTACTCAGTCAGTATTTGTATTATTGAGGGATATTAGTGTGAAAAGCTAGATGATGTATTTAAAGTCATGCTATTAAATTTCACACTTTAACAAAACCTCAATTTTGCTATTAATCACACAACTGGAAAAACATAAATAAATATAAAACTATTTACCATAAACATAAAGACATGTAAAGGTATTTAACAACCTTAATATTAAAGCCTATTCATTGTATTAGCTTGGTGTCGATATGTGTTTGAGGCTTGTTAAAACGCAGAACATCACAGCTGGAACAGCCTCATTTTTTTTTCTTTTTTTAAAAGTGTAAATGGATCATGCCGGGCAGCAGACCCTGGTCGCAGGTCCCACAGAGCTGCTTCTGGCCTGAATCAACCAAAGTCAAAATGATAAGTCTCCTTCCTGTCTCCCAGCATGCATTCTTTTCAATCAGTGTTCCATAGCATCATGAATGAAATCGTTTTCTCATCAACCTGGGTCCTTCTACTCCATTTTCACTTGCTTTCCAGATTATCTTAAAAGAAGCTTTAACCAATTCATTTCACCTCTCTCTCTTTTGCTTTTTACGTGTGAAATAAGGAGGAGATTTTCAGACATTCCAGAGGCTGGAGAAATGACAGCTCGTCTGGTGATCGTCTGGATCTGGGTTTTTAATGGAATGGAGAGAAAAACATAGCAGGCCAAAGAGCAACAAGGGGGAGAGCCTTAAAAATGCACATTTCTCATTACATGGTGGGAGAAAGAAATTGAAAATACTTGCTTTTTTTGTACTACATCATTGATATAAATTCTTTGTATGTATCAAAGGGACAGAATGAGATGCTGGCCGTGTAAGATGAATACGTTCTATAAAATTTCAGTTATTACAAATATTCTTTTCTTGTTTTAGTTTTATAGTTAAAGAAAAATTTAAATTGTAGATTGTTTGATAAAAAAAAAAAAAAAATCCTCCATCACATCTAAAAGCTTATTCGGCTTGAAGCTAATTATCATTTGCTAAATATTTCACACGCTTAAAGGAATTTCTTTGTGGGTTAGGGGTTAGTGGTCCTGAGTTCTGATTAAATATTCATATTTTTGGAGCTTATTTTATCATTGGTATGTTGTAAAAGTAGGAATTAGTGCATATTTATATATCCAAACCACAAAACATTCTGGAACAGACCTGCCTCATGTTAGACCTCCACTTGATCACTGCTTTCCAGTGGGTAATTAAAGAAAATGTAAGAGAAAAAACTCCCAAACCTTTGCAGCAGATTATGCTGCTCTGTAATCTCAGCACAGCTGCCGTTAGCTGAAACTGCTGCAGCAAAGCTTGTTTATCAAGACTAGTCCAAATAGTTTACAATGTCCCTTATCGAAATATGGCATGCACATTTCAGAGAGGCTCTCATAAACTGTTCTCTGCAACTTGTGTTCATTCATGAATTGTTGTTCTTATCTTCCTGACACCATGCCCCTGGAAAACACACACTAATACACAATGAGAATTAGAAAAAAAAGAATATGACATTTTGGTGCTCTTGAAAAGTGTCTCAGTGTGCCTGGATTTCAGGTTTATCTGCACAATATTCCTGTTTTGGAGCATGCAGCAGGGTGTTTGCACATGCATGCTTACGTGCGTACTGTACATACACCACCTCCTGCCTAACAGCAGCAAAACAGCTAAATCTGTTGACACTTATCACAACACAACGGCTCAAAGCCAAATTTGCTTTCCCAATATTTCATTGTATATAGTGCTTGAGGCTGCAGAAAATGGACAACGCTCACGCTTAGAAAGTGAAAATGCAGCGAGGCACCTGGAGGCATGAAGTGTACTATAAAAAGGTTCTGCTCCATCAAACAGCTGAGAGGCAGCTCTTCAGTTGATAGTTTGTTGTTTTTGGCAAAAACTTGGCAACAGCACTAATGATAGGGTTTCAGCTTTTAGGGCAGTAATCTCTGGTGGTGGATTAAAATCTTAACAGCATGCTCACATCAGGAAAGTTTTCCCTTAAACACCTTTTATAGGCTTACTCTTCTCGTCACAGAGTACTAATATAAAACTGAGCTAATTCACTCCTAGTTTCAGACTATTTCCTGGAACCACAATGTAGCAGCAGATCTGAAACACCTTTACTCTTTGTGCCTCTGTTTAAATCATTAGGCAACAAATCTAGTAGAGCACAACGAGGGGCATGGGGACTCCATTAATGTCTGGATATGCCGACATATGCAGACAATAATGGAGTGAATTTATATAGAGCTTTCCCAGTGCCTTGCAGCTCTTTACACTGGAACTCACACATGAAAAGCTCTGAACTGAGCAGTTCAGGTGGCTTATAGAGCTGGACGTACAGACTTGTTTGATCCTGAAAAGCTTACCGATGATGTCTGGAAATCATAAACCTTTTAAAATGGTTACAGTAAAGGTTAATGTTGTGCAACAGAAACTGTCATATGATGAGGGATTTCTTTTTGTGGGGGAAAGTAGGAAATGTTTCCATAAGTTCAATGGTCATATGGTGGGAAAAATCTGCTTATGTGTCTGAATCTTTTTACACGAAATCAGATGACTTGACTTTTTGTGGCTAGAGCAGCATGTGAGGTGTTACCTGTGCCTGACCTGACTGACCTACCCAGCTGTAACTCGATGAAGCAGCACGCTGCTTGGCTTTCATTGCATGGTGAGCAAGCTGGACAGAAAAGAGACGCTGTAAGTCAGGCATCGAAAAGTCTTCTTAAATAACAAGCTGTGCAAGGAAAATTGTTTGCATGTAGGAAATGCCTCTTGAGGTCAATCAGTCATAAAGGCAGAGGAAAGCTGGGAGAAGGACCACTAGATGTGTTTATTTGCAGACAAAGTTAACATTTTTCATGGCCGAAGCAGAGGAGCATTAAATCAAGTGGATTTAATGTTTCTTTCTTGAACCTTTGCAAATGGACAAAATAATAAACTGAAAGAAACTGAAAAAAAGGTGTGACATAAATACATAAATATAAAAAGTACATGTTGTAAACTTTGTAGCTGCAAATTCCTAAAATGCATCCAGAGGAGAGTAGAAGGATGAGGAGCTGTTGTCTCATAATGAAAACTGAAACATTGTCAGAATCTCCTAAAGCTCACCTGACAGAAATCAGTCAACTCATCACTGGATAGCTGTTTCACAAAGCTATTCTTTTTTCTTTTGAAATCACTAATATTTCCTTTTCTATCATCTTTTTCTTGCCTTCTCAACATGCATGCAGGAGGCACTGAGAAGTAAGAAAAGGTGAGAATTAGTGATCAGTCTAATAACCACGGTAACTATGGTCAAAGGGTTTAGTCTCAAAGCTTTAAAGGAAAAGTGAGACAGAACAGAAACTCCTGTTTTGAACTTTTATGAGGACTGCATACAGAAAACATGCTCTTGAGTGCTTTCCTTTA
Organism: Atherinomorus stipes; assembly: GCA_023101725.1. Classification (NCBI taxonomy): domain Eukaryota; kingdom Metazoa; phylum Chordata; class Actinopteri; order Atheriniformes; family Atherinidae; genus Atherinomorus; species Atherinomorus stipes. The sequence goes on from JALJCO010001078.1 coordinate 821,204, forward strand.
GTCATGACCCAGGTGATCTAATAAAATTAAAAGCATTTTCCAAAACTGGTGTGATTAGCACACACTCCCACTTTCTGAGAACTGCTGTATGAGCTGATTCCCTGTCAGGTACTTTCCTCACCCACCGTCAACCCCTTTTAGCGGGTAAATAGAAAGCAGATGCTGCCTCAAACACTGGAAGCATTTTAAAGATTTGGATGTAATCGTTTGTGACATACTGTGTCGATGCAGCGGGCCAGACAGGCTGGCTGTGTGCTTTTCTAGGGGAATGATACGGGATGTTGTTGATGACAGTGCATAGATCTTCACCCGTGTCCAATATAAGGTCGGAGTTTTTCTTGAGAGCATCTTGTTGCAAACAATCTGTAAAAAAAAAAAAACAAGTCATTTCCTTTTTGGGTGGGATACCGTGTGAGTGTGCTGGGTCAGTGTGTGTGATGACTAATTCTGCTCATATATGAAACTATTTTCCTCTGCAAAATGTGCGTTTGACTTTTTTGTGTGTCCGTTTTTCTTGGGTGTTCTTCATCTGCCACTGAGAGCAGCGCTATTATCAAATGGAAATACACGTTGTTCTCATTTAGCTTTGCATGGGAGAGAACGGGCTTGGCGCAAAGCAGCAGAGGCCCCTTCTGTTGATACAGACAGGTCATTTAATATAATACAAGTAATGTTTAACTGGAAACACTTGACAAAAGACTTTCCCGTGCATGTTAGTGAGGAGTCCAGCATTATAATGACAATATTTTGTCAAATTATTTAATTTTGCCTTAGTGTGCAGAGCACACTGCTTTAGCTTAGTCCACTTTGAGTTTCTTACCCTTTATCTAATCCCAGATATGATTAGTTTGCAAATTGGTCAATGTTTGATTTGTGGTTGCCAGAAAACATGTGTGCTCCAGACTTTTTTGTCTTAAACTTCTTAATCTGCAGCAGCAGCCATATGTTGACTGTTGCTGAATGTGAATTCATTTCTACTTAAAGAAAATATGGTAAAAGATGGATGGCTTTATTCAGAATACAACTTCCCAATTATCACTGTCAAACAAAAATACATGATTGATGCATCGTCTTATGTAAATAGATACTTCAAAGGAATTAGCTAATGGTCTGAAATGGAGATTAATAGCAGTTGGTCCCAATATGGTGGCTTGCGGTCAGTGATCAATTTGAATGGATCTGTTAAGGCAAAAATGAATGAATAAAATAAAGAACGGAAAAGATGACATTCACTCTTAATTTTAAGTGCTGACATTTTAACCAATGAATAATGTATTTAACCACATAAAAAGGATAATTGTTTCCAGTTTAATACAATGGTGGATACAAAAGGAGCATCTAGTACCCTCTGAGACGCTATTATCAAAACCGTAACGGTTCTAAAGACTACAGGTTGAAGACCAGAGGATTGGAAATGCCCAGCTCAACTATATATAATGTTACATAATAGTTTCACAAAAAAGATAAACTTGTTGTTGCAACTTGTTTGACATCTGAAGAGGTGTGTGTTGACCTGGATCAACTTTTCAGCCTGCTCACCATAAGCTGCGCACTTAAACAAGTAAAAAGCTTTTAGCCTTGGCTCATGCACTTCTGGTGAACAAAGCAGTGGCCAAACAAACTGGAAATAGTAAATGTTATGTAGAGAAAATGTAAGACATTGTCTAAGTGTTGTCGAAGTTTAGATGCAAGTTCACGCTACAGAAAGCTTACAGGGTTTGAGCTACGTGAAGACAAAGATCTTATTATTGTCCAGTAAAGATTTATGCTTTGAGAAACACCTGTTGTTCAACTCCATTGTGGCCTAGAGTCATTGCAGGAGCCCAGTCTGTCATTTCCATCACTAAGACACCCGGTGAATGAAGTAAAAACATGAGTTGAATGTTAAAATTAGCTCTACTCACATATTTTTTTGCTTTGTACTTGATGAGTTACACGAGTAAGCAGCTTCAGCTTTTACCAACAGCTTGCAGAGGCTGACAGAGAAAGACCCCATCTAACAGATGGGATTACAGACCTTTAACAAAATGATCACCTCAACGATTGACACACTTTCACTCAGATACTCTTGATTCAAGGATTCAACGACCTTTATTGTTATTACAGCACATAAGTTGGAATAAAATTTGTTTCCCTGGTCGCAGAGCAAGCCCCGTAGAAAGAGTACAAAAAAGAATAGAACTAGTATGACTATTCATGTCTATTTTAATATGAATATAAAATAGACAAGAAAGTTTGTGCACATTTAAGGAAAGTATATACAATAAAATAAAATAAAATGAAATAATATGAGTCTAAAAGAGTAAACAATGAACACCATGTCTATGAAGGATTCAAGATGTGCATGAAATGCACAAATCTTAAAATGACGATGATGTGAATGATATGACAACAATGAGGTAGATATCGTGTTCAAGTGTCAGTTGTGCAATTTCAATGTTCAGGTTGCACAAAAACAAACTGCATTCTGTGCTAGTACTGCAATGCAAGGTAGCTTTATGATCCCAGGAAAAAAGATCAGCTTTTCACTTTCTTGACACCATCAGGACTGGTATTTTGAACTTTCATAGATTTCCACAGATATCCATAATAGGAAAATGGGTGAATAGATAAAATGTGGATAAAACGGAGGATAAATTTAAAGAAAAAACATATTTCCCCAAGGTGTTGTTTTACAAGCGGGTCCAAATCAAACCAAAAGAGCAAAATGACCTCCACACAGTATGACAGAGCTTCTACTGTTCACACGGGTCATGTTTACGTCATATCAGGTTACATGGAACATTACTCCTGTTAAGATGCAACACAGTGAAAGGGGACAGGTGAAGACCTGTCTCAGAGACTGTTGCTTTCCAAATTCCTGAAAATGATTTCTTAAAGTGGTCTTTGTCAGATCTGTTGTGTTCATACTGTATGTGGAGCAAATCATTTTGGCTGTTAACACCCAGTTATTTTTATGCTATTAGTCTTTTTAATATATTTCAGCATATATTTAATCGCTTTGGACGATTCCTGGGTTTAAGAATTTCCCAGACCTCTGCTTTACTTGCTTTCTTCTTAACATTTCAACCAGCTGAGTTCCTTCTGTTATAAAAACACAAGGACTAACTTTATAGCTGCATAGACCCCGACGGATTCTGCACGTGGGGCTTAGTGACATGTTGCATCATTTGGACAAGCTGAATCTGTTCCAAACTTCAGCCCTTTCATCATAAATAAACGAGGCTGTTCTTATTGAAAGCATCAGGAAGCACATGAAGTTTCAAAAGGGAGCATTGCACAAGCCGTCCGAGGTGAAAATATGCATTTAAAGAGTTGTGTGGACTGATTCTGCAACCCAAAGCAGAAACGGCCCATTTCTCAAGGAACTTGTCATGGCTGAATCGGATTGTTTAAAAAGGCCTCTTTTTGGCAGATGAATCCGCATCCCAGCTGGAGATCACTGAACTTTCAGAGGATGTCTGACTTTGAAGTGTTTTTGAGTGAGGGAACCACAGAGTTTTGGAAAATTGTGCCCACAGACAAATATCTCAACAGGCTGCACTTAATGTCATTTCTGGATCAGCTAAAGCATGTAAATCAGTTTGGACTTCACTGAAACAAGGGAAGTCAAAACATCACTCAATTTCCACAGACACACATGCAAAGGAGTTGCTTTGAATGGCCACAACTGGATATCATTAACATTTTTGGTTCTTAGGGTTTTCAACCATTAGCAGTGGGTTCCTGTTATGGTTTGAGGAGTTCAACACATTTATTAGACCTCAAGCATGCTCTGATACAATCATGTTTGTAGTTTTCTCATTATTATATTTTTAAATATGTCTAAAGCTGCCCATTCCATCACTCACCTCCTTTGGGAGTCACATGAGAAAAGCCTCTCTGTCATGCTGTTTCTCTGACTAGAAACTCATCTACTCATTCACATATGCATGTTTGGAGGCTGAGATTACAAACCAGCAGCCGTGATCATTCTGTGATTACAGTGTGTAAATGCGAGAGTGTGGTTAAAGTCTTTTGCAGCACCAGAACAGTCTGCAGACAACTGGCATGCTGTCTCTTCTCTGACTCACTGAAATGCATTTCATATCAATATGTTTACAGTCTATGGATGTTTTTAAATGCATGTTTACACATTCACAATCTCCTAGATTCCTCCCTACACGATATGCTGCCTTTGACCAGAACAAAAATGTGATTGTTTGCCAGTATGGAGAGAATTTCTCCATTGAACTGTTGACAGTAGCAGGCACTGAAGGGCCACTGAGTTTAATTAAGTGAGGAAAGCTGCTTCGTGCAGTGTTGTGTTTGGGGTATGCTGAAAGGTGAGAACAGCAGCAGTTTAGCTCTCACTTGGGGCTTAATGGTTAATACCGTCCCACGGCAGCACCTGTTTTAGCAGAGGAAAACAGCTACAGCAAAGTGTTTCCAAAATATTGACTGCAGTGTTTCTGGTGCACTTGAACTTCTCAGTACTGTTGAGGCACAATGTTAGTAGAAGATGTACTGTCATTTATTTTGAATAGCTAATTTAAAAAAACACACCAACAAAAAAAACAAAGAAAAACTTACTTCCTGCTGTGGGTACACACTTTTGAGCTGCTAATGGATAGCATCATGACCAGGGGTGGCGCCAAGGGGTGTCCAACAGGGGCCTTGCTACGACCCACTGAAGTCTTAACACAAAACTTTCATCAACTTTCTGCACCTATTTAATCCAATTCAGGAGAGAACATGCCAGGGGAGAGAAAAGCCTCAACTGAGATTCAAGCCAGGAACCTCTTAGCTGTGAGGTGGCATTCCCAATCACCATGCCATCATCCAACCAATCCATAGAACAGGCTTAAACTTACAAAACTAAACTGTACGACTGCAAAATCAAATAACATTTATGTACTTATTTAGGTTCCTTTGAAGATAAACAAATAAAACAATTACCTTTAAAGATTCAATGAAGTTCCATCACATCTTATCTAGACAGTGAAATAATAAAAAAATGATTAATATATTTTTCAAAAAGTACAATAAATACACATCAATAAAAAAGACCAAAATTATTGCTAAATTAAGAAATGAATAAACAAATAACTACAATTGAACTACACAATGCATTCCTGTAACTATTTGATGTATTTTATGCGTTTAATTCTCATGACTTTTATACAGAAAGTTGCATAGTTTAAATTACTCCTGACCTCATTTGATTATTTCAAAGTTACATAAATGCAATTCTGAAGAGTAGTTATTTAAGGACAACAGTAATAAAGGAAATTTGGCTTGTACCGCACTGGAGAGAGTTTTGGTCTCTGCTGGGCCAACCATAAAAATGTATCTGGCTCTGCCATTGGCCATAATTAAATGAATCCCAGTATACCACTATCACACCACAAAAACAAACAAACAAAAAAAGCCCAACATGAGATCTCCCAATGAGATTTTTTTTACGCACTTTCATTTTATCATCGTGTTACATTTTGTATCGTTAGCAAACAAAATATGATACTGTAATTAAAGAAGTTTGTGAATGTTTATGAAGTTTGTTTCATCCTCTTTCAAATGTCACTTAGTCACTATATGATTGTTATTAATCTTGATGTTGTGCATCTAAAAAAAAAAAACATCAATGAATCACTGTATCAATTAAACATTATCCAGATGGAACATTGTATCCTTACTCCAAACAGTTCAACATTGTGCAGAAGTCCTCAGACTGAATCAAAACATATATCTTTAGCCATTGGTTGCAGTTTATATTTGACTTCACCCTTTTTCAGTTGAGATGAAACGATTGATATGACTTCCTTGATTGCCCCCCTGTGTCGGCAGCAACTATAACTGACTGGATGCGTTTCATCCCTCATCAGCCAAAGTGCTCCCATGTGCAAGCTCTTAACGCAGACAGCGCCGCAAGTTGGAGCTCTCACTGAGTTGACTTGTGCTCCCAGTAACTTCACTTCCACTTTTCTAAGATTTTTTCTGTACTGCCAACATGACTTTATCAATTTACAAATGTAAACTGATTGTTTTATGGGAATCTTTCATTTTTGCATATTGATGCCTGAAAGATTTGATCATTTCCTGTAACTTAGCATGAAACACAATTAAAATGGAAACAATTTAAGCATTATTGCAGACTAGGAAACTTTTATTGACAGGTTCCTTAACACTTGAACATGTATTGATGTGATGAGTCAGATCCATCATTTCTACACCACCTCTGGCTCTAAAAAACCTCACATAAAGTTAATGGTCAAATAATAAACTCTTTTGTTCCTAAATGATATTTCACATCATAAAAAGTTTTGGCATCAATGTTTTGTATACAATCTATGGTTGTCTTAATGAACCGCTAACATGTGGCTTGACTTAGAGACTTGGTATCTGCCGTTATTGGAGCTCTTTTTCTTTTGCCGCAGTAATGCAAACACAACCTTCTGTGCAGTGGCGGATCTAGAAAATTTTACATGGGGGGGCAAAGGAGAGGCAACAGGTCCAAGCAGGGTGGCGATGTTGTATGTCCTCAATGAAGTACGTGAACATCTCCTATGATTAAATGGAATCAAGAAAAACACCCTTAAAACAATTTAGGAAAGTGTCTGTTACTCTTGTTTTGCTTTGCAACTTCATTGTTGCGTTTGGTGGTTTATATATTCATTGGCAGATTCCACAGTTTTTTTTTCTGCTCAGCAACATATAGCAGACTGACAAGTTCAGAAACAGTGTTTTGTATCTAAATGGGCTTTATGGACAACTCCACTACTTTCTGAACTCAAGCCAGCTCCTTTATTTTCTGTCTTTCATCACTGGACAAACTGATAAATCCAGGTGTGCGAACCATGACGGGAATGGTCAGACACATCTGGATTAATCAGTTTGTCCAGTAATAAAAGACAGTCAACAAAGAAGCTGGCTGAAGTTCAGGAAGTTGTGCATAAAGCCTATTGTAAGAGGAATATCATACTGAAAGAGAGTTAAAATTAAAATTAAGTCAATCAGGGGGAATCAAGTTCTTTCTTCAAGTGTAATTTTTTTTTTTTTTAGAAAAACTTAAGTGTATTTATGCTCCCAATATTTCTGAATCTGTGACACTCAGGGGTGTGAAAAAGTACAGACTTGACAAAAAATAGATGTTCAAGAACTTCACTCTTTACCATCACGCAGAGCAACTAGTGTAGGCTGCTAGTAGTACTACAAACAAAGAACAGAATTACATTAGTGTACTGAAATATTTAACCTTCAATACACCAACAATATATTTGACTGAAAAAATGTTTCACTGGAACATCTAATGTCTCAGTAATAATTTATATGGAGAATAAAGAGCCAAAATACTGTACCAGGTGGTCCAGCTGGAGTACAGGTGGATTCCTTGATACTGCTCCTTCCTTTTCTACATCAGCCTCTTCTCCACTGTCTGTATCTCTGTCTGACTCTGAACCCTCCTCCTCTTCATCACTAATGTCACTTTCATCATCATCAGTCCTTTCTTGCCCTGTTGTGATTTCAGTAACTTTCCGCATCTGTGAACTTGGTGTCTCCATCATCCCTCCTTCCTCACTTCTTGCCATCTCCTTTCCTTCTTATCCCTCAGTTTAAAATAAAAAAAAGAAATGTCCACTTTTATACTTAGATGCTTTTATACTTATAAGTATCAAGATTTAAGATAAATTTGTTGCATCCGTATACAAACCTTATACAAATATGAAATGATTTATCACATTTACACGAGATACAGAAGCAGTTATATTCAGACATCTTGTTCTGTGTAGCTTATCTATTTTCCAAGTCTTACAGCAGGATTTAATGTTTCATTGTGCTGCAGTCTCATTGCTATGATAGAGAAATCAGTCAAGCTTCACCCCATGAAACAGCGACCCGAAACATTTCTAAACTCTTAATGAAATGCTTTTGTGTTACTTGTGATCTAATCTTACGAGGTAAACATGCTCTAACAAACCAAACGCGACTAGTGTTGTCAGGGAAACGATTAATGAGCGTACTGTCTGAACAGCAACTGTCCGTCTATTTTAGCGGACGTTTTATTCATTATAAGTTTAATTTTACTCAAACTTTGTGTTTTAGAACATCACCTGAAGAAACTGGCGTTACCTGGTGGGCCCAGTGGCTTCAGTCCTCCAGACAGCAGACTGTCCCATGCATGAGCCTGGGACGCAGCGCAGTGCGTGAACACAGAGCGGGAGGCAGCCAAACGGTTTCTGAAGCAGGGCCGTAACTAAGCTTTTCAGGATCCAAAGATTTAAGTTTAAATTATGTATTTTTTGTCAATTATTATTTTATTCTATTTCATTTAAATGCAGTAAGAGGCTTTTTGACATTCAAACAGTTTTTACAAGTAGCCTATGATTTTCAGCAAATAAAGGTTTGGGGGGGGGCAGCTGGGAGGGCAAGACTCAGCCCCCCCTTGCCCCCCTGTAGATCCGCCCCTGCCTCTGTGCCTTCAGTGCCACAAATGTATTTTAATGATTGTCCCAAAACTTTACGGTAGTTTTTGCTCAGCAACCGGTGGACACACCACACTCACAATAGCACAATCTGTCCTATCCCAGTGCCACCACTGAGAGGTCACAATGAGGGCACAGAGGGCCAAAAGACACAGGCTGCTTTTTCACTTATCATCTTTGCAATACACCCACCATTTTCCGTTATAGTGTGATTTAAAGCCATTGTGTGGGAATGAGCATTTACTGGTTGCAATAATGTCATAAGATGATTTGCAACTCAAGTGCAAGCATGGCGTAGTCCCCCATTCCTGCAATGTGGAACTGTTGTGCTTGGATTCACAGGGGAGCTGTTTACTGTGGCACCACTCATTCTAGCCATTGTTTCTGCTGCTCTTAATGACAGACTCAACCACAATGGAAATCAAAATGGAGACCTGTGCCAATGTGATATGCTTACAAGCTACAAGTTCATGGGAGCAGAGGTGATGAATGGGCCTCATAGACAAATTCAAAAGGTCATAAAAGCCAGTTCACAATCTATCTGATGCATGCATACTTTGAATACACGTCAAAAAATAGTTTTTTTTCTCACTTTTTTGGTTCATTAAATGTGTACTAACGGACGTCTATTTTCTTCTGCTGGGTGATGACTATAATTAGCCAGAGCACCGATGTCTGGACTGTCCGTGTAATCTGCTCTGTTTGGTCTCTGAGATATTCATGCAGTCTTATAAGTGAATCAGTCAGCACATCTGCAGATTAGTGAGGCATGCCGTGCACAATTTCATGGTTTCCTCACAGACGCAGACGATCCAGAGTGATTCCAAATGAATATTTGTCATGGATGATGAGTGAAGGCTCTGCCTTGCAACAAACAAAGCATGCATATCTGTGCATTGCTTCAAAATGTGAGGCAGGTTGTCAAACTTAGAGTGCATCTCTGTATTATTATGTTTAACAGCCAAGCTGCTGCAGTGACAGCTAACGTTTCACTCCAGTTTACACGCTGTCATCTCACTCGTGGAGTAATAACTACATTTCAATCACAGTCTTATTTTCCTGTCCTGCCAAGGCTAAGTAATGCGCTTCGATGTGTGGCGTTGTGTGTGTGTGGGAGCTCCTTTATTTAAACTCTATTAAAAACACTGGTCTGACAGGTGGGTTTTCCCTGTAGGGCTCGTCAGTTACTCAGCCCAATCATACGCTCCAGCTGCTGATGGGGCACCGAGACCTACAGAAAACAAGAGGTGATTTTGTACGACAGGTTCCACTGACCCTCGGTCCCGTGTTTCCTGTTAATTAGGGGTTGGTTTTCATGCTGAGTTTAAGGCTTGGAGAGTGGAGGGAGGCAAATTTTGGGAGGAGTTGTTAAACTGCCAGCCAGCTAGATAGAGGCTTGTGCCAAGGCCTGAACAAATAAACAAGGGGATGATTATTTCAGCACACACGACTTGGCCAATTCTGAGTAAATTAAGAGTGCCCCAGCTCACAGCTTCGATAAGCCGACCTCTGTCGCTCTCGGACTTTGCCTCTGTTTTCTTAACTAATGCCCTCCTCGCTCTCTCCCTGGGCCTGTTTAATCAGTTTGAGATCTGTTTTGGATCTACTCACCATTCAGGAATGAAAATGTCAAAACAAATTATTTGAACGAGCCAGTTCACACATCTCATGTGTGTTTTTGATCGGATCAGTGTGTTGGACCTCTACACATTTACTGTAGTCGCTTTTTTTCCTGCTAATCTGCCATGCTGTCATTTTATGTGCAACATGAGCAAACACCACCTACTTTCCCTTTCCTCAACCACTGACAGTATGATCTTTTTTGGAGGGATTTGCAGGCAGATTTAAGGCGAAGCCAAACTTAACTCACTGACAAAAGTGAGATTACACTTTATACATTCTTCTGGCATGCAGGATAAGGGTTTACTTTATGAAATGATACGTTACAGTCATGCTTTTCTTGCACCATATAAATCACGATTCTCGTAATGACTACGGCAAACAACTACTCCTTGCAATAATCCAATTAATCCTCCTCATTTTGGCATGCTCTCCTCATTTTGAGTCTCATTCCAAGTGGATGGTTTGCAGATGTTTCCTCGCAGAAACTCATCAGTAAACTTTACTGCTCCACCAGGACTTGGATCACACTCTTTTGGTTTTTGTCACTGTGATATAGAACTGAAGGTAGATAAAAGAAGGAGTGTTATTCTGTGATTAGAGGCGGAGCAGCTCCTTAATGACCCCCCATTCACTCCCGCCTCCTTCCAGATCAGTCATCGGTCGTCTGGTCTCTCTGGCCAGCATCACGTAGACCGCAGACCTCTGGTCCCCATTAGTCCCCCTCCCATTTTCCCCCCCTTACAGTATCTCTGAGGCCAACGGTTAAAAGACCCAGGAGGGTTCCGTTCTGCATTAGCATCGGCCTGGAATCCGGCTTTAACAGTATGTTTGTGGCACTACCCTGCAGCACTTCATAACGACTGAACGGCACCAAGTTTCCACCGCTTTGATGCCTGATACACAAGCGAAAGGCTGCGACATTTATAACTGACCATTAAAGAGCTGTTTTCTGTACAAAGAGGTAGATTCAAATGCAGGTTGTTTGAGTGTCTTTGTACTGTATACACTTGCGTTGACAAGGGGGTAAATTTGTGTTTATTCCTGTGTGTTTTGCTCTCATGACCCAAGACAATGAGTCAGAGGAAACGCAGCTTGGAGGAAATGAGTGTGTTAGTCGGGTCCGGTTCCTGTTGTCAGTGTTGTCACTATGACCATAGTCATGCATAGGAAGACGTATCTGCACTACGCTGTGTCAGAGGTGGATTATGATTCCTTATCAGTTCTTGCTTAGGGTTAAAAAAAAGTTGCAGAAACATTCCCCTCTGCAAGAGCAGTCATCCACCTGTTGGTATTGGTGGTTCAAGCCTGGCTTCCCAGGACACTGAACACCATGTTACTTCAGATGTTGTCATCAGTGTGTGATTATGTGTTATAAGTAAGCACTCATAACTCTTATAAGAAGCGCTTGCTTTCTAAAAGAGTTTTGAGTGGACAAAAAAGACTAGAAAAGGGCTATATAAGGATAGCCTTTTTACTATTTTTTTGATTGTTGGAAAATAAAGCTCTTGCACAATCCAAGTCTTGATCAAAACATGATGTTTTGGGTGGGCAGTTAAAAGCAGGAAAGTCTATGAATATCTTTATAGGTGCTCATTGAAGTCAATTTGTCATATTGCTGTGTAAATGTGGCAGCATTTGCAAGTGATTACTGACAAAGGATTTGGATAACATTCCCCTTCTTGTAGCCACTATTTCATGCACACATTTCCTTTGTTTAGTAAATTCAGCTGATTTAGCTTTTTGCTTGTGTGCATCTAAAGATCAAAAAAGATCCATTTATCTAAGGACCTTTATCTTATTCATTTAAGCTATATCATATAGCTCATGCTTGTCACCTAAAAAGTTTCCCAGTTCTATATATAAAGAAAAAAATATATATATATAGCACAAACTGTGTATATTTGCTTTAAATGACACTGCATCCTCTGTTTTCTGGATCTTGTACATGCACACCCCACTATGCTGATACTGAATGAATTCACCTTGAGGCTCAAACATCCAGCAAAGCAAACTATCAAGAACAAAACTTCATTGCTACATTTCCAGACTGTGGAACGATATCGCACAATCTTGAATGCAGAAATACAGTATTTTCCATCAAATATCAATTTGTCAGAGGCTTTTGGTCTAGATGCCATATTTGGTTTTTCCTGTCTGATACCCAAACGGATTACGCATGTTACTATTTTCTATCTGAGCCCATATTTTCTTTTTGCCAAAGCATGCAACGTTGAAGCCAAACAAAAAAATGACATAAAATAAAGAAAAAAAAAACCCTGAATTTAATCGAACCAGTTATTTCTGGAAACTTTAAGTCATGTCAAGCTGCTTAAAAATGTGAAATGTGCTCTCTGTGCTTTTGCTACCTTAACTCTGTGGTATGTCTTGATATTTTTCTTAGCTTAGTTCTTGGCAGAGGACAGGGTTTAGTTGTGACAGGTATCTTATCTTCACAACCCTCTGACATGTATATCTGATTGTTGTTCAAGTGGAAAACATCTATGTGTGTGGCTTAAAGTACTGCTGATACTTCAGTTTCTCAACTTCTCTGTCCCTGCATGCCAGATTTTTTCTTTTCATATCTGAGATTTTTATTATAGCGCTGAATTTTAAGCCTTTCCAGACACAACACACTCTTTTTTTTTAGTTTCTCCTCATTTGAAACAATTATACTGCAAGATGCTGGACATTCATTTTATTCACAGAAAGTAGCATAACATGATTCTGTCCTGATTCTTGCATTAAGAGTAATGAGTCATCTACCCTTTTACTTGTACTGTAATTTCACAGTTCATAAGTGGGAGCACATGGTACAAATTTGTCATTTATCTGATATTTAAATCATAGAGAGATATGATTTGTCTCCAACCACTTTTCCTGACATGCTTCCAACAGCATAAGCAGGACCAGCCAGTATCCACAAATGTGCATATTCTAATTGTTCAATTACATAACAACAGTGTCTGTGATTGTTGTAAGTATTGGCTATGTTTCTGTTGGTCAAAATAATACAGCAACCAATCAGATAGCTTTCTATATCTTTCTCCATCCTTGGAAATCTGCTGAGTGACAGTGGCCATGGCAACAGCCTGGCTCTCCATGGCTCCCTCGCACCCCTGCTGTGCAGCGTTTGATGGCAGTTAAATGTGTTGCAAAGTAATTGGGTTGAGGACCGGATGAGATATGTCCCCCCTAGGTGTGACAGAATGTGAGAAATGGAGCAGGTGGTGGAAGCCCAGAGGCTCTCCCACCCAGCTCAACATTCAGCCAATGGCTCTTTGCTTACCAGGTGTAAAACACTCCGCTCTGTCATCCTGTCATTGTGACAGCATGGACTGCGAACATGTCTTGAAAATGAATTAAAGTTTTTCAGCTAGATGTGCATACGAAAGTATACTGCAGCGCAGTGCATCACAATGCAACACAGCAACAGTTCATACAATGAGTTGGGAAAGCATCTCACAACAGGCGCGTTGTCATTGTTGTAACTGCGCTCTGCTCCTTGTTTTAAGACATTAAAAATGCTGTTTGCATTTAATGTCATGATAAAACACACTGAAGCAGTTGTGAGTTAGAAGACTATTAATGTGCACAAACTAACGTGTGAAAATCTGAAGGATTTAGACTAAAATGTTCAAGACTGATCAGCCACTTTTCATGGTTGAAAAAGCTGAGAACTATCTGATCCTGTTGGCTTGTAATCTATAAACATTGTGTTTGCACATTATAGATTCAGAACTTTGAAAAGTGAGCTGACTGTAAAGGTCTACAAACAGGACCAGTTTTATTTGTTATATTAATAAAAGTCATGCAACATACATAAACGCAGGATACATGTATGCATCTACTTTGTTGTGCATGTATGTGGAACTCAGCAGCGTCTATGGCCATATCACTCCCCTGATCCATCTCAGCAGAGGAGTTCAGACTAAAGGTGTGCTTCCTGCACTCTGGCTAGTGAAGATTGTTGTAACTGAGTAGCGTGAGCCTATCATTGGTGTAGAGACATCAGATGCATGCCATGTGAAAGGAACGAGCTGTCACATTACACTTGTACTAACATTCATGAACAGCACAGAGGCCATGCCAAACGTGATCGGGTGTCACAGCGGCAGCGGAGGCCGGCCAGGTGCCTGACATCTACCGCTATCGTAGCCCAGAGGGGAGATGCCAGCTTGGCACAGCAGGAAGTTGGCGGGGGGGGGGGGACTGGCACCATATTGTTTTCTCTATCAATTCTAATATTAAAAACAACAGTTTCCTCATTTGTTATATTTAATAAAACTTTCAACTCTGCTTTATCTTGTACGTAAATGTTAAGTACTGCATGCAAATGAAATATGTCAACATATACTTTGTTTTCCTAGTTTTTTTTTTTTTTTGACCTGGTCATATGTAGTGTTCTCTTTTATGAATAAGAAACTATACACACAAGCAAAACAAGATTTCAAATTCAATTTTTAGCCATCTTAAGAGACATTAAGTACATCCGAAATGTGCTGCTGTAAGTAGATAAGAAAGGCAAAGCTTTAGAGATAGGAACCCTGCATTGACAAAAGAGAAATGGTTACATTACAAACATAATGACAAAAAGGTGTGTCAGCTCACGTAGGGACAACGTCATCTCTAACAAAGGACCCAATTCTGTACAGAGCTCACCAAACAAAAAAGAAAAAAAAAAGGTCTGATACAGTTTTAAGAAGAGCGGAAGCCTTTTATCGTGGTTTGTGAGAAACACTGAACAATCTTTAATATTTGCTCCCTTTGTAAAGTTGCATAAGCATCACAATCCAGCAATGCAAGAGCAGCCTTGGACGTGGATGACTATTACACAAACCTGCTGTTACTGATAGCCAATAAGACTATAAAATGAGAAAAAAAAATATATATATATATATATATATATATATATATATATATACTGTTTTATATATATATATATATACAAACTACAAACTCAAATATCCTCTTTTATTTTAGCTCAGTTTAGATCCCTTATGTACAGTATCATTTTGCATCACATACAAGGCTTAAAGACACAAACGGCTTTCGCAGTTTCTCAGTGCGCGCCCCTATGGCGGCTAAACTGCTCCATTGTTCGTACCTGTACGAAGCTCACTCAGCAGTAAAGCAGCTCTGCCTGTTCTGTCCCTCCTCTGTTTTTCCCTCTCCTCCGGGTGTTCCTGCGTTTCGTCGACATGATGCGCATTAAAACACCCACGATGTTGATCCTGGTTTACATGGTTGCTAGTGAGTGACGCGGGCTGCAACAATAGTTGGCTGCAAGTCGGTCGCATCGGATGGGAATTACATAGGCTGCTGAGCCTGGGCGGCTCTGGGCACTGACAGCTGAAAATGGATGAATGTTGGTGTGACATCAAAACGAGTCAGAAACACAGATTTTAAGGTCTAAAAGTTACATTGTGTGTCTTTAAATTGGACTGAAAAATGTGCATGTGGTCCGAGGTGAGCATGAAGTCTGCACACTGAACTACACATTTTTCTTTTTTCTGCAAATATGTGTTTAACAGCAACAAAGTTCCTGTGATCACAGAGAAAGTTTAAGAAGAGATGTGAGATATTGTGACAGGTAAGCACTAAGGGCCCAGGGCTGTCACATTCTGGCGTTGTCGGCAGGATCCATGTAACACTAGCGGTGAATCCATGGATTCATAATTGGTGGTGGCCCACGCAGAGCATGAGGATGTGCTTGTGAAAAGAAAGGGAGAGTTGAGACAGTGTGGGGTCCTGTCACTATGCCTCCTATTGATCATGCACCCTGGCTACTTGGCCACAGTGATATAGTTTTGGCTGACTGGTTTGTGCATGTGACTCTCACCCAGGAGTTTTGAATCCCACCCAGGCCCTCCTTGTGTACCTGCCACAATATTATCAGCCAGTATTTGCATTAAAATGTAACATCGGGAATAAACTTTTTTTTTTTAATGATGCAACTTTTACACAGCATGAACATATTATACATCAAAAGCCTCAGATAGTTCTCATCTTACTTATGTGTCAAAATATGAGTAATACAACCTCACAGTTGCCTGCGTATATTGGTATCGGTTGACATTAGTATCAGAAATTAAGAATGGAATAATATTGGTAAAAAAAAAAAAGAGCCAATATTGTTCATCCCGAAGAAGTATAAAAACATTTCTTCCTTTTTCCATTTATCCCTATACCCTTAAATCTGTTATTTAATCTGTTATGTTTATAGTTTCAAGATAGAAAAGATTAAAAAATGCAAAGAGCCACTTTCAATGTAAATACAACCTGTTAAGTCATTGTGGAGCCATAAAGGGCAACAAGACAAAACTGTTGCGGAAAAACCTAAACATCTCAAAGCGTGTGTAGCCTTGTACACTATGAGGAGAAGGTCATTGGAAGCAATAGATCATCATGTCTCCTTTACACCACATAACACATGTGTAGACTCTGGCCATGTGCATGCAGAGACTCTACTTAAGCATTTGGAGCCATGAACCCAAACTGACAAACAGCCCAGTTCCTGTTCTTGGCAGCATAAATCTAGAAAGTCTAGAGCATGAAGGAAGTATGTTTAAATCATCAGTTAAGTGCTGTTGCTACTTCATATGGAAAATTGTATTTCCATAATACAGTGAAAGATAAACATAACTACCGGGTTGAGTGGAATACAATGGTGTGAAATTGTACCCTGGTGCAGGACATCTAGCCGGCATAGCAACAACACGGCACAGTGTGCCAGTCAGAGGGATTAAGTTGTTTTGAAGCCATATTTGATTATACAGCAGATAGTGAGAGGTAGGGAGGTGGCCCATACAGGCCGATAATGGTGTGAGATAGCCTCCCACAAAGCTGCATAGCCAAGGGCCTGGCTGGAGTGTGTTTGTATTTGTGTGTGTTTATGTGTGTACTTTACGCAGAGGAGAGCCTGTGTGAGGGTACGTGTGCTTATGTACGCGCCTCCATCTGTTTATATACACACTGTAATCTGAATCAACTGCGAAACCTGAGCAGGCTCGCCCACCACGTGGTTAATAATTCAAGGTGCTTTGGCTAAAAACTCACCTGGAGGATACGTTCTGCAGCCACACGCTGCCGCTGCCTGCCGGGGAGGAGGGAGATGGAGCAGAAAGGGAAACAACTGGAAAGGAAATAAAATACCACACTTGCTCTCTGCGGTATGTTCACTTAAACAGTCCAAATTAATTATCCAAAGATGGAGTATAATACTACCTAAGGAGCTGTTTGTAAATCTACAAAGCTGCTGCCACACACAGATTTCAGGGGGACATGAGATCTAGTCTTTTTAGATGTTCTTTTCTCTTTTATGATTTTATTTTGAGAGATTGCTGTGCCATTGGTGGTTTAAATGTAAACAAGTCAACTTCCAGTGTCCACCTAATCCTCCGCAGTTCTCCAGCTGCTGCCTTGATGTCATCCAACCTAATTTGCCGGGGGAAGCAAATTGTGGGCATTTGACCATCTGGTCCTACTCCTATCCACCAAAATAGAGTCTTTTCCTGTCCAGTCAGAGGTCCCAATTTTATTAACAGCATTGGGCAAAGGAGACCTGGAAATTAACCCTCTTCCTAAGTATACCATGGGGGCAAAAGCCCTGGCTGTGTAGGGGAAGTCAAGCCATGAAAATGGTGATTTGTGGGTGTTGTAGCGCTGAAAGCCATCTTCCCAGGGAGTGGTGTTGTTCTATAAGCCTCCAACTGGCAGGGAATTACTTGGTTCAGCAGAGCGGGATGCTGGGGGCTGTTCAACATCCCCCGTGCCATCCAGGCCCTGCAGGATCATGAAGCCTCATGGGGGCCAAAAGACCCAGAGCTACTTATGCTGGTTTCTGCCTGCCGAGCCAGCTCCCACCATGGCTTTGACTAAAATTGGGTATTGAATTGTTCCAGAAGGATATAGACTAAGTGTGTGCAGTTACTTTATTCTTATTGCAATATGGGCAATGCCTGGCAGTCTGCTGGTTTTCTTTCTCATTTTTTCCTCTAACAGCATCCCAAGAGTTTGGAAACATTTACAGTATTTATGAACCAGAATCCTGCAGTGTTGTCTTCTTATATAATAATAAAACAGAAAATGTGCATATGAAACATTGATGTACACTACATAAGAGACATATCTTTAAACATATTTGAATCCTGGATGCTTGAATGGGCCCCTCAGCCCCTGAGGCAGCAACACAAACACTGGCGATCCCACAATTATCTGGCCAGCTTAATAAATATTCACAATCTGCAGACTCACTGTGAAGCTAAGATAGCAGCTGGGACCTGAGGCCCACCTCATGACTGCTTGTTGGAACGCTGAGATGGCCATTAAATCCTCCTTATGCCAGAACCAGACAAAGATAGTTTAGACATTTATGGACCAAAAAAAAAAAAAAAAAAAAAGAGAAAAATGAAAGACATTGTCCTGTAAATGTCTACCACAACGGCTGGCTCTGACATACAGTACATGTGGTGGACAACAGTTCATGAGACGAATTACATTTTTTATATTTCCGTCTATAGTAGCATGAAGAGCCAATACCTAATACTGACTTTTACTTTAACCGATCAGGGACTGATTTCTTGCCTGTTCAATGTGAGAACGGCAAGATGTGGAAAAATGGGTCATTCCATTGTGTTTTCATAATACGCAACACTTACATGAAAATAAAACAGACACACACAATAGAAATTAATCAAATTTAGTCTCTTTTACAGAAAGTCTTTCAGCTTTTGTCTTTGTCTGCCAATTTCTTGTTATTGTTACAATATTATCTTGTGTGCCATAAATCTTCGGACGACATTTTGTTTTTTAACTTTCTAATATTGTGCAAACTAGAGAAATCTTCTGGTGTTCAGACTTTTGAATATCAAAACAAAAAAGACCAAATCATTCCCTGTATTATGATATCGATATAATTTCATGTCCTGGGAGATCACACCATTTCTGTCCTTTATTAAAGCTCAGGCTTGTATCTAAAAAATAACTGAAGCAGAACGTGGAGAAACAGTTCTGCTGATAAAAAGGTGGTAATAAAACCTTGCTGCTATCACTTGTCCAGTCAAATACCAAGCAGTGATGCAGACATAATGAAACACCTGCCATGCTTCTTGCAAGGATAATATGAAATGGCACAATCAAAGCAACTAGAATGATCGTCATGTGCTTTAATTGCTCCCTGGAAAAACACACAGGTGTGTTTCTTCTGCACAAACAACTAATAAAACCTCTATTTGTGATAATCCCTGCAGCTCATAATGGATGTGTGGATGTGTCTGTGCATGTGTCTTTTGACAACCAAAAGTTGCTTTTTCATTGTGCGTTTTCTCTGTAATTATGTTTTTATAGTGAGAGTTAAGTTGGCCACTGTAATACATATGATGTGAGGTCAAGCAAAAGGAAATTTCCAGGCTTTTAAGGCAAACTATTAGGAAATAAACTGTCTGGGGCTTTTCAGTGAGGTTTTCATTGAGTCCTTGTTTTTTGGAACTCAAGTGGAATATCTTTTTATCTGCAAGTGAATCACAAACAGAAAAAAACAGACACAATTATGGGTATAATTACTAACATAAGTCAATTAGATTGATTTTCTAAGGGCTACAGCTAATCTCAGGCTCAGGGAACAAGCCTATAAGTACAAACATGAGAGAAGAGCACTACACTGTATTCCACTGTATCGTGTTCGTCCACTAGTTTGCTTCTTCTGAGATAGTGAGACATGTTTTTTTATTGTTTTAACCAGACCATGAATGCAAGTCTCTCACAGAGAAGCTGGCTTACAGATGGTAAAATTCATGAAACTCCTCTGGTTTATTCTGCAAAGCATTGCAGAAATGGTATGCTTTGTTTGAGATTTCACATTTTAACTTTTGGTAAGTAGGATGAAATCTTATCTTGCATGTTGAGCCACTGAAGGTGGCCTTTTCTTTGGATTAGAGCCATGGGCTTGCATGAGTTTTCTCTGAGTGCTCTGGTTTCCTCCTACAGTCTGTAGACATGCAGTATAATTGGGAACTAGAATCCAAATGCAAGTTTAAATCAGTGTCAGTCCTCTAATAAAGTGGTGATCAGTCCAAGCTGGACATCTTGCCCATTGAGGGCACTTAATATAAACAGCACTGCAGAAAAAAGACACATGCTGAAGGTGTCTGCCTTGATTACAACATGAATCAAATATTGAACTTCGACCTTTTTTTTGGCAATGTTTCTCTATTGCTGTTGCACCTTTCTGTTTACATATCCGTTTCTCCCATTTCCCTCCATCATTTAGTGATGCAATTCTCGGCCACAGTACCAAACAAAGCAGTAAATATCCCTTCCTTCTTTGATCTCTGAGAAGAGGAAGAGGCTTTGATCACTCTTCCTGGAACTCACTGCATACCTAGTCACACACAGTCAGTGTTTTTTCCTGCTTACAGGGATTGGGCTGTATAGAGGTAATGTGTATGTGGGCAGTTCTAAAAAACAATGTATTCTACATTTCATGTCCGACTGATATCTTATAGGACTAAAACAGAAGTTCAGCTAAAATGACTAATGTTTAAATTCTGTTTATTTTTCAACTGACCTGCAATTTACTTGATGGTTTACTTGATCGACCACTGGGAAGGGTAAAAAAACAGTTGGAATAACCAGGTCACCAGGTCAAACAGTGCTGCCTTTGATGAACAGCCCCAAGGATGCTTTTGTAAAAGTCCCATCCAATTACACTGAATACATACAGTATTGTAATGCAACACAAACACGCACGCTCACGCACTCGCAGACAAACAAGACCCCATCCCAGAGGGGCAGTAGAGGATCAGAGAGCAGAGACAAGAGGATTTCCATTAGGAAGTCTCTGTAATTGGCGAACTGTAGGGGGCAAAGACTCATGCAGAGCAAGGATGCTAAAAAACACACGTTTTTAAAACCAATCAGAACTTCCTTGGCTTGCATTTAAGATAGGCTTTCAAAATGTTTCCCATACCTCCAGATCCCGTGTCAAACCCAAACATTCATGTCTGTGGATGCCTCTCATAAATCTGTGCATTCCACCATAAAAACTGGAGGTTCCCCAGATGTTGCCTTTTTATGCCTCCACACAACTGGGGTTCATCTGTGATAAAGAGAGACATGAGAAAGTGACGGCAGGTTAACTGGCTCATTTTGAGCTTTTGAGTTGTGCAGCTCAGCTGTCACCAAAGTTGAATGGCTTCTGGTCCACTCGTCCTTTATGTAATGTAGAATTAAGGCTGTAACAATTATCCTTTATCGCTATGAAGAGTCGACTAATCTTACTTCTGCCAGGCTGTACAGATTGCACTCTATTTGTCTTTATCCACCTCTTCCTATCACTTTATATCTCTTTGTCCATTTAATTCAGGCAGCCAGTATTCTTTTTTCCATCCTCTTTATCACCTCTACATCCATCCATCCATCCCTCCATCCATCCCCCCTGCTGTTTGACAGGGCGTGTGTGTTGTTTTTATCCGAGTGACATCGGGTCTCTTCCCAGGGCACGTCCCGGGAACAGCGAGTTCAGCCTGATGGCTCCCCTGGGTCCTGCCCCTTCATGAGCCTCCGTGTTCCCTCTGTAAATTACAACCTGTCCAGTGTGCACACACACTCATGGGCACACACACACCACCAGTCCAAACACACACGAACTTACACCCCAAGTTGTGTATGTTGTCGTGCGCAGCCTGCACATAGGCAGCAGCGTGACATTACACATTATATATTGCCACACACACATTCACCCATACACACACACACACACTTACAAGTGGAGGTTTTGAACTAGTGTGTGGGCTGCGAACATGCACGGGCACACACTTACAGAGCTTCACACTTAGTGCATGTTTATTCAGGTATATCCTTCCTGACTTTGCCAGTAAACCTGTAGTCATGTGGTTATCTGTCGAGCTTTGTTAGAAAGAATGAAAGAGGGAGAGAGAAAGAGGAAAAAAAGGGGAAAAAAGGAATTTATTAATGAGAATGAAAATAAAAGACTGAGAGAGTCAGGGAAATGAAGTGAAACAGAAAGAGAGGAGTTAGGAGACAAATTAAAAGAGAGATTGTAAAAGAGATAGAGGTTCTGATAAAGAGATTGCAGCCTCTGAGATAGCGGTCCTCTAATTAATAGGTTACAAGAGCAGAGGAGCATGGAGGATCTGGCTTTTGGTGCCACATACACATGCATTTTAATCTAAGTCCATCATTAAATATAAACACAGCCACTTTGAGGTGAAGGCAGTCTCTCAGCTTCATTCCATGGTGAACAATCCCACAACAAAGTAGCATCTTCGTGGACTTTAGCAAAGATGAGTCAGTGCACGTGAAGAGCTACTGGTATCTTTACAGCTCACACAGAACTAAAATCCTTGCTGATAAAATAAAGAGTAATAAACTGACAAATCAACAGTTCTTCAGTTTGTCTGTGGTGCTTTCAGGCTGTTAAACATCTGTACTTTGACCTGTGGCAGCTTTATGACTGTTTACTAAATACACCCGTGATCTATCACCTGCACCACACTACATATTCTTCTGCTCCACCTTTGTTTTTATTGTCATATAAAACATCCAAGCTGCAAGCAGAACCCCAAACAGAGGTCTGTTTCAGTAGCTTTGATCCTTTCAGTGTTTCTATTTTTATTTCTGATTTTTCATTGATCACGAGTGACCATGTGCTTCCACTCTGTTATTTACAGTTAGTGTAAAATAAAGAACCTTTACCTGTGTCCACAAGCACTGGACAATTAAGGTCATTATTCAACCTTTTCTCACTACCAGAGTGTTAAATACAGTTATTTATTTAAAACAAGCAGGATAATCTTGAGAAATAAAAACTGTGTTGAAATTTTGTTATTCTATTAAGCAACATAGTCCTTTTAAGGAGGTAGGAGGGGTGGTGGTGGATTTAATTGTGAGAGTGTTGTTAGCTCTGTGAAACCACATGCATTTTTTACTACTATTAATTATTATTACTATTAGCGCTCTGTCCACATTATTATTTCCTCCAGGGACAACCCTGTGAACTCAACAGGAAGTCTGTACCTACTTTACTATCCCATTGCCAAGGGGAACACAACTTTTGATTGATGTTTTTCTGAGAAAGATAGTTAACTATTTTTGACTGGGCTATCAGCGTCAACCTTACAATACCTTGTTTGCACCGGTTGTACCAATACCTGTGCACACTGGTAAAATGGGTTCTTAAACCAAGATTAATGCCCCATCTGTTCTCAGTGGCATTTTCATCGATTTTATTCAGCAGTCCAAATCTGCACAGCAACTTTTAAGCATCTTTTAAGAATCTTTTTAATGTTCTCCTTTGTTTTAAATTTCAAATCATTCTTTCTTCTTTTACTTTTTAATGTTTTCTTTTCTTCAGATGTAAAACACGAATTGTTGTGTACGTGAAATGTACTTATAAACTTGCATATCCTTGCTTGGTGCTTTTTCTAAACTAATTTTGGGCCTGGACTGACTCTAGCAACCTTGAGGACAGCAAACTCAGCAAAAATAATGAAATTAATCAGTTAATTTTGGTACCATTTTCAGAAAAAAATGCAGTAAAATTTGTTATAGGTGGATTCGCTTTATGACTGACAAATCTGGTTTTCTGTAAGATCTACTGCTTGGTTCTTGTCTTTAGGCAAGATAGCAGCAGTCGAAGGACTGAACAAGAGGCTTCAAAGAGGAAGTCCACAAACCAGGTGGTGTAATAATCATGGTAGCTAGATTCATTTTTTGAACATCTATAAAAATTCAACAGGTAAGAAGCGTTTCCAAATTTAGCCTCATGGAATCGTTCAGGTGACTTAAACAGATCTTACATTGTTAACGCGGCTCAATTGTAAGTTTTTCAGTTTAAACCAAAAAGTTTAGTCTTGCAGATCTGCAACAATTTCATTGCTCAACAGCATGTTTTATATCATCATTACTCTAGAGTTTTCATCCATTATATTCCTCAATTTATTTCTTTTTCATTAACATTTGGGGGAGTGGGTAGCCTAGTGGTAGCGTCGCGGGCTTTGGTGCAGAGGACCCGGGTTTGAGTCCCTGACACGACATTCAGGTGAACCACCCTGGACCCCTGAGCAAGGTCCTCAACCCCCACCAACTGCTCCCAGGGCGCTTTAAGTAGCAGCCCACTGCTCTCTGGTACTAATGTACAGAGATGGGTAAAATGCAGAGCCCAAATTTCCCCTCGCGGATCTAAACGGTATAACAAATAAAAAACAAAACATAATTTGCTTCCTTTTTTATTCTTTTTTTTTTTTTAAACATCTTTTAAGTTTTATGATGTTAAAACATTTGACCTACTGACCTGAACCCCTGTTTTTGTTTTGGTTGCCATGTTTCTGCTCTTTTCTAAAAAGAAAAAATCCAAACTTGATAAAGGAGCAGTTGCTCTGCCTCAGATGTCTGCATGAGAAGACCAACTCCTAATACTTTTCATTAGCTTGTCATTTCAGTCTTGTGTTTCTTCTCTCCTCATACGCACACGAACACTTACAGACACCTTAGTGATGGCATACGATATGGACCTGTGTGTTCAACCTTCATTTTCCGAACTGCCTTATAGATCATAAAGGTGTATGATCTAAGAAATTGCCAAGCACTTATAACAGTAAATAAACCGTCATGTGTTGGTTTGAAGCTAGATCAGGGGGGTTTTGAAAGGGTGATGGTGGGGGTCGAAGGAGGAAAATGATACTGCGGTAATTCACCTCTGCTTTCACCTCCCGCCTTCATTTTCTTTCCGCTCTTTTATTCCCTGGCTTCTTTTATGCATCTCCCGCTCATGCCACACATGCTGGTGTCCATTTCTTACCGTTACTTCCTCCACCCCTTTTCTTTCTTTCTCTCTTTCTTTCCTGTATTAATGTTCGCAGCCTTTCAGACCCCCTCTGAGCACTACTTGGAGATTGATGTTCTTTCAGAAGCAGTGAAAACATAATGTCAGAACAGGAACAGGGTTACCCGCTGTGCCAGCTTCTTTTGCTTAAATATCACAGCTGCCATGTCAAAGCCTTGCAAACAATAATCAACCTTTTAAGAATCATAACAGAAACTGTTATCTTTCTCACACTACAGGATAGAAAAAGTATGTTTTTAGTCACTGAATGATCTCTGAAATGTTGAGTTCAGTCTGGACTGATAACGTAAATCTTTGCACAGTTTTCAGTTTGTTTTTTGGTCATTTTCAACATCTTTGCTTTACATCATTTTTGTAGTCCTCATGCAATCCCTCTCACCCATAATGCTGATGTCAAAACATATTTTTGACATATCTCTGTGTTTCCATAGTAACGGGATGTGGTGCTCGAAGATAGTCGAATTGAAAAATCCTACAACTGCACATTAGTGCAGCTCCTTCTGTTTAATCTACCTTGTCCGTGCATTTGCACCTTTTGCTTTACCTCTTATTTAATCTGTTTATCTATCTGAAAGGCTAAGATCCTTCATCATCTACAGACAAATGTCTGATCAGTGCATTTCAAGAAGACTGTGATGGTCATTGGTCACCCCTGCTGGACACCTGCAGAACAACATCTCATAATCTTTAGATTATGCAATATTAATTACTTATATCATCACAGAAATGATTACAATAGAGACTCTGCCTTTAGTTATTTTGAGTGCAATACATGTTCAGATACGAACTAACAGGTATTTACTCATTTATTTGTGTGTATTTTTGACTGCTTATTGCCTTTAAATTCAACTTTTACTGAGGAGCAGAGTACAGTTTTTTCTCCTGGCCAGTCCTTTGTCCAGATCTGCTTCCATCTCCATCTTTCCATCTCCTCTCCTCTTCACTCCTCTCCTCTCTTCAGCCCACTCAAACTCCTACGCACAGCTTATCTACCTCTCACCTACATCCTCTTCTCTTCTTTTGCCTCTCTCTCTAACTCTGTTAACACACTTGCCTAAACCCCTTGCACCAGCCAGTCATTGATGCCTCACTGCCAGCAGCCTTTCCCCCCTAACTTTATATTTTGGGGTGGCTGTAATATAGTCATACTTAGAATAAATAAAGATGCAGTAACAACTATCTTCCTTGACGTATTTGTTTTGGTATTAAGAATGGTTTTGTTTGACTGTACAACAACAAACAGATAAGGTGAGCTGACAGCAAATGCTCACTATTTCTATTCAGTTAGAGGAAAGTGAACATGTTTGATAATTTTCTGCATAAAGATAAATGTTATTATTAGTCAAAGAGATGTTTGAAATGTTCTCTAAAGATCACCCCCTACTCACTGCACTAGAGATAATAGCTGTATGCATAAATTTATATGGTTTGCTCGTGGATGCACTTACACACTCCAAGGGTAAAGCGGCGGAGTAGCTCCCATTTACACACGACTGTAAATTACCCCACACTTCTCAATCAATTATTCATAATCTGTAATTAATTATGAAACAATCAGTAATCCAACACCAGTCCACTCTGCTTTTGGTTGCCTAGTAACCGTGACCCATATTAAATGCCACCATTGTTGCCCGTAACCAGAGCACCATTTTTTTTTCCCCCATAGGACTTCAGAGCTGCCGGGCATTATAGCATAGGGTAAATAATTGTGTGTGTGTGTGTGTTTCTGCAGAGTGAACAAATTAATGCCAGGGTGCATGCGTGAGGCCATATCATAATGGTTGCTTTGAAGGTTGATGCCACACACAGTAAACAAGCAAGACTGGTTAATAATGCAGTATTTGGTCTTGTGCCGGGACTGAGTTGTGGCCTGCTCGAGACCACTAATGGGACCTGCTACGGGGAGCAGGAGCAAAGACCACAGCACTCGCAGCCAGACAATGATGCTATGACACGTCTGCGGGGACACATAACTGAGTAGTGCACTACTTTGTCGGCACTTGTTCTGGAACTGCATCAGCTACTTCCCATATGGCGCTCTGGAGGCCCGAGTGAATGATTTATAAAAGAGTTTTGGGGTGTTGAGTGGCCATTTTTCAGAGGAGAGCGCAGAGAAGATCACTTTCCCTGCACCCTACTGCAACAGCACACTCTGAAAGGACTACATTTCTCTGTTCTCTCGCTTCCCTCTTCTCCATCAATGACCCTCTTAGGATCGCACAAGAGCTGCCTTTTTAAAAACAACTTCCATATCCTACTTCCACAACAGGAGATAAACACAGGCAGTAAATATAGAACTAGTGTTTTTCGCTTCTCAGACCATGTCAGTGACATGTGAAAATATCCTTCAATGTAGGGAACATCCTGCCACCAGTGGGAAAACATAGCTTGTTTGTGTGTGTTTGTGAGAGATCTTATTCAAAAGGTGGCTTTCTTTCCTTTTCACTTGTCCTGTGCAGGAGGCGACGGGAGACAAAGGTGAGAGCAGTGGGGGAAAAGGTAAAATGACATAAGACGGCTGGGGAATGAGAGAGAATCTGAATGAAAGAGAAGTGTGAAGAATGGAGGGAGGGCGGGTGGGAGGGTGGGGTTGAGGTATGGGGGAGGCAGTGAGCACCGTGTGACCAGACTGCGGTAACTTCCTCACCAGCCTGAGAGCCAGGAAGTAGAACTGCTTGTTCCTGCATTATTGGGACTAACAGGAAATGCAGAGGTCTTCAGAAGGGGTAAAGTGTGTGTATGTGTGTGTGTTTACATGGTAGCTTGTTATTCTTTCAAAAAGGCCACTGCAACTTAAAGATATGAGTTAAAACAGCACTAACTATAGTTTTCACAACATCATGAAGAATTATCTTTCAGCTCTGGAGTGTTTTACAGTTTCGACTCATTGGGATGCTTTTAATGCCCGGGACTCGATTGTTTAACGGGTCATCCACTTACCAATGTGCAGGGACACAAACTACAGTATCTGCCTCACACCAGTGGATGGACAAAGTTGCAGACGACTAAAAAGATGATTGCTTAACGACTCCAGAGTCAGATATCTCCCTCCAATCTGAAATAAGTCATATTTTTTGCAGAAGCCATCAGTTTAACTACTCTGCATTATCTAATCAGACTTTGTCAAATAGACATTATCAACATGATAATTCAATATTTGCAAACATAACATTTTAGTGTACTTACTGTAGTTAGGGAAGCATCATGGTGATGTCATGGTGAAATTACCTTTCCATGTTATTTTTCAAACATTGATTGAAAAATTGTAAAAATCAGAAACTAAAATTTCCCTGTTTTGCTTTGATTGATATTTTGTAGGTTTGCTAAAACAAACAAAAAAAAGTTATTTATTTCTGGCTTGATTTAATAAACATATTTTCCTTTTTCTATTTGGTTCAAGGAAGCTTTGTTGTTTCTTTTAATCCTCTATCAACCTTTGAGTGTAATGCGTCAATGAAATGTAGCATGGAATTTGAACCTGCTATTATCCTAAATTAATCCTTTAATCCCAAAAGAGTTCATTCCATGAAATTTCAATTACCACAAATTGATTTTGAAAATTTGCAATGAAAATGAGTATCAAACCATGTAGTCAGCATGGGGAGCATTTATAATGACATTTTGTAATCCCCATGCTTTCTCCCCTTTAAGTATATTTGTGATTCTGCTGTACATTCATATACTGTTCTGAAGTTCAATAGTTTGATAATCTGGTCTTGTTCCACACTTTGCTCCACTGTTGGTGTCAGGCTTATGAAATCCTCCAGTATCGACTCAAATCGATTGAGCGGTTTTGCACTGAGGTCCCTTCCTTTGACGAAGGTGTAGAAATTAGGCTGCAACGTTCCATTGAGGATCCATTGCTTTGGGCTGCGCTGACGAAGTTGCAACTGTGGATTTAAGGTCTGCTCTGATTATTTCTCCACTCCTGGGCCGAGTCTTTGTGTCTCTACATATGTGGCACTTCTTCAGCACATTTCC
Organism: Atherinomorus stipes; assembly: GCA_023101725.1. Classification (NCBI taxonomy): domain Eukaryota; kingdom Metazoa; phylum Chordata; class Actinopteri; order Atheriniformes; family Atherinidae; genus Atherinomorus; species Atherinomorus stipes. Next base: position 850,133 of record JALJCO010001078.1, read on the forward strand.
AGCTGAATAAATGGATGACATCCAGAGGGGGATGTTAGATCAGTGGAAATGGGCTGCGATGTGGGCTTCTAGCAAGCCAAGAGATCATCAAAATAATCACTGTTGCCTGTGCAAACAGTATGCAGGTGCTTAGGCACACGATGAGACAGGGCCCCCCACACCAGCTCGCAAGGGCCAGGGAACAGCAGGTTGCCTTGGGAACCCTTGGCTCCCTCTTTCTTGTCATTACTCCTGTGCACAGCCCCCCACCACCCCTTTTTAATCTGCACCATGCTCTCAGTGAGGACCCCCATCCCCCTTGATATAAACACACACCACATGCATGCGCACACTTGCATAAAAAGAGGGTCTGACACACAAGTAGGGAAGCAGAAATATGGATGAACACACACACACACAAACACACACACACACATCAGGCCTATGAACATAACCTTGTTGATAAAATCCTCTATTAACCCTAATTTTGGCAGGAAATAAAAAAGAATGACTAAAAAAGACGCATTTTTTTCTTACATGCAATAATCATATTCACAAAACCCACCTTCCTCTGTTTCTCTCTAAACCTCCTGGTTCATTATATCATAATCAAAGACTTCTTTGGCAACCCCTGAGCTCTCAATAACCCCCTCTACTTTTGCAAAGACTCATTGTTACGTACATGCATGTCACCCAGCTCAGAATGTGAGTAGTTTTAGTCCAAAACTGACTCACACTACCCATTAAAGAGCAAAGGGAGTGGGGTAAAAGGATGCTGGCAATCTTTAAAGCTCCCTGGCTCATCACCAAGTGAGAAAATGTGCTTGAAAGCTGAAACTGTTCACACAGTAAATCTCTGTGAAATAATGAAAAGCAAGCTGATATTTTTCCAAGGCTATAAGTCAAACCACATATGAAAGATTTGGACAAAGTGTGTGATTTTTTTATTTTTTTTTAAAGGAAATGTTCATTTCTTATTGTGTGAGTATAAAAAATGGGACATTGTAAGACTCTTTTGTAGCCTTTGGTATGATGCATTTCATTTAGGTGTAGTTGGAGCTGGATTAAATATAGTTTTGGCTGCAGTGTATTAGAAAAATATTGAGAGTATTTGAGATTGACAAGGCTCCAAGCGGAGACGGTACTTTAGGGCTGCATGGGTGGAGGGCTCAATAATGGAACAATACTGCCTCTCAGTGGGCAGTGTTTGGATCAGAGGAAGATTTATTTCACATCTGCAGCCGGGGACAGATTCAACCAAATGTAAGCCTTCTAAAAGTGATATATAAAAAACACATTGTGTTGATTCTGATCTGATTTATAGACAAAATGGACATTATTTTAATCTGTCAAGTCTTTGCAAGATTTTGCTGAATTTCTTTGAGTGTATAAAAACTATCTAATAGCAGAAAAATTTCAATGGTAGGCAAGTGAGGGGACATCCAAATGTTTCCAGTTAACAGTTGATGATTTATCTATTTTAACCTGTCTCCAAAGCCAATCAGTAGAATATCTTAAATGTGTTTGATTTGGTAAAAAGTTTGACCACTTTGACTGTTCTCCTCTCTTTCCCAGACTGATAACTAATAAATTTCTTGGGTGAAGCCTTTTTATTATCATTTGATGCCTGAATACAAACCAAACGTAAATATTTAGCTGCATGGCTCATGTTTTTGAGCATGATGGCCCCAGATTCTGCTGGTGTTGAAAAATTAAACCAAATCCAGCATTTCTTTCCAAATGATTGATTGTAATTTAAATGCTTTGGTTTTTCACGTCCCACATGTTGTATCTACCTGAGCTCAGTTTTTTTGAGGAACACAATCACATTCCAGCAAAAAATTACCAGCAAGCTTTAGAAATAAGTTTTCCAAATGTTCTGAAACATTACATGTAAGGGCGGCACCACCTGTAGTCTAAACTCAAGCAGGGAGTCGGCTGGGTCAACATACAACACCCTTTGTTATCTGGCTGACACTGAACACATGCCCATATACGCACACACATACACACACAAGCTCACATCCAGTCATTTTGGGTCATGGGAACGCGACGGTGAGCTCACGCTGTGTTTATTCTGCATGGTTTCCTATTTGAATGTGTCCTTCTCACGGGACTCTTAATGGCTTCCCCTTTCCCAGGAGCAGGGGCAGTGCGATCAGACCTTATCCAGGTCATGCCAGGAGGGCAGGAGGTACCAGGAAGAAAGAGGAAGGTCCCAGACCCTGGACCTCCCTCAAGGACTTTCTTTGACAAAGTTTTTGCCAGGAGCTTAAATAGCAGACCTGTCCTAGCTTGTTGTTATTGGCATTATGATACAGTATGCACTCATACATAGCGCCTGTGTTTTGCTGAGATATCTTGGCACGCAGCTAAAAGTGGAATGCCTGGTGGAAGTCATTGATGCAGGACAGGATTGAATCTATAGATGGATTTTGATTTGGTAAAGACTCCTTAATTTACAGTCACATCAGGTTTGGTTTAGCTCTGATGCAGATGAATGCAGAGTGGTTTTAGTGTAGTTCACAGCCCAGTCTTTGCTGTGGTGAAAACCCCTAATCCCTGAAGCGTCTAGCCTGAAGGTAAAAAGGATGTATCTAAGCAGAGAGCTGCAGGGGAATCGGTCCTCCACAAGAATGTAAATGTGACATTTTGGTATGAATAATCTTTGGTGGTCTGGACAAATGTTGACGTTTGGTAAAAATGATCCAACATCAAAGACAGACAATATCCTGTGGTCATGGGAGGAAAGAAAAAAACATCCTGTTGAACATGAATTGGAAAATGCATACATAATGCATAGTTCAACTATACATCATAACCATACTGCACATACATCATTGAAAGACTAAAGGTTTAGCAGCTTTTCACCACATGAGGGCGCTGTTGCTAGCTAATTGCCATTTAGTCAACCTCCATCAGTGCTGAAATCAAACTTTCAAATGACCTCATAATCTATAAATCTTATCTGAAGAAGGTCAGAACAGAAAAATAAACAGAAGAGGACTTAACTAGAGCAAAGAGCTGATCAGACACTTTCCACATGAGTCTCAGAGGATCATTTAGTATTCAGTTTTGTTGCAGAAAGGACTGATAGAAACCGGAGACTTTATAGACCTCAGTTTTCATGGCAGCCAGTGAACGGACTGTATAATGTAACTTTAAAATTTACAGGTGCCCCCTGAAGTGCAGATTTGCTGAACAATGGAAAAGGAGTGAAATAAACTTGATGAGGCAATTTTACCTGAAGAAATGAGGTGGAAAAATATCCACTTGTAATATTTAGTACGGTCAGTATCAAAGCTTGTATTGATCACTGCTGTGCAGCGTATCCAGATTGATTCATTGCTGGGTAATATCCCTCCCTGCAGATGCTGAGAGTAATGGCCACATCCCCACCTCCTTTTGTTTCTCTCCTGCCAGCCACCTTTTATTTCATCTACCCTGCATTTATTCCAGATATCTTCATTTTGGTGTCAATCTGATTGCACCTTATTATTCACAGCCGCTACTTATTTTCCACAGAAAGAGCTCCTGATGGCATTGGGGAAACATCATTATCATTGATTGTGCAGGCCAGATAATCTACAGTCTGATATTGTTTTTTTCTACTTAGCAATTAGGAGCCTTTTTACACTTGGTGAGTTTCAGATGAAGTAGAAGACAGATTGCTTTGCAATCTGATGGCGATACAAATGCAATGTCTTTTCTCTAAATAACCTCAATCTAGGCTATTTATTTGAACATTTCTAATCGATACTTCTTCCTAACAGAACAAGATCAAATCACAACATGTCATCTGGAGGAGTTTCTTGTGGTCCCATTAAGAATTATTACTGTACATACTGCTGCAGCTCTGCAGTCCACAGCTTTATTGTCTTGATTCGCCCCCAGAGCGCTTATAAGGCTGCAACATCATGCAGTTCCAACAATTCCTCACTAGGGGCGATATTCCCTGAAATGACCCCTTGGCTAGGAGAAATAAAGCAGAGAGGAAGAAGAAAAACCTATCTAATTGGCTCGAGAGGGACCCAACTGCAGTCACGATATGTCGCCATATATCCAATCGATGCCAGAAGTCCCAAGCAAAAGTTTCTTCTTCATGTAACTTCCTTAAATCTAACCCTAACCCTGACCCTTCTCCTAACCCCAACCAACTGACTACACCACATGCATCTGGGTCGCAAGCCACATATTAACACAGGTACCTGTAAGCCCCATTGAGATACAATCTCTCTTGCAAGGGAGCCCTGTTTACCGGACATAAGTACTGTATATGTCTTTATGGACATGTGGACATTTATGGACATTCTGTGCTAATAATTACAGTCACAGAGACACCAATTTGCTACATATACACATACATTCAGTTTAAAATAACTTGGATCGGGAAAAGTTCCTCCGATCATGATGTGAAATACTGAATTTTCTGTTCCAGATACCAGAGATTAAATGTTTTGTGTGATTTTGTCGATCTGGAATCTGGAAGGTGCTATGCACATGAAAATAAGCAAATGTATATAAGATAGATAGAATATGTTAATAATATGAAAAAATTATTTAAAAAAATATAAAATATAACATTCTAAATTTAATAGAATATACAATCTATTCAATATTTATGAACCTAACACTTATTTAAAAGATACATAAAACTGTTCAATTTTATAAAACAATTTAAAGTAGAAAACAAAAATTTCTCACTCTTTCTATAAAATTGGATTATATATTTCATATTGATAAAATTTAGGTTTGTATGAAAATATAAAATATAGATTAAATGAAGATATAACAGTGTAACAGAGAGAAAATTGTTGAAATTGTTATTTTTTCCAGAAATTAGAGGTTGTCCATCATGTTATCTGACAGGATAGTTCATTAAATAGAAATATGCTGATAATGTACATTTTGTCACTAAAATACAGGAAAATGTAGAGTTTTCATTATTTGTAGGTCATTATGCTGTTATTTTACTGGTCCAAGACTAGATTGTGCTGAACATGGCCCCAAAACTATAATGTAAACTGACACCTCTGGTTCAATGAGTACTTCGCAGAAAAATTATTGATTCTGAAAAAGGTTGAGAACAACTATTTGGTAAAACAAATAAGTGATTATAATGAAGTTGTAAAGTTACTTATTTTCAAGTCTTTTAAGTCAATTCCAGGGAAATGTCTAACAGAGAGAAAAATAATCAGAAATAATCTAATAGCACTGCAAACGCTTGTTTTTGCATTTACTTGCAGCTGCATAGTTCTTTCATTGTTAAAGCTAAAAGGTTCAAAGTCCCATTTCAACAGAATAATAACAATAAATTATGATGTGCATGTGATTCTGTAATTTTAGGGTCTTGCTCTTCAACAAATGCAGAAAAAAAATAGCTGCAAGGAAAATACTCTAGTCTGTGTGTGGCTTGATAATTCTCATCGTGTTTTCTTTCTCCTTTCTGTTGTTTGAGGTCTGATATCTCATTGCAACATAACTTTGCACATTTGTCCCCTGCAGGAATTTATTGGCTTTCCAACTGCCAGCTGTTTATCTTAATCAAATAACTTAATATCTGGTTATGGGTGTTGAATTAAAAATACCATTTACTCGCTTTCTCTTGAAAAGGTTTTCTTGAAATTTGGTTAAAAACAGCTCAATGATGTGATGCAAGCCCAGCTGCTGCTGCTCTGTTTCATGCTGCGTCTGCAGTAGGCATGTGTGCAGAGGCAGTTGCTAGCTAATATCTTCACCAAATCACCTTAAAACATGACAATGTGTCAGAGCTGGAGGCCAAAAAGCAGCCATTAGTTTCTTTCTCCCTAGAGAGACACACATAGGCCAGGCAGCAATGTAAATGTATTGCCCAGCATGGAAGTGAGCCATTCACTACAGGGCACTGCGATAAAAAAGAGGAAGACATCTTCATTAGAGTCCCCAGCAGTACAGTAGCTCCTGCCTCTGCTTTCCAATTTATGGTGTGTGACTGTGAGGCTCCAGTCTAGTCAAACCATTAACATATCTGACATGGTGCTGTAGTGATTCTGCTACTAATGAAATGCCGATACAGACCCCCATTTAGGATAATCAAATGTTAATTGAGGAAGTGATGGATAGGTGCTGCAAGGTCCAGCCTTATATCTCCTCCTCTTGCTAGTTTATGTGTGTCTCGCTTTTCTCTGTGCTTGGAAAAGAGAGTAAAAAGTTGTTTTAAAGCATGCAGAGGTTTTAATATTTCCATACAGTATTCTTACGGTGATGCATCGGAAAACTCGTATCTAAACAAACCTGTTTATAAACATCAGAAAAAAATCCCAGGATGACAAAAGACATTGTTTCTGCTATGTTTTCAGTCTCATTCAATCTCATTTGCTGTCCTGTTTTTAAAATATTTCGGGGAAATTATTCTAGAGCAAGTACGTAGAGGTGAGCATCATCTGCGTAAAGAATGAGAGCCTTCAAGAAATAATCATAAAATCTGTGATTGAGTCCTTGTTGGGGAATTGTTTCTCTCTGAGTATAATCTTAATGAAAGCCCCTTGTCACTGGTGGTGCCCTTTATGACAATAAACACAAGTGTGATTATATTCATCTTCTTCCTCATGAGTGCCGCAGTATTAACTTTGACTCCAGGCATAGAAATGGACTCCCTTGTCTCCAGACTGGAAGGATAAAGATAAGTAGCTGAGCACACTGGGGTCATTAGCGGTGTGGGGGGAGCTGGAAAAGGTTAGAAATTCTTGCTAGTGTTAATTGGCTATCAGCATTAATGAGATGCAGTGGCTGAGGAGAGGAAGATAGTGGTTTAAGAGTTGGGTGCAAAATGTCACGAGTAAGTTCATCTCACCTCAAGACTGAAAACTTCTCACTATTTTTGTGTGCATATAGTAGAGATGTGTGTGTATGTGTGAGTGTGTGTGTGTGTGTGCGCCCGCTCACCCTGTGGTCTGTACTCGGATTTATTTCCAGTGAGGAATTACTCTGTCTCGTTAACACTGACCTTTAGTCTAATTACAAGAACTGCTAATTATAACCTCCAGTCTTTCTCATCTTTCTCATCCTTCTCTTAATGCACATGCACACCCACACACACACACACACACACACACACACACACCAATCACCCTATGCACAGTGTGAAATGACACAATTTTTTTCACTTCGTTAATGAAGAGCTGTGCACTTGAATATTGCTGCAATACATATATTTTATCTGACATAATATTTTTGTAACACTGAGTAAAAGGTTCATCAGCACTGCTACAGAATGTTTGAGCCTTTGTGTGTTTAACATGTCAACGTGTTCATCCTGGGGGGCTTTTTATGGTGGAACCTACTGGTTTCCTCAAACTCATACTCCAGCATGCCCCTTATATACGGTAAGAATGACTGATGTTTCTAACTGCGCCAAGGGTATGTGTGGTAGTCTCTGGGTTAGGTTGTGTACTTTTTTTTTTTGCCTGGAGGGTCTTAATTAAGTGAAGTGATGTATCTAAGTGGAAGCCATGACCGGGACAGGTAATTTATAAAAAAAAAGTTAGGCACTTAAATTACCAACTTTTTTATTCATCCTTGCTATTTTCTGAAGAAGGTATAAAATCAGCCTAAACAATCTACACCATACAATCCAAGACCAAATGTGAATCTGAACCTGTGTGTATCTCTCCTTATTGTTAACAAATTAACATTTGTTTTTCACTAAGCAGTTAGACTTTCCTGTAGTGATATGTTGGACAAATCTGGGCTAAAGAATGTTATCTTTTTTCCCTTTAATTTTTCAATCGGTTTTCACCACTTCCAGTTGAACTAATGACAATATGAAAATGTCAAGTTGTTTACAAATTAAACATTGTTTTTTTTTTCTAAGGGGGGGGGGGGGGGGGATTGGGGGAATTAGGGATGCAAATACTGTGAATATCCAGACAAACCAGCAATGATGGCGTAAGGATGGAAGATTCCTCTCTTATTGACCATGTGACTTGTTGGAGAACAACACAAGCATTTAACCTGAGTGTTATTTAGTCTATTATTGATGATGATGATGATGATGATGACAGGATGGTAATTATATTTCCGGTTGACATCTGTGTAAAACATATGTAACTTACTGTATCCTCTTGTCTGTTTGTTTTTATCGTGTACAGCCCATCAGGTTGCCGTACTGTATGTACTGTATGAAATGTGCCATATATGAATTCATCTTGACCTATTAGCTTTCTTAATCAACACACAGCTGTGAGATTCAGTTCATGGATTACATCACTAGCCGTAGCAAAACAGTCTTTTCAAGCAGTGACTTTCTCAGACGAATTTACATTATTAAACCCAGGAACTGCTAGCTAATGTGTTATTTCACTATGCAGCAGCATGTTTGTAAAAGGAAGGCCTGTTAATTTTATTCACATTTTTGTTGTTTACACAACCCTTTGCCTGTTTGTATTTAATATTAACTGTTCATTTTATAGATCTTTTTAAATCCCGTCATCTTTTCCCGTGCATCTTAACATACATTATGAAGCTGTGTATTTTACACAGAAAAAGGGTGATGTTTTTATTTTTATGTAGTTGGTTCTTGCAGCTATATTCACTGGGAGAGGAAGACCTGCATTGTTTTTAACTTGATCATAGTGTTCAAGCAAATGTACTTGTAACATTCAGATTTATGCAATTTGTATAAAATATGGTGGAGAACATATAATTCAGCATAGAAAAAACAAACCAAAAACAAGCCATTCAATGTTTCCCTGTATTTCTGTTATCACTGCTAACACTAGGGCAATCCCATCTTCAAATCCCTTTCAGAGCAATGATTGGTCATCGCCATGTAGTAGAAACAGCGATTCCCATAAATAAATATGAATAAAGAGTGAACATCATCAGTTTGATCTGCTCTAATCTGACTGGTGAGTTCTCCTCAGTACTGCTGCATGGTGAGATTCCTTGAAAGAAGTTGTGATACCTTTCCTTTTAAAAGAGCTATTCCATGTTCTGCTTGTGCTTTCAGAATGATGGTTTTTCAACAAGAGTTGAATTTACTCCAGCAGCATTTAGGTTCATCCACCACAGAAAGGCAGTGGGAGTGTGTGCAGAGCTCTGCAGCCATGGGTGTGCCTGTCTCCTCTCTGCTCCCTGCAGCTTTCCTGCTTGTAGTGACACAGCTAAAAATCCAAGTGCTGTTGCCAGACATTCAGTGTGTGGGTAACACCAGCACAAAAATAAGACATTGAATTATTTTGCCTTATACAGCAGTTAGGACTTGTTGCTTCTATGGGCTTTTTTTTAAAACCAAAACTTGTTTTGGTAACGACAGACGGCAGGTCAGACAATAACAAACAAGATATTGAAATATCCGATTACCAGCTGGGAAAAAAAGTTGAAAAAATAGGATGTTCTCTAAATCAGTGGTTTTTAAATGGTTTCAGCCAAGACGCCCAAAATAAGATACTAAGGTGTTATTTTGGGTACTCAACTTTTTTTTCCCGAATTTTTAGAATTGGACCTGTAATAACTTTGTTTTTGGACACTCAATGATAAAAAATCCACAAGTAAGGCTTGAAAACTATCATAAACTTCATAAATGATGAGGATAAATGTTTTCCGATGGATTCAGTTCACTGCTGTGACTAGGGACCTATATCCAAAATCAGCTTTTCTCACTGAGATAACGCTAAATCCCGGATTTTTAACATGGTATTAGTAATAACTTAGTTATTTATGCAATAATTAAGAAATGAAAGTGTTAATTTCACAGACTAATCTTATTTCAATAATGTGTCAATATTGATAGCCTGAAAAATATCAAATTTAGCTGATAAATGTATAGGCTCTGTTTTATTTTATTCTTTTACAATGATCCTGCGACCCCCTGAAATTATCTTGCAACCCACATGGGGGTCCTGCCCCCAGTCTGAAAACCACTGCTCTAAATAAAATATTTTCAGACCTAGTAGATTTTAAACAAACTGGTTATAGTTGGATTTTATTTGAAGCTTTTAATTAGATATTGAATAATAATAATAAAAAAAAAATTAAAATATGTTTGCAAGTGCAGAAAATACTATTTCACAGTACAGTATGTTCCTTTGAAAAGTTTGATGGTCAGTTTTAACGTTAAACTGCCTGGTTTGCTGTCTTCCTCTTTAGGACCAGCTCGTATTTGCAGCTAGATATTTTCAGCAAGACTAACAGAAAACCTGCTCTCATCACAAGCCCTCTTCACTTGAGATGATGCAGTGCATCATTTTACATGGTGTATTCTGCTTCATGCCTTGCACAAATTTATTTGGTCAGAGTGGGTGTCTAACACATGCACGCTGCTTGTCCAAAATAAATCATATTGCAGCCCTTTTGTCTGCTTGAACAGACTGCTCAGTGTGATACGAGACAGAGTCAGTGGGGGGCAGTGAATATCAACATGTCAATACAAACATAAGGAAGGCAAGAGACCGTGAGAACGTTGGTATTTCACTTCCTCCACATGTGGGTTTGAATGGTGATGGCCGGTCATTTAGAGCAGATTTGAATTCTCCAGCACCTCTGCGGCTGCTGAGAAGTGCCGGGTAATGTGGATGGTGATGTGCAGCTCACATAACACAGGAGTTTTGGTGTGTTTGTCGTGTGTGTTTTGTCCCTTCATATTTGATTTGTACAGAACTCTGACCTCTATCAATCACAGCTGAGCCTGCGTGTTTGGCTTGGATGACCAGAACAGAGTGGTGCCAGCCTTGCTGTCTACCACAGAGACTGACAACACACACACAAATGCAGCAGATCAACACACACACATGGCCTCACTGAGACCCACAGCAGACCCATAAATCAGCCCCTTTCATGCTCCTGAAGGACAATGAGGATAAAATAAAACCTTTCACTCATATTTCCCCCTCACTTGTCACAATCTATGTGGTGTAAGCTACATAAATTTGTTTACTTGTTCTGGCTGATTTACTAAGGAGCACAACATAACATCACATGAATCATTTTCATCTTTTATTCCCACCGCGGTGGCTGCAGCTGACAGCTCTGGATGCGTAGTGGGGAGGCAGTACTGAGGATGCATTTTATGAGATAAAAACTATTGTTTACATCACTAAGGAGGAAGATACTGACTCTGTAGATGAGGTTCGAATTTAAAGGTGGAGACACCCTTATGGGACTTGTAGCAAAAAGCATTAACCTGTAAATGCAATGCTCAAAAAGATTTGCAAATTTAAAAGCTTTGCATATTTTTCAGGTTAAGAAGATGAAAAGAAAGGGGTTATGGGTAATAATTAAATCCATAAATGCCAAGGGTTTGCTGCTTATTCCATATTAAATCCTACCGAATGCCATGTTTTAAATGTCATTTAAAAGAGATGCAGTTTCGTAAAGATGGGAGATATTGAGGAGAAAGGGTTAAACTGAAATATTTATTCAATAAATCAGATGTGGGGATGACAGGAGAGAGACTAATTGAAAACATGAAACAATGGAGCAAAAAAAAAAGAAAAAAAAAAAAAGCATTCCACATATCTGCCAATGCTCTTCAAAAGTACCTGTCTGCGGGGAACCTTTAAGAATCTAAAAATAGAAATCATAGAGTCGATGCTCTCCTCCTTCTCCCACCAGCCTCCAGAGACTGGATCTCAGACAGCAGTGGTAATAGGCTCAGAGGCTTTTTTTTTTCATCCGTAGTTTTACATGAATTCTTAATCTGTGAAGCAAACATTTCTGGAGCCCCGTGAGAAAAGTGGATTTTTGTGCAGGAGCTCTCTTGTCTTAACTCTCTGCCAGCGTCAGCTGCCTCTGCTGCTTCACTGTCATCAGGAGGGACCCCTGGATCATAACCATTCAGCCCACGGCACAGCAGCCACACAGAAGGAGAAAAATAGAATAAGTTTGGGTGGTGAGGTGCAGAGTATTTGGGAGAAGTTGATACACATTAGCTACATAGACTTTTGGTATCTTCTTTAAATATCAGGGATTTAAGATTTGATTGATAGCATGTTTTTATAACTTTTTATAAATTATAAAATGAGTTTCAGAATTTGCTTGAGAACTTGTAATTCACCAAGTACTCCTGATCTAAGCCACAGAGCATACATATAGTTTCCCAAATTAATGTCATGCTGTGTTGAGGAGGAAACTTAAAAGTTAAGAAGGTGAAAATGTACTTTTACAAATCCTTCCATACCTTCTGACTTCTTATTGCAAGCAAAAACTAACTTCCTTCTGGCCACTACAGAGAATGCAGGATCATTTCTGCACTGGCTTCAGTTTTCCACACACTCTGCCTCTGTCCATCTGTTATATATAATTCATGGATATAAAAAATGAAATAAGGGCTGCTGGTTAACCATGAACAGAATTTCATACATTTTATTGCATGTCCACACCAGTGTTTAAACCACATAAAACACAACTATCACCCTCATTTTTCTTATAACATTTGAAATTTCTTGTTCAAAGTCCCACAACATGTGCTTTGATCAGCTACAGCAGATAAATAAACCACAAAATTACTTCTGTTTTCACCTCAGACTCTAATATCATTGCAACATGCAGGTTATGTTGAGACTATAGCTAAGTGGGAATTATTTTACTTTGGAAAAATGAATCTCTGAGCTTGACATCACAGTGTTATTTTTTTTCATTGATTAAAGTAAGAAAATGCAAAGGAAAAATATATATCAAAAAGGTCAGTTGTTGGGTGTGAATTCTTCATAAAATTTTTTTTTTTTTCTGTTGAATGTATAGAAAACCAGTTTGTTAATGTTTGACAAAATACAGATACAATAAAACAGGCACTTAAGTTTTGTAGTTAATGTGGATGTGATGGAGCATCATGTAATTTATGAAAGACTTACAACTACTGTGGGCTTTGTACAATTTCATAAATGCACTTTCCTAGATTATGTTATGCCCTTAACACTTTGGCTCTGCACTATTACACTTGGCACATTAAGGCTGTTACATGCTCGGCAAGAATAGAGAAACAAACTTACATCATCTTGTTCTTGCAGTGTTTGGGAGTTTTTGGAGCTTGTTCTTGACTCATCGCCCAACTTGTGTCTCATGAGGCGTCCGCAAACAGTTGTGTGTAGTTAATACAGATAAGTGGGAAGCAGAAAGTTGTCATTTCTGTTTTTCTGGTAATGTGGAAGATCTAACACGGGTTCATGGATTGTTTTAAGGCACAGTCAAGGTGATGCAGAGGTATGAAAATCTTGCAACAGATGCGGCATAAGGACATGAACAGTGTGCCTTGCAAAACCCAGCAGCGTCACAGAAAAAAGTTTCCTGTGAAGTATAAGATAAAACTGGCCAAAGATAACCTTTTCTTTGTTACTGTTGCATTGAGAACACGAACAAAGTTCTCAGTTCTTGTGGTGTATGTAACAAGCTTTAAGCAATACTATACAAGTTTCCGGCTTAAACATCTGTCCTGACTTTTTTTGATAGTATGTATTGTTCTAGCGATCATTGCCCCTGCTGTGTCCTCAGACATTAGAAAGAAAGTGAGGAAAAGAAAGAGAGCAAGTGACACAGAAAGAGATGAGACAAAAGTCAACATCAGACTGACTTTTACTGGATGGAAAGAATTCAGAAACGAGACAGGATGCAAAGCAGATGCTGAATTAGGCTTCATTTTTGTGCAAAAGTCTTCCAAAGTTCAATAGTGTTATGATAACATTTAATGAGCCTGCTGGATGTTGCAGTCTGGTTCTGCTCTGAGAGCATGGTTCTTATTTTCTAAACAGTTTCTGTAATTACTGTGCATTTTGATCTCCTTCTGCTTCTGTTACTGTAAAAACACTCAATGCACTATACCAAATACCTTTGCATGTATTTAAATTCAGGGTTGCCAGCCAAATATTTCAGCCAAATATTTCAAAGTAAAGAGCCCCTCTTTTCACTGTCAGGACGTCAGAGCTGCTTTTTTGAAAAGTAGTGGAAGGGTTTTGTGCATGTTTACTGCTGATTAGAGCAGAACAGAAACATTTCTGCAGCCGTCTGAGGATGCAGAAATCATGAACTGCCTTTGTAGGTAATGAAGGCTTCAGCTTGTAGAAACTGTCAAGGTTGTTTGGGGTGAAAACCACAGTGTGTAACATATTTCATAATACACAATATGCATCAGAAGAAGAGGTGTGATTAAACTGTCAGCATGAAATGTGCTCCTATGTCAGAGTCGCAAAGGATCTGATGACCTTAAACCACTGACTTTGGTATTACACACCTGGTAGATTTAACTCAGGCAGGATTACTTCCACTGTTTCATAAGGTGCATTATAGTAACTAAAAACTGAGCTCTATATCACCTGGTTGAGCAGGCAGTTAATGGGTTAAGATGATTTTAATCTGCATAAGGTTAAAAGTTTGCACGTGCATCTTTTCTTCTATCTGTGACATCAAATGTAAACTGGCACAGCTGGTGAGAAGTTTCTGACTTATAAGTGGCTTATTTTTTTTTTCTCTGACGATCAGAAGTCAGAACTTCTCATTTTTCCTGGCAACCAGAAAAGGCAGGTGTCAGGAAAGCTCCCAGCAGGCCACAGCTCCTCAAAGACAGAAGGAATATCTGCAGCAAAGAATTGTAACAGTTCAAGTATTCCTAATAATCAATTTAGTCAAGCCTGCTGCCGAGGGAAGCTGCAGATTAAGGAGAATCAAAGCGCTGTTTAACCCTTCTGGCGGCTTGTCCATTAGCCAGTTTGGATCTGTGCTGATTAATTTTCAGCACCCACACGCTCATGTTTCCCAATATAGATTGCGCTCTCTTTCTCATCAGATGCACTGCACAACCCAGCTTTTTTTTTTTTTTTTTTTTCTATGACACTAATGGAGCAACATTATGTTTCTGAAATGTTTCTCCTGCTATCATTTCGTTACTCCCATCACTTGTGTTACCTGAGGCAGGAAGAAAAAAATGAAAGAAAGTTGACAGATAAGCAGGTTAAAAGCTGGAGTGAAAGAGTCAATGTCAAACACATCAACTGCTGGTGCTAAATATATAAAAATGAAATGTCATTTAGTCAGGTACCTCTTCCTGAAAGGCACTCTGAAAAGATTTTCTGAATGTTGCTCCTGCAACTCCAAAGCCTCAAACTTAATTGAGATGAAAATTGGAGTGTGTGGCTGGATTTAATGCAGACAAATCATTGTACCAGCAGAGCCTTTGTTAAAGGAGGAAGCATTTCTGTTGTACAGTATATACTCTAGTACTAAAGTATTTACTAAAGTACTACTGCAATCATTTCAAATATATATGAAAAAGTAACATTATTTCTAATATTATGAAAAGGTTTTTTTTTATTTTATTGCTCCCTTCAACAAACTTACTTTTAATTGAATCTTATACTAACACAGAAATAGCTTGTATATTAGCCAAAAACAGAAAAACACTTATGTATTGAACGAATGTTAGACTTTGTGAAAATGCAGTAAATAAGACCAAAACAGTTTGTTCATTTCTTTTGGCTTCAAAGCCAGTTAACGAGTCTGATAGGAGCACCGTTATTCTTTAACAAAATACGAACCCTCTTAGGCAAGCTGTAGACTAATCATCTGCAAGTTCTCTTGACTTCACCCCAAAGCTCTTCTTTAGCTGCTTTTTCTTCTGTTCTTTGTCAAGATCATCACACACTGCGTCAGTTAAAGTGATAAATCTTCAGTTCTGGTAAGATTGATCACTTCATAAAAGCTGTTGCCACTGATTTTTAGGCATAGACCGTGAAATCACTGGACAAACCTTCAGTGGTACCACCCATACGTTTCTCAAGAGCTGAAATGGGGCTCGGTGGGTGGTTTCCTCCGTGACCATATTAGCAGTCACATCTAGTCTCTTCCGGAAAAAACAAATATGGGCAAAGAGGTTGTGCTGAGTGTGGGGGCGACTGATTGACTCCCAACAAACTGCCCTGTCTAAGAGAGGGCTAAGACGGTAGCTAGCAGAGATGGGGTTAAAGCTAAAGCTAAGGCATGCTGTTAGCCAGATAAAAACAGTGGTTGCTCTTCTCTGCTACTGGCTGAGACCTTCCCAGGAGCAAACAGAGCAGGGCACTATGGCCACCAGCTATAGCGCGAACACTGACAGCCATCGCCCATATTAATAATTTCGTAGAAAAATTGAAATGGGGAACTAAGTCCAATTACTGAATAAATGTCATAATTTTCAGTAACCTTATCCTAGTTTATTTTATCTATGAAGGGGCTATCCATATTGATTAACATATAAATGTAAATATCCAAGATTAATAGCTAGAGATAATTTCCTAAGCTAAGGACACGCCCCTAATTATGTGTAGATTTAAGAGCAAATAACATCTTAACAGAGCTATAAAAACAATTCAGTCTTGAGGTCAGGTTTTTACTGGATTTCTTAAGTACAAAAATGTTCAGAAACTACAGGCTGTATTCCTCTGTTCCTCTAACCTGGTTTAGAAAATGAGTCCTTGTACAGAAAAGAGAAAAAAAAGGTATTTCAGTTTTGGTTTTGGTCTAAGACTGAGATGATATGCATGTAACTGTCTGAGCTGAATGCATTTGTTGCAGCTAGATAAAGATTGAAAGTAACATGCCACTAAAGTAAACAATTTTCAATTTTCTCTATAGTTTTGCTTTTACCATAAAGGATTTTTAAATATTTCATATTTGTTTATTTACTGAACTTGCTTTCCTTATGAATAAAGCTTCAGGTGATGAAGGTATTTTGTACTGTAGAAGTTTAAAATGAAGAGTGGCTTTTTAAATCTCTAAATCTCTGGTTTGCTCCAACATTTACTTGAAATCTCAAATCTTGTCACCTGTAGCTATGAGATTGGAGAAGTGACTGAAAGAGGGAGATTTCAGATATAAGCAGCTGATATGAGTTTCATGTGAAAGGTTTGCTAAGCTCAGCCTTAGAGATGAGGTGAGGAGATCAAGTGTCACCGTGGTAACTTGGAGTAGAGCTACTGCTCCGCTGCATAAAGAGGAGTCAGCTGATGGGTCAAGCATCTGATTAGGAGGCCTCCTGTCTGGAGGTTTTTCTGGTAAATCCAGCTGGCAGACCCAGAACATAGTGGAGGGATTATCTATCCCTTCTGGCCTAGGTACGCCTCGGGATCTCCCCGGAGGAGATGTAGAGTGTCACTGAGCAGAGTTATGTCTGGATTTCCCACCTGGACCCGCCGTCTCTGTGATCCAACCTTTCATAAATAAAGAAAATGGATTTATTTTTGCACCTGTACCTGAGGGAGAGCATACAGGCAGGCACAAATTTCAAATGACAAATCCTAGAAAATATTTTGTCCAAAAAGCATAGTAATGTCTGACGACAAGAAGCCTGTAATATGCTAATTGTGGTCCTAACGATACAATCTTTCCTCTTTTAAGTGAATATGTCACACAGCAGATAAACGCTGCTCTTTTTTCAAAGCTTAACCTCAGACAATAGCAAACTGTCTTCCTCTCTTTGCTTTACAGAAGCACAAACATACTGTTGTTTGCCGTGGGCATTTACATGGTTTTGCTTTCTTTTGGTGACAGCTGAGTGTATCTCAGACTATTTCTGGATCTATCCTCTCTGGAATGTAGACATCACAGTGTTATTTAGTCCACCAAACAGGAGCTGTACCCTATTCCCCTCTGTACATACCAGCAGAGATCAATAACTGACATGACTGCTTGAGTTGACAAAAGATGAAACCTTTCAATTAAGTACACATCAGGGGATCTCCAGCTGTAATCTACTGTTGCTGCAAAACGCTGCATGTCATAGAAAAAAGCTCTCAAATTAGTTATTTTGAGTATTTATCAAAAATACTTACTAAAGTCTCTGTGTGACATGGTGTTCTCAGGATAACTCAAGCGTTTTCATCTTCTCCTCCCTGGGAAAGTTTTAGAAAATGCAAATTTTTGTCTGATTTCTATGGTCCTGACAGTCCTGTCAATATGCTTCCAAGTGATCATGCACCTGTTGGCCACAAGGACATTCTGTTGGTTGAATGGGTCAGCAGGAGTGGCTCTTCTCCAGAAGACCGGGGTTCAAACCCTGCCCAGGCCGTCCTTTGTTTGGCCACATTCAGATGGCAAAGATGACATATTGTCCACGGGGGTTCGTGTATGTAGGCTGGAGTGTGTGTTGGTGTGGGGTGGGCGGGGAGGGAGGTGGGGGGTGAGGGGTGAATTGGATCTGGTGTGAAGGGTGGGGTTGCGATGTGTAAAGGAAAATAGGAGAGTATGGGGAAAGTGGGGAATTGGTAGGACAAAAGGAGGAGACATAAATGGATGGGTGTTGCGAGCCGGGCCTGGTGAGGAGAGCTCTGTGGATAGCCCGTGGACGTGTGGTGGAGGCGCAGTGAGACACGGAACGCTGTTAATGGGCGTGTGAGCTGTAAAAGGAGCGCAGTGCTAACACCCCGTGCAGGCTTTACACTTGGAACTAAATTGAGGCTTTTAAAGGATGGAGAATTTGTTGGAAGAAAACGATTTGTGTCCAAAGAAATATTTGCTAAGTCACATTTAGACGTGTGGACAAGACAATCCCAGTCATTTGTTTTTACCGTGGAATAGTTTTAGCTGTTTAGAAAAGTGTTCCACAGTCCTGCGTTTACATGCAGCAATACTCTTTATAACCGGTTTGAATCCGGTGCGTGATGTAAACACTGGAAAACTAAATAGCTATTTGGGTTTTTAAACGATATTTGGGTCTTTTTAACGGAATATTTGGTCATGTAAACGTTTTGGATTTCATTGAAAGTAATATTTGATTGTGTTTGCGAGCTTGAAGTTTTTGGTGTTTTAAATAAACTACAGAGTTTTTGTATCAGGATCATAGGCTTGCACAGCTTGCTAGTTTATGTATCACCATGGCAACACGCATCCGAGAGGGCTGGGTGCAAACAGTACTTCGCGGGGCTCCATCACTATTGGAAGTTTGGTGAAGGCGTGACAGGAAATCACTGACTCCAGCGGGAGTCCGTTAACTTCATCATTCCAACCGTCCCACCAGTCCGGCCTGAGACCTTCATTGTCGGGGGACTGTTGGAAACGGAAGATGGATGTGCAGCTCCAGCCCGAGCTGCATTTCAGCACGTTCTTCCTTCTATGACCGTAAGTAGCTGGTGGGTCAGAACCAGCCTCCGGACTGCAGTCAAGCTGCGCGGATCGCGGTAAGACAACGGCGTAATTTAGCTGTAATTTGAACTTGGCTGGTTGACTGAGGGCTCGGATGGTTCATTATTCACCATCATCATGACGTTTTCGTGCGTGCGGTTTGGGTCGGGATATTCCAGTTGATTTCAGTTATCATGTATAAGGAGTAACTCTGTTGCTCACGCATGTAAACGGGTTTTTGATTTTAGAAACCGGAATATTGCCGTCCGAATTTTGATGGATGTAATGCATCTGAAGTTTCAGTCATGCATTATTTTAAATATGTGGAGTAAACTAGGTTTGACCCAAGTTTTTCCACTGACCCTTTCATAGACCCTCAGTTACATTTCCAAACACTGATGTTGAATATTTGTATAGTATTTCACAGGCATTGTGTTATTCAAATCATGTCTGTAAAAGCTAATGAAACATCGGACAACAAATACCAGACTACTGGTACACTGTAAAGTGTTCAACTCTTCCGTGTGTACATAATGATCATTTGAAGAAAGAAATGTGTAAGGCTGAATGGATTGATGTTATGTTGGAATATGAATCAATTTAGATGAATCACTCTGAGGATTATAGCTGCTATGACTCCAACTGACCACCAGGTGTCACTGGCATGATCTATGAGGCTTTGAAGCTTCGATCTTTTTCCAATACAGTCAAGCAAAGGCCTCAAAAGGTTCAAAGGCTTCATTGGCCCATCTCTACCATAAACTAAGACCTGTAACCAAACTACAACAAAAGACCTAGCTATCCCAACTCCAAACTATCAGTGAAAATGAAAGAAAAGGGAATCTAACAACTAAACCAACTAACCAAACTAAAACACCTGGAAATCAAAACCTAAAGACAAAGTTACTCAAACTAAAGACACCAAAACCATAAACTAAGGACAACTGTTGCAGGCCAAGCAGTTGCCACCGACTGAGGGTGTGTTGGGTTCTTTTATAGTTGTTGCCAGCTGCTCCAGGTGAGACTGATCAGCAATCAGAGGGTGAGGGAGGAGATGGTGGTGGGGAGCCAGGCCAATGGGAACAGAGGGATTGAGCAGGAGGATTGCATGTAAAATAAAACAAAGGGGTTAGAATCTGGGCGGCCGTAACAGTGCCTCTGTTCGTGTTTGCACATGTATCTGTGTGTGCGTGCATTAGGCTGGTGGGGGAATTAAATGTTGTGGTGTAAATGAGATAAATAGCATTAGACTGCTTACTTTTACAATACAAACCTTTTCTAGAGGGTATCTAAGCTTCAGGCTTCAGTGTTTTGGCCACATGTTGCAGCTTGCAGTTGGTAAGTGAAGCCTTTTATATCTCAACTTTGCATCCTTGCACAACAATACAGATCAGTTCCTATTTATATGTTGTCTCATGTGTTAATCCTCTGTCTTGTTATGAATATATCACTGTGTGAACACTGAAAAAGAATCTGGAATTTAAAAGATAAAATTGCAAATAAAATCACAATATATGTCAGAAAAATGCATACCGATGAAAAAAAAGTGTTATGTGATTTTTTTTTCTTTTAATAGTTAAATGAACTCTAAAAAAGATTCTTTTATAAGAAATTTAACTGCAGTTGTATTTACTGTGAAGTCAGTAAAAGCAAATGCAACCTAATCCAAGCATTTATGTTCAGTTAACTACTTTTAAAAGACAGAGAGGAAAAGAAAGGTCAATTATTGTCAGATTTCATTAGTTAGGAGTTAGCGTTGAGAGACAAGCCCTTTAAGCTTACACTTAGAATTACAGAAGAGTAGCCTGAAATACAGCTTGAATATTAAAGCTCAATGACTCTCCCTGTCTAATAATGAAATGACAGAGCCCCATAATGGAAAGCACTCTCATATAAAAGCTGTTGTCTACATGACTATTATGTCTTTTAGGTGTTTTACAAAGCATGTAAACTGGAGCTGATATGTGGAAAATGTTCCTAATGAAAATGCAAGTTTAATAAATATTCATGTTAAAATTAGAACATCTGCAAGTTTTCAGCTGGAGGATCTTATTCCTAATCACAAACATACTTGAAGATGAACTTACTGTAAATCAATAATCTGAGCAAACTAACACATTGAAGCTGGTTAAAATAATGAAAGAAAGAGCAGAAAAACATTAAGAAACATGAAAGCAGCTGATTTTAGTCAGTTACTCAGTGCTCTGTCCAACACCTCATGCTGCTCTGTGTTTTTTGTCTGAAAAGATGATCATTTTGGCCAAGTGAGAGACTAGATTCAACCATCTGCCACAAACAGACGGCCTTCAGAAAGAAAGAGCCGGAAACAAACCTCCAGAAGATGGAATACAAACAAAGTGGTGAGTGCGAGGCTCAATAAGAAACTAAAATAAATCATGAAAACTATGAAAACTAAAGACAAAACAACTGTGAATCTGTCCTTGGGCAACACACACACACACACACACACACACACACAAATACAGAATTCTGACAAATGTGTGTTCATAAAAGTCAAAGCAAAATTTAGCTAGCTTGTTCCTGCAGGGTGATGCCACATGTTGAAGTGATGCTGCACAGGCCCTGCAGGAGTACCAACACAAAAGGACGTTTCAGAAGAGAGCTATAAAGAAGTAAAAAAGGAGCAAGGCCGACCAGCTGAATGTGGAGGATGTAACAGATGATGCAGCACAGCAGAAGGCCAAAGGAGAACACCTATAATGTAGGTTTAACTTTTGTTTTGGCCTTGGGGCAGATAACTGCATGTCCACTCACTCCGTCCTCACCTGAGCTGTGCACTGCTATTAATTATGATTTTATCTGCTGTGATCCCACACCTCTAATACATTAATTTAGTCCTTGCTTTTATTCATTTGGCCCATTGTTACTGCTGGAAGTCTTGAAGCTGCATTTTATTCATCTGCTGCTGAAGTAACATATTAAATGAGACTGAAAAGTCTGTTACTGAGCCTTTGTTGGTTAATAAGTAGGTCAATAAGCTTCAATTGGTATGTGAAAATGATCCCAGAAGTAGGCAATGTATAGGTTAGTAGGCAAAGTATATTTTTTACTCACAGTTTTGAGTACTGTTTCTTGATGGCCAAAGGAATATAAAAAATGCCGAGATGTGAATGGATGAGATCAAATGGCCTGACTGCTGAACTTTAACAGATTTTCACACTTTGCCATCCCTAAAGATGGCTAATTTGTAGGGGTGTAACGATTTAGTTTAACAATGATTGATTCATATGACAACTCATGGTTTCTGATTTGATTCATGGATGATATTGGTTCATATAGAACAATCCAATCCAATTTGATTCAGTGACTTGAAATCTAATCAAAAACCCTGAGTTGTGATGTGAACTGAATTGTTGTTAAACCAAATCATAATTTTGCATCTGTTGTCTTGCATCCTGCGTCTTCTCTGAGCTTTATCCAGCCATTAAATGTCCGTCCAGTGTTGACTCCTGTCTTGCCTTTTCTCTCTCCCTTGCTCTCTTTCTTTTGCCTCACTGTCTCATACAATGTCCTGTTGCTTTTCTTTGCTGAATCAGCATGTTCAAATCAGCCAATGTGTTGATATCCAGCTGCTAGTGTGTGATGCTGTGCTGTAAAGAAAAATGCAACTGTCAGATGACGGCCTGAGCTGGAAAAGAGTTGTGAAGTGTGGTTTCCCAACTGCAGGATATTGCAGGGAGATGATGGCTTCAGGAATGCGCATATGAATTTAATTATGTCACCAAAACGAGTCAGAAGAACTATGTTTTAAGGTCAGAAAGTTGTGTAGTCTTACTTTAAAGCCCATTTATAGCAGTAGATACCATGTATAGGAAGGCATAAAATATGAGAAATGTACAAATATTAAGATTAGTATTTCAGTAAGGAGCCACTCCAACTGAGAGAAATGACCAGTAAGCATTGGAATAGTCATGATCAAAACTATTTGAATTCTCCAAATGCCGAGGAAAGAAGTCTTCTTAAGCAGCCTTTATGAAAGATAAGAGATGATTCTTTCCCATAGTCCTTTACAACCACAATTTTTGAAGTAAAATTTGATTATCTTTATTTTCACCAAATTTAAATTTGAGGGGAGGGTGGTGAGTGAGTGCTGCCTGCAACAATATGGTAGCTCTTGTGTCCTTTTTCCTTTTCTTTCTTAAATATAAATCTTTAAAAAGTTGTACTTTATCATCTTTGCATATTAAAAATAATATTGCTATGTACTTATGCAATTTAATAAACAAATATGGCATATTATCTGTGTAATATTGAGATGAAATTGCATTAGATGAAGCATCTAAAGCACTTAATGGAGAGTAATTATTCAGCTTCTGTAGTCTCAGTACTGCCAACCTGCATCAGAACTAGGGCTGCTAGGTATTGGAAAAAAAAAAAAAAAAAAATTGCGACTTTTAACACTGTGATATATATTGCAATATGAAAAAATACTGGAATTTTCATCAGATGACTTGAATAGCACTTAAAGTTTTGCTGTCTTATTGACAATTAACCTGCAGTGATCTTACATCTTTGTGAATGTTGTATGGTTTTTGTTTCAGTTATATTTATTATGTTTTACTGCTTGCTTTTATTGTACTAGCATTGAGTACATGTTTTGTTTTTATTATGTACAAATGTGAATTGCGTTTTACCACAAAATGTTTGTTCTTTGTGAAACTAATTAAGAACAATAGTGATTGGTGTATCGCTGTGTGCAGTGTTTGTCAGTTACCCTTAAAGTTGGAAAAGAACACACATCGAGTTAATTTGCCTACATTGCACGGCTTCCAACGTGACTATTGCTCTCATGCACATTGCAATGACAATTCTCAAACAATACATTGTGCAGCCCTAATCAGAACTTAGCTTAAGTGTGGTCAGAATTGACTTTTTACTATTTTTTTCAGAATTTTTTGACCAGCACACATAAACAGCATAACATTTTCCAGTAAGATAAAGGAAAGGAAAGTTGGTAAGATGGCAGTTTTCCTCTTTTTTTTTTTTTTACAACCAAGCATACCTCAGAATTTCAAATGAACGATGAACATGAACTAATTCAGTTTTCATCTACATGATCAGATATTTGAATTAGTTCTCATGAGCTGGGGACCCGGGCCACGGTGACTATAGCCAGCCACCGCGGGTGGGCGGGCGGGCCGGATGGTCACGTTTTGCGCTCCACAGATAAAACCTGACGGGTCCTATTCCGACCCGACCCGGCCTCGGACCTTGGTAGGGGCTGATCTACCGCCGGACAGAGGGGAGCTAACAAAAGAATACATGTTTGTTGAAGAATCTCACTTCCCGCGGACAAGCATAAAAACAAAGCGGGGTGCTCTTTGTTTGTATGTATGGGAGGTGGTGAACGGCGTGCACAGCCATCACGTAGCAGCGCTGTCCAGCGCCTCCAGAGTAAGGGTACAGGTTGCTGTGGGGACGCAGCGTGAAATCAACACATCTGTACCAAAACCCACCCGATCCGGCCCGGCCCGACCTGACCCGACCCAGACCCACGGGTGGAAACGGGGCTTATCACTATCATACAGATTAGATAATGCCAGGATTTTACAAATACAACACGGGTCTGCCAGCACACTCTTTCATAATCTCTCAGTTCAATTTTCAAAGTGCAGTAACTGATTGAAAAAGAATAATTGGATGAAAATGCTAGTATTTCTTTGTTACTCTTAAAATGATGTAACTCAGCATTTTGGCCTAAAGCCAGAACAATTGCTTGACTGAGTCTTCCCCAGTTAAATATAATATCTCAGATATTCCCAAATATATTCCTAAAGAAAAGCTCTCCCCATTTCAATGGCCACTAGAATTTCTTTTGTCTTTGAGGCATATTTTGTTAGGGAAAACTAATTCTTGACAATTGGTGTCAGTCAGTAACACTACACAGTAGGGATGCATGATATAATTGGACCCCTATCGGTATCGGCCTACATCGGCCTTAAAACTGAGTATCGAACATCGGCCGCCCCACCGATATTTAACCAATCACCAAACAGCAGTTCAGACGGCCAAAATTCTAATATTGTGCATCCCCACTACACAGTCTAGTTGAGGTGATTTAAATGGAAAAGTGTCCCTTTTACGATCTTCTTTTCTTGCTTTTTGAAATGACCCCAGTAGATTTTCTTCGTTAGAGAACAGAAACTCATGCATGGTGCATTCACACCAGGATAGTCCGCTAGACTCGGTCGGATTGGGTACTGGCTAGTTGATGGGTGGGGTGGTCCACCGGACAGAGATTGCTTTTTTTTTTTTTCTTTTTTCTACTTTTGTGTGGCACTGGTCTCCAGTGTGGACATATCCCTGAGCCTCCATTTGACTGCTAATTACTTTAAAAAAAACGACATTATTTTTGTGGGTACTTACTAGAAACTGGGCAACTTTCTTCTGACTATATACAAACAAAAACTTCACTTCGTTGTCGCTCCATGTTTGACACGAGCTTTTTCTACAGAAGTTCTGCATGTGTTTGTTTTCGTAGCATTTACCAACAATGCCCAACCTTTACCCACAATGCCTTGCTGAACCAAGTGCAGGGAGCTGCATTTGTAGTCTGCTTCCCACATTTGGTCTGCTTGAAGCAGATTAAAATTCGCGTTTGCAGGTGAACTGAGTTCGCTTGTTTGGTCTGAATCAGAGTCCGTTTGCGTATTAATAATTCCCCAAATGAAGCAAACTTTGCAAGCGGACTCAGATTTAAATCAATAAGGCTGCTGTGAATGTGCCCTCAGCTGCTGTCTGAGACGATAGACCTGTTTACTGTAGGTGTCATCAAAAGTACAACGGTTTGAAATATTTCCTATGAACACAAATCCCATTTTTTTCTGCTCTACTCATGTTGATGGTGAATGTAAAGTGCAAGTCTATTCATGCCAACATTGGCGCTTGGGGAGGAAAGTATCAGATGGAGCTATGTTTGGCCAGTCAGACCTCCGGGCTGCCTTGGACAGAAGCCACTGCCAGACACCAACATTGTCATGCTGTATGTATTTGTTGGCCATGAAGCATTCCCTCTCTGAACCAACCTGGTGAAGCGACCCCCTCATCAAAACCTGGATCATGGACAATGAATATTTAATTACCAGCTGTCGAGGGCAAGACCCACCACAGACAACACATTTGGATTTTTGGCCAATTGGCTTATTTCCTTTCCAACGTTGCACTCAAACTCAACAAGGCAACAGGAATTATACAGTTTTTGAAACTCACTCATGAAAAATACATCCGATAGCCTGTGCCCTTTCGCCCCCAACCTTTGTAAACCAAGAGGATGAGGGTCATAGGGTCCTCTTTGGTAGCAAGCAAAAAAACACATCATCCTCTACCAAAGATCAAGGAGATCAGCTGAAGTAATGTTTTCTTTCAACTAGCGGGCATGTTTTCTGACAGGAATATATGAATTCATTATAGAAAATTTGTTCAATATATTCCTTTGGATTGAAATATTTTGCAAACAGTATCCTTGCAGTGGTATTCCTGTGTGTTCCTTGACCTCTGTTTGACCTTGGTGGAATACAGTATCATCAGCATTGCTGTTTTTGGTATGAGAGCAGCTACTGTGCTGGTGGTGTCATTATATTTCGGTGCTGCATTACAGATGCTGGTTGTGAGGTTGAGGTGCACAGCTGAGAAAAATCTGTCCAGTCCAAATCATCTTCAAGAACAGCTGCTTAGTTCAGATAAATGAATAAACTGATGTTGCAACTATTTGGCTTGGGGAGCATAAGTGTCCCATGTTATGGTTGGAGAGAAATTATATGACTAACCTAACAAATCTAGATGCCCATGACTTTTTGAGCATTGTGGATGAATAAATACATTCTGAATACATTTAGAAAATTGTGAAGTTATTAAATAAAAATAATGTGTCTGTGGGGTTTTGCTTCAAGTGATTTTAGATCCAAGTAATGTTCAAGGAAAGATGGATTGTGTTGATGGCAACATATGTTCCTGCACAACCTGTGGCAGCATGTAACATTTAGAGCGGTTTGTAGATAAAAAATGTAATGTAATTCTCAATTTTAATAATTTAAATTAGGTTTGGATTCTCAGGGACTTAGTCCCAGCCCATATGCTTTGTCATCATGGGACACATATCTACATCTTCACACCATCGTTTGAACAGATTGGCAGCTTCAGTAGCTTGTCATTCAGTTAGGATGAGAGGTGTGCAGCTTGATGGGCGAATGACAAGTGGATGAATGTCTGAACAGACGACCAACTCAGTCTATAAGGTGAGAACCTACTGAACTTTAAAACTGCGGTCCCAGCTTTGTTTGATATATCTATAGATCTATAGATGCTAGAGCACTGTTTTGGTTTAATGCCATCTTAAATGAGAATATAGTAGGAAGGAAAATGAAAGAAAAATGAAAAAAAAAAAAAAGGAGATAGCAAAGGTTCTCATATGGATCCCAGATCAGGAATATAATTTCATGTAGCCTGTATCTTGATAACAACTTACTAAGTTGGTCAAAGACTGTTTTAATAATTCTCTGCAATTAGAATTTTACAAGAAATATTCTTGGCCCAGACAATATCTGTGTAAAAACCAATAAAACAAAAAAACCCCAAACAAAAACAAAACAAAACAGGACAAAAAACATTAGTTTGATTGCTCTGTTTCTTGTCTTGAAAAATCCAAAATAGATGCATAATGGGTTGGTGCATCATTTGAAAGCAAAAGGCAGTAGATGGTAGGTATCTATTCTGCTCATTAGAGGGACTAACATACTGGAAAGAGGTGACCCTTGACTGCTTCACTTTAAAGTGGGAGAACCAGTCAGAACAAAAACAGGGTCCTCATTACTGACACTGTTGTTACAGAGTAGCTTTTCTTCTCTTGGGTTGTTCCTAAAAGTGAGAAAAGAACTGGCAAGTTTTGATTATTTGGGCAGCATGGGGGAGTGAAGCAAAGAGAACAAAGAGTCAGCAGTCTGATCTGAAGGCAAATAGGACTCAACGCGAGCTGCTTGTGATGAGACGAAGCTGAAGACACTTGGCACAGATGCACGTTATCTTAGAGTGAGTGAAAACAACAGAAGCAGATTACACTGACGAAAACTTGTGGACAAAGAGTGAGTTGACAGATAATCAGAAGATATTCAATTTTTTAGATGTGTTTCCTCATTTTATGCCTCCTTTTTTCTGGCCGCAAGACCTGTTGCTATGGAAACAACACAGAATAAAAATAAATTTCACGGTGTAATTATTGTTAAAACCTAAACCAGCATTCAATTCTTTGATGTCCCTTCCTGATTTGAGCTCCTCACACAATGTAAAAGTTCATTTGAAGCCTAATTTGAGGCTTGCTTTGCAACAAATGGTTACTTCTTTAAATTTGCACGGGGTGAAACCGAACTCATGTACACATTCAGCACACTGACACTATCCGGAGTCTTTTCACAGGCTGGGTTAACACCTAACAAGCAGCAGCTGTCACTGGGCTTTTAGGCTATTGCTGTGCAGCCACACTTTGTTTAAACCCAAGAAACTTTATGTTAAATTCTTTGAGAGATCTCAAGGTTTCCAAGGTTACAGGATAAAAACAAGAGTTTGGTGAAATGTGAACAAAAATAATGTACATATTTTTCATTATAAGAAGCAGCGCAAACATAAAAAAACACATGGACTCTCTTACACCTTTTCTTCATATTGTTCCTTCCAAGCAAGGATGTATATCATTTTGACTTTAATACTGGTACCAACATTAATACTCCTGATTGATATTGATATTTATCAATACTCTTATTGATACGACAACATAATTTAGAGTAAACAATAAATAAATTACAAAATGTTAAAAGAGTCAACATTTTTTATTTTCACAGGGAGGATCAGAACAGAACAGAAGCTCTTACAATTAAATGATTCTCAGAACAGAAGATCATAAAAAAACATGCATAAACAGAGCAGTGGAGGCACTTCTCCTGTTTTTGTTAAGAAAAAGCAACAGATTTACTTTCTCAGGCTGCAGCTGAGACCTCTAGTGTCTCCAGTGGTCGAGAACGGTTATTCAGATGGCATTGAACAGGCCTGGACACAAACGTAGAGGAAGGACAGCTGGGAGTATGGGGGAAGCATGTCTGTCTCACTCCACCACTATAATTACGCGACGGTTAGGTAGACATTTAAAAATATGAATATATCATTTATCCAACATTTAACGGTACCCCAGGACTGTTAAAATTAGGATCTGGTACCAAATGATACCATTGCTCGTTTACATACGTACATACTTCCAAGTAAACGTGAAAATTGGCTCCCCTCCAACTTCTGCAGTGTAAAACATCCACACTGTAAACGTCAACACCTCCATGACTTGATCCACATCCGTTTTTGTTTTTTTTTCTCCTTTTTGGTGGATTTTAAAAGCAAAGAGCTACACAGATGATGATAGCGAGCAGCCATGTTTGTCTGCACTGTGAGAGAGTGCAGGGGGTGGGGAGAGGGAGAGACAAACGGCTTTTGAGTTTGATGGACATATCATCATTCAAACAATAAGCACGGGCCGTTACAAGACAGTTGGATGGGGTTTTTTCAGTCCTGTCAGTTCCACAGATGACTAAATTTTTTTAAATATTGAGTCAGAGCATTTCATTAAGAAGATTTTAAGCAATAGAATAAAAAAATGTTCCAGGCAAACATCATCCACCCTGCCTTGAAGCTTTTTGCTTTAGAGAATGTTAACAGAATTAATAACAACCTGAGCCTCCATGAACCAATATCATCCTTCTTTATTGGTTGGGGATTTCAGATGGCACCTTTCTTGTCACAGTCCTCACCTTCAGTCTGAATCTGATGCCCCCCGCATGGCCTTCACTAGACTATATGTTGGATTTAGCTTTGCTCTCCATTTTTAGCTTTGCTCTCACCTCAACGTTCAACATTTCCAACCTCGCCTGAGACCTGTTGCTGTGTCTTTATTCTCATCAGCAGCAGTCATGGTTCTGCTGGAGGCTGTACTTCAGAGTCCACTCTGACCTTTCTAAAGCAACATGTTAAAACAGTGGGCTGAATTGGAGGCAACTCATCAAGTCTCAAAGGGGAAAAGAAGCTGGCATGCAGCAATGTGTACCCACACTACATTCCTTCTTCTTTTCCCAAAGCAAATGCTGCATCGCTTTATTTGAAGGTGAAGATAATAAAGGGTTTAGTGTAAATGTAATGTGTGTGTGTGTGTGTGTGTGTGTGTGTGGTGGGGAGTATGCAGTTCTCATAAAGACAGGTGACACCTTTTAAAGTCATGAAATGTTTGGTGAATGATCTGTTTGATCCATATAAAAACACTGAGTGCAAAAACAGCTTCCAAAAATATGAAAAAAAATCAGGTTGGCTCTAAAATTGCTGAGAACTTACAAAAAGCGTATTTAGACATGTTCTGATTGTGAGAACTTTTCCATCTGCATGGTTCATGTGATTAACCGTAACCCCTGATCTTCTGTTTGGAAGAAAATTATCTATTTTACAGTGTTTTGACCATAAAGTGAGGAAAAAAACACCATTAATAAGATCACAAAAAAAAGAAATCGGTCATCAATCCTCATTGTGGAAATAAATAAAAGTGGGGATACGTGCAACCAGGCCAACATCATGCTGATTTATAAAGACCAACAGAAGGTTGGAGTTCATAAACTGAAAATTAGCAAAAGGGAAACTATTTGCATAAGAGTACAAAATCTATCACACTAATGAAGATCACTGCCATTCACGTGTTTCTTGCTTGAGGAGATCAAAACACTGCACTCTGTATGTGTTTAGAGCTTCTGGTTAAAGAAGCGTAAAGAGTATGCAAGTATGCGATTTTGGACGCAGCATATGTTTTTTAGAATTATACTAGCTGTGAAGCTACACGGTTTTCATCCCGAGTTTTGTCTATTTAATTCATTTTCCAGCAGGCAGGTTCTTTGGACTGGCATATTTTACGAACACTTGAGGAATCAAACCTTTATTTTTTTCTAACCAAGACCGAGTGCAACGGGATAATTAGAACGACATGACACATGTGGATACCTCTGCAGCATTAACACAATAGGTTGGCTATAATAGATGTAGCATTTGTTGTATTTGTTTTCTGTCGCAACATTTGCTCAACCTACTGTTGAGCATCTTCACAACAGCTAATAAAACCATTGTCTCCCACTAATTGTTCAGACTGCTCACGCTTTTATTTTTTTAA
The DNA here is from genome assembly GCA_023101725.1 of Atherinomorus stipes. Classification (NCBI taxonomy): domain Eukaryota; kingdom Metazoa; phylum Chordata; class Actinopteri; order Atheriniformes; family Atherinidae; genus Atherinomorus; species Atherinomorus stipes. The sequence continues at coordinate 881,373 of JALJCO010001078.1, forward strand.
ATTGTGATGAAGTGGGAAACTATTATTTTCTAATCAGCTTTGGAGTTTTTCCAAGTGTCATGACAGAATTTTCATAAAACATAGACCCCCAATAGAGCTTGGCTCTGATAGGATCCATGGGGTTTTGTTGTGTTTTAGTTACATCTTGTTTCCTGTTTTATTTTGTAGAGTTGTTCCCTTCTGGTATCTTTTCAGTTTATTTCCTGTTCCCGTCACACCTGGTTTCCTTTACTAATGTATACCACCTGCTCCTCGTTTGTGTTGCTCTCTGTACATACTCCTGGTTTTCCTTTATTCCTTGCCAGATCATTTGTCGTTTCCCCAGTGTCTTCTCATTGTTTCCCTGTCGTCTTGATTAGTTTTGGCTTTTGATCAATAAACCTACATTACTGTACCTGCCTGCTGTTTAAGTTGCTGCATTTGCGTCCTCCTCTTTCCTGCATCGGAACAAGTAGAGGTTACCAACTGAATTTCAGCATTTTCATGTAAAAATTTTTCAAATCTGCCTTGACCTTGAGGTGTTACAAACCCCTGTGATTTTAGTCTAAATCATTGTAAACCCAGAAATGTGATATCATATGAACAACTTGCGACTCTTATTGCTAGATGACTTAAAGGTTTAGGAGCATCTTTTCATCCCAATAATGTTTTTTTTTTTTTTTTTATGATAATCCCACATGCAAAACAGCAACATAGATCTGTACTAAAAGAGTTAAGGTGCTTTATTTCCCCTCATGCATTGTCACTTATTGAAGCCATTTGGCCTTTTACTGTCCTGCAACTAAATTACAGTATCATGCAAGAATTGAAAAAAAACAATTTATTTCAAAACTGCAGTTACTTGGCAAAGTTTTGACTAGCAGTTCTGTGAGATTATGTATCCCATTGATTATTAAGGGTGATTAAATCAAAGTTACGACTGGACGAAATTCTATAATTTCTTGGATATGGAACTTATTATGAATTGGGATATCATTAATAAGATTATAAAAACCTGGATGATGATTTCATGTATTGGCTTTGAATGAAATGGATAAGAACTGGATTGCTACAAATGCAGAAAGTCTCATTACAGTTGTGTTGAATTTGTTTACTTTCTCTCTAAAATGTCCTGAGATTACTTTTGTCATGTATGAATTGGGGAAATATAAGAGAACTTTTTTTGGCAGCAGTGACATATGTGTAAACTCAAACATACTTGTTATGGATGGGGTTTTAACCCTTTATTATTTCATTTTTTCTTCATCTCATCATCATTTGTACTTAAAAGGGTGCTAACCTTGTCACTGGGGGTGTTCCTTTTTGAAAGACATTTCTGTACCCTTCGGTCCTGGTCCATTTGTGTACTTTATCAAGTTGCATGAGTTAAAAAAAAAAAGGTACAATTAAACCAATCAGAAATTAGGATTAAAAGTCAATAAAATAGAGATTATGACAACAATCAAAGATGCTAAATGAATAATTATTATATAAATATCAGGCCAAACACATATATAATTATACATATAATTATTACTATGATTACTATGATTATTATGAAAATCATAATATAATAATTATAATTATACTACTGTTTAGAAGGAGTGCTAATAATAGTTATTGTACAAGCTATGCACATTTTTCAATGCTGCAGGTTCCCTTGGGTTGAAATGGTCCAAACTTGTACTTTATATTACTTTGAACCCATTTTCATAGTGTATAGGTACACTTCTGGCCTCATAAAGACCAATATTGTATTTTTGAGAGAACATTTGTAAAAAATTCACCTACAGGTACAAAAATGTTCCTGTCTCGTACCTCTGTTTTTAAGAGTGTACTTCCTGTCACTAAAATACTGGTGATTAGGGATGCAAATTACATTACATGAGGTACAGGAACATATTACATAATGTTTGAGTTCCACACACTTTCTCTGCACCTCTATAATTACAACAGGGGTGTACATAGAAACTAGTGTCTGGCAAGTAAGGCTTGACGAGTTAAATGTTAATGGCTGTGATGTCTTTTATTAATCTGTCAGTGAGTCTTCTCACTATTTAGACACTCTCCCAAAGGTATTATTAGTATATATATATATATATATATATATATATATATATATATATATATAAAGCACAGTATATATAAAGCACAGTCAGATTTGATACATGTACTGTAATCTAAATTGCTCTAGAAGTAGGAGGGAGAAGCCTCAGCTTCTACTCCTGTGAGTGGGCGATAAAAAGTTGTTGATTACTGAAAACACAGCCTTGAGACTGTAGCCAGTGTGTGTCCCAAAGAGCCTGAAAAAGGCATTTATGTTTTCCCCGGCCAGAATCAATCACTGTTGTTGTGATGCTTGTCATTATTGTCAATAACCAGGAACTGCATCCTTTACATTCAAATGACTTATTTTGCTTTCTGCACAGCTTTAACTTTGACTGCTGAGAGACAATTAAAAGTAGCAACCAGAGCACACAGTGCAAAGAAGATCACCAAGTAATCGTCCTAATGATGCCGGAATTTTACAATTTGACATCCTTTACAGAGAATGGGAACTTAACTAGATCCATTCTTTTGTGGGATTTTGTGACACTAGGCCAGTTATTAAAGCAGTCCACTGCTTTAATAACTGGAGTTAAACCACACTGGGGGGGGCGGTTATCTGTGTGGTGGTGTTCAGATGTGTCTGCTCAATTCCAACAGCACACTACAAAGTTTAAGTTCTTATCAGCAATCACCGTCTTCAATAAATAATGTACTGTATCATTGATTAAATTTTTCTGATTTTACCTTCACAGTATGTTACAAGCCTTCAGCTGCAACATTTACCATCCTACTGTACTCTTCCTTCGAATGACATGCTACAAAAAAAAAATCCCATAAAGCTGATGAAGCACCGTCAAATGTTAGCACAGCTATTTCAACAGAGAATGTATTGTTGTGCAGAGATTAAGACTAGGGATGTCCATTCCCCTGAGCTGGGTGTGTATACCCGTATTGAATTTCCATATAGATTGCCTGTCCATCATTTCCATTTTGATATAGCAAGACAGGCTGGGATGATAGGATACACTGAGAAAAGTGCAAAGATTGGAGAGACTTAGGGAACAATATGTGTTAGTATGTGAATAAGGGAAAATAGAAAGAGGGAGGAGCAGGGTGCAAGCACAGGCTGTAATATCTGCTCAGAGCTGAAACTGCAGATGCATATTACATGCTGTACTTTAGATTTTCTGCCTGGCTCTACAAAGAGAGCGAGAAAACAGCACTTAGCGTGCTCAGCTTCTAAAACGTACTGTGACACATTACAAAGTGGAAAAACCTTAAAGAGCAGCATGATGGCTCCAAGGACGCTGAATTTGTAACTATTGATTTTAATCTTCAAGTGAATGAGAAAGTCTTTTTTTTACAGCCAAAGTGAAATTTGAACTCCCCTGACTTTTGTGACAAATGGCACTTCTACTGTTGTGTGTATTTTTCTCGTTATTTATCTGTGATGGATGTTTTAGGGAAAGCTGGATGCTGTGCTAGAAGTTGGGGGCCAAGTTTAAAAAAAACATAAGCAGCATGTGTTTGTGTTTCATCTGGCTTCCTCATGAGTTTGTGTCTTTGGGCGCACAGAGCATGCACACTAGCAGCCCTGCCTAGCCAAACTGAAAGGGAAACACACTTTTAAGACATCCTTCAGCCAAATGTTTTGAGTCCCCACATGGTTTGGAAACAACTATTTAATTATTTGTGTTCAGTTCTGTCCAAATGTTACGGGACAGAATAAATCTGGTGCTGATAGCAAAAAGGAAAAAAAAAATCTTTAGGTTTTGCCAATGCTTTCCAGCTTCTGACTGAAAGGTGTCACTAAATAGTGATGCATTTTTGCAGTTTTCTTAACTATCTTGTTATTTTAAAGACACACAACGTAACTTTTAGACCTGAAAAATATATATTTCTGACTCGTGATAACACAGCAACATTTTTCAAAAAAAAAAATTGACTGCATCTGTCCCTTACCAAAAACCTTTTTCAAATTGCATATGTGCCTTCATTTCAACGCCCGGATACTGGATGTTTACTTGCTTGATTTGGGTTATTGTATGTGAGAATGAGGGCACATTCAGAAAGCATAGTCCGTGAGTCTCGGTCCTTTTGGGGGACTTGGTTCGGTTGGGGGCGGGGGTGGTCTTCCGGACCGAGATCGCGTTCACGTTGCACTATTGCCAAAGAGCCAAACGGGCCAAAAATGAGAATCTCAGGTGGTGCTGCTATCGGATTCACCGTAGGCGAGGACAAGACGCACATACAAGAAGGTTCTCACAACTTCTGTTTCCTCCACTAAGCGACATTAATTTTGTTTGCGGAGCTGGATATGCTTTCATCAGATCAAATATCGATTAAAGCTTTTACTTCCTCGTAACTCCACATCTGACCACGAGCCATCTTTATAAGTACTGCAGTCCCACATGTGTATTTGTTGTCGTAGCATTTACCCACGTTGTCCAACGTTTGACCCACAATGCCAAAGCAATTTGTAGTCCACTTCCTGTCTTTGGTTCGCTTGAATCAGACTGAGACCTGCGTTTGCAGGCGGACCGAGTTCGGTTGTTTGTTCCGGATCAGAGTCCATTTGCGCATTCACAACTCCCCTAAACGAAGCGGATTTTCCGAGTAAACGGACTCTGATTCGAATCAAAAAAGCTTTGTGAATGCACCCTGAAGCTCATAAATGCTCCATTCACTTGTTGTCAAATAGAACTTTACGGAGTGGGAAGGGTTGTTTGTCTTGACAATGACCGTGGCAAATTCTGGTTATTATGAGTGCATTGAGAGAGTTGTGGCGTTGTAGTTGCTTTATCAGTCAGAAAACCGCAGATGCCAGCCTGTTTGCGTGGGTCCACTTGCACTTGGGCCCATCCACTGGAATATTTCCCATCATGCTTTGTGGCTCTCCCTGATCCATTCTGCTACACTGTGAGTTAGGTGTTTATGTGACCGTTTGACTTTCTCCCACAGTATCACCCAAGTATGATTATATTTCAGAAAATGCAGCTAAAAACTATCATACCGTTATTCAAGAAATTGCATTTAGCTCTTGGGTGTTGGAGAAAGCCGGTAAGCTGCATGCTGCGGCAGTCCTTGTTGGGCCAGGGCCCCTGTGCAGCTATACCGGCCACACCGCCAATAGTTGCGCTTCCGAGTTTGACTGTTTAATGGCTCAATGACTTTTCATTACCAGTGTGTACAGGTAGAATATCATTCGAACGGTTTATTGGAGCAACCTGCCACTGATCTGGACACTGACTGGCTCTGAATTTTGTAATGTATGCACGAATGTTTGTATATGATTTTTTTGTAAGAAATCACATAAACCATTTGTGAGAGCAGCTCGAATGGCTTCATATACTTCAGACTCGTATCAAAATCAGTTTAGAAAGGCATTCAGAAGGTGTTTGTGAGCTTTGTGCTCTATTCAAGTTCTGTACATTATCCAGTAATTGAAGGCTACTTCTGTATGATGTCCTTTGGATTCAAGTAGACGTCCCTGAGGAGCAGAGGCCTACAGTCAGCAGTCCTGACCCAGTGAGGGGAAATACATTGTTGTGCCCACAGTACAGCTTATTTTAAGAGTGATTGGTGCATGTGTTATTTACGATTTTTGTTAATAGCTGAAGACTCCAGAGTCCAGAAACAATGATGGAAAATGAGACAAAATTCATATATAGAGTCCTGCAATCCCTACATCTGTATACATAGTTACTTAGACACTTATATTTATGTGTGACAATGATTTGAGAGCACTTGTAACAATTATGACTGCCCAACCTTGTAGATCTTTAACAAGCACAGATGTTACACATCTGAACAGCTGAGTTAGATGTCTGCATTACAGATGATCTGAGCATGAGGAGGACTTACATAACACCCGGTGCCAGTAAAACGGATTCTCAAGTGATGTTCGCAGCAGCTCTCTCACTTTGCCAGAGTAAATGCTATGAGCTGAGCTCAAAGAATCACCTGATCAGTTGGATCTAGAATTTAAAGCTGTTCTGTCAGAGCCCCGTCAAGGCTGAAGCTGTATCTGGTTCCAGTGTGAAGGATAAGGAGTGAAATTGTATTAGAGAAGTCTGCTTGGTTTTATTGTGTTTTTCCTCCGTTAAAGAAGATGGGGTTTTGAATGAAACTGAGTTAAACTTACTGAGATGATTAAGATTCCAAAGATACTGCAGGTTTATGGCAGGGATCAAACTGTACATGTACATGTAGGCTGTTGGGATTTCCTCAGTACTGAAGACTGCTGTCTTCTATGTGCCTTTCAAGCTGGCACTTATCCCAAACGTTGCACTAGTGCCAATCGGTTAAAGTTGGCACTACAACGACTAAGTGGTCTCACCTCACACACAGAGCTTTTTGACCATTCAGAGACACTATAGTGTCATGGTGACGTCAATATGACTATGGAAATGGATTTGAACCTGCAATAATGTCATATAATTTGCTCATTCCACGAAAATGAAAAACGAATATGCTTGTATTATAGTATTTGTAAACCAATAAAAACAATGCTCTTTAAAATTTGATCAAACTTTTTATTAGGAATGACCTGTATTGTTGGTCTACCGATATTATTGGCCGATAATGGCTTTAAAATGTGACATTGGAAAATATCAATATCGTTTTTTTGTTTGTTTGTTTTTTAACCGATATTTTTAGAAATGAAAGATTGCGAGATCTTGTTGTTCTGTCACGAAATCTCATGAGACGTTCCATTAGCACGAGCCCAGCATGTACTGTAGGAAAGTCCCTGTTATTCTGGAAGAACTTCATATCCCAGCATTCCTTTTAGAGTCACGTGACTACGGTGCAGCTGCTGCTGCTAAAGACTGACTTGCTTCGAAGCTGCTGATAATATGTCTGGTTTTAAGTTGTTGGTTAAATTACTAAGTTGTCAGAAACAATATTAGACACATGTTGGCTAATACTTGCTAATATCTGATAAATATAGCAGCCAGATGTCCAAAATGAACTCCTTGACTGAGTTGAGGCTATTTTGGGATCTTTGCTCTTGGAGAAGAATATTGTTGTATTTCTCAAAATATGACAGATACAACCTTACAGTTGTCTGCATTTATCAGTATCGGTTGATATCGGAAATTAATTGTTGGACAATGTCAGAAACAGGTAAAATACAATAAAATAAAATAAAAGCAAATATTGAACATCCCTACTTTTTATCATATACCTTTGATTTTAATACATGCTGCACCTAACCCTCCAAAAGTACCTCAAATATAACAAGTGTTTTTATTTGCTTTAAGTTAACTTTGATGTTTTGAACCACATCATAGATTTTTTCTTCTTTATAAAAATAAAAACAGCCCAAGCAGGAAAGAGACCAATCAATATATAATACAACAAATTGTTTGAGCGATGCATTTATCTTTCAGCAGTTTTCTTTCTTTTACATTTTAATATGGGAAGTAAATTCAATAAAACCTCATTTAGACGGAAGCTTCTAATAATGGCTGAACCACTTTTCACCTTGATACTGAATGTAAAACATGTGAGTTGCATATGTCATTGAAGAGAGGACACATCTCCAGAACCAAGAGATTAAGTACGCAGCATTGACCCTCTATCACCCCAATTATTTCACACATTAATCCCATCACTGCTCTTGCTGGAAATCTTTCTTAATGTTTACTCACATGAAAACCATGCTAATGTCTGGCTGTGGAAATGGCGTTTTGATTGTTTCTCCCATGATAACATTAGTAAGGACACAAGGGAGGGATGTTTCCACTAAATATACTGTAGGCCCAGATACAATTTAATTGAACTTTTCATATGGTTGCTTACAGTGTGTGATGAACATGACTCTCAGAGCAGACATGTCCTCTCTGTGTAATTATTTCACTTGGATAGAAAAAAAAAGGGACATCTGTACGTCATGCTACTCAAACTCCCCGTTGACGGGACGGTTGCTGCGTTACACCCAGAAAGCAATGACAAGTGAGTGAACATGATGTGCCCAAGGTTAAAAAGTCATCCAAGCATTAACTCTTAAAAGGCCATCTATCCCACTATCTGACTCACATCCCTCTCATCAGTCAACAAGAAGACATTTTTAGACCAAAAATAAGAGAGTGTTTCAGAGTGCAGTGTTCTGGCTCCCAAATACTTCACAGCCAGATCAAAATCTTATCTTGGAGGTCAGATAATTGTTAACATCCCCTCTCTAACTCCCTCAGGGTCAATCCTCAGCAAAGCCTTTGGAAAATGAACTCTCTTTGTCTGACAAACAGCCAGAGAGATGGATGATGAGTGGTAAAAGCACATGTGAGTATACAGGAGCAGTTTGCATCTTTGTAAATGTTTTTACATAAACTAAACTTCATTGTTAATCACTGCTAGAATACTTGTGTATTTGGGTGATAGATTTGTTGATAAAAGGCTTCTCTGCCTTTGTCTTTAACATAAAACAGAGCTTGGGATCCTTGAAAAGAAGGTGGAGTGAGCTCAAAGAGCTTAAAAAAAACCTTTTGGACTACAAACACTGTAACATTCATTGTGTGACAGTCAATGGTCATGTCACTATATCTCCAGCTGATCATATGCCCTGGCTACTTGGCCAAGGAGGTATCCCTTTGACCGAATGGTTAGCGCATGACTCTCACCTGGTAGTCTGGGGATCGAGTCCCGCCTGCACCCTCCTTTGTCCTGCCACAAAAGCAACTTCCTAAAATTTCTGACATCTTAAATGATTCACTGATAAATATAAAGCAATAGATAAACATAAATAAAGATTAAATGAACTTGACCATGCTGGTCGACGACCATTTAAATGAATTTACTGAAACTTAAATGCCACTGCCTCTGAGCAGCAGATGTTAAGTTGTTCCTGTTGATCAGATTTGACCCATGTATATAGAAAAAAAGATGAATCGTCCCTCCTGTGCTCGTCTTTATTGAATCCCCTTGTGATTTATCTTCTTCTGCAGAAAACACTTGATTCCTGCCTTGAAGATAAAGCTAATCCCATCAGTGCATCTGAGCCTGCATCCTGTTAAATAAGCTCTGCTGTGTTTACACTTTAGAAGTGTTTCTTGATTAATTTGTCAGTTTGAGTTGGAAAAATGCAAGTGGTATATACAGTAAGACATGGTTTTCCTTTTCTTTGCAATATTTCAGCCACATGTATCATGTGAATCATTCTTGTCAGAAAAAGACAGTCTCTTTCAAACAAAAACCACCTGCAGATTCCTTGTCCCAGCTTCATGATAAATTTGAGATTACAGAAGGGTCAGAGTGGTCTTTTCTTTTGAACGTTAAAGTCAGAGCTGTAGTATTTACTGACAAGATACAGATAGATAGACACAAACACTTGCACCTATTTTAAAAATTTAGTTTAAGTGTATTTTACTGGCTGATACAACTATTTCTTTTTCAGTGGGGACAACTATAAATAGATTCTGGGTACAGTAGAAAATGAGATTGACTTAGTTAACCAATGTCCTTTACCAACAAATGGAATTGGAAAAAATAAAAGGTCTCATATTGTGAAAATGTACATCAAATTCCTCTTGCTCAAATAATATGATAACAGCCTCTGAATACAGGATGGAGATTGGTTATTATTTGTAGTCTAAATCTCTCAATTCTAATGTGTGTAATGTGTGTTTGTTTGTTTTGTTTGTTTTTACAAACTACGGTGTTCTTTTGCAATAAAAAGTTTTTTATCACGTGTTTCCACATATCCCCACACAATACGTTATATATGGAGCAACCAGGAGTTAGATAAAATAAAGTAATTTATGACACAGAGCACTTTAATACAGTATTGCAATATTTCCAATTCAATTTAGGGTCTTTACTAAGTTCTAAAACTTATCACCAATGAATGAAAATCATAGATCTCCAATCTGTACCTAAGGTCCCGAGAAGTGCAAAGATTTCTTCTTGTGTCAAATTGTGGAACGGTCCTGACCCCACAAAAAACAGCTTTACTTTGAAATAATTGAATATAACGTATACATTTATTTATTCACGTTTTTTTCCTGTTTCTGTGTTTTCAAAGAGCTAAATCAGCTATAAACTCTAGTCTGCCTATCCTTTTGGTTTTCCACTTATTTTCTGTATTTTTTACATGTTTTATTTTTTTTTACTATACTAAATAAAGAATAAGTCACATTTGTCACACTGTCTCACAAATTGTGACTAAATAATTGTAGTTTGGAGCTCTGTCTTGGCAGGTCCCTCTCTGTTGTGCCCCACCCCTACCTCCAAAACTCCACTTTTACAGGTGATTGTCATGCATATACAGAATGCCAAGTTAGGGAGCAGAAGTGAAGGAGGCAGAAGTAACTAACATTAAAGATTCCTTTTTTTTTTTTTTGCCCCCTACTTCATTGAGGGACATTGGATCCTAACAAAGCTTTTCTGTTTCACATATTACTAGCTGCATTTGCATGGAGACTTTTTTTTCCCTTTTGGAATGAAATCATTCTGACTGAGGATTTCCAGGCAGCTGTTTACATGGACACTAATTCATTCTGATCTGGTTTGTACATGCGCTAACATCTAAGCAGAATGGTTCTGTCAGACATGTGCAGTATGATGTTACATCATGTTATGTATTAAAGACGAAGGTCTACAAACTGATCATCACGGTTGTTGTGGTTTCTGCAAGACTTTAATCAAACAGCAGCTGATACTCACGCGCTCCTACTGCAAACAACGAAGAGAAAAAGGCGCAGAGACAGAGTTTGAATTTAAAAAAAAACTTCCTGCTACCGTCCAGGGAATTTGCTTGTTTGCCGTCGTCTTCCAAAGTGAGGAAAAGTCACTGGTTGCACATTTGTCAGCGTGCACTGTAAGAACGCAACCTCTTAACTTTCTGATTCAGCATTTATTTTATACCACGATCAGTTTGGGAAAAGAAATATTCTACCACTGTGAAACCAAATGAAAATTATTTCAGTTCGGCACTTTTCATTCGGAAAGAGGTGTTTACATGGATCATTTTCATTCCGATAGAGATTTTGAACCGACAGCAATCATATATTTAGCTCCATAAACGCAGCTACTGTCAGCTCTTAGTGATGGTTTCAGCAAATATGATAAAGTGACTTCACATTTCTCTTTACTTCCTCTCCACTATGATGACAAAGTACCTACTATTCTTTCTGTGTTTGAGGACAGAGATGAAACACAAACACAGTCTGGTTATGCTGAGAAGGAGCGCTTTACCACTGTGCCCATGGGGACAGACAAGCTGGTGTGTTGGTTTGCAAATAGAAAAGTCACATAAAGGTCAATGCCAGACTGCACCTTCTAGAGAGAATACATCAAGGATACGTTGCTGACAAACCGAGGAGAGATATCAGTGTTTGGATGAACTGTGTGAACTTTTCTTCTTCCTGTTCTAAAAGAAACTCCTGCACGTTGCTGTATTAAACCTGCTTTTGGAAACTATATTATAATGACACAAAACCGACATTAATCTCTTCATTTGTCTTATTTCTCGTTGGACTCTGAGTAGCTGAAAAGGTCAGGGCTCCAACAAGCAATTTAATTATGGAAAAGATGCTGCACAGTAAATGCTGCCGAGTCTTCTCGAGTACGTTTCTAACCAGGCATCATTTAAAGAGGGTTTATAAATAGGGATTTATTGTATAATTAATTGTGGAAAAGAATTAATGTTTTAAAGGCTAGATTAAAGATCAGGTCAGTTATAAAAGCAATTTTCCATCCTGTAAAAAAAATTAACTGCCCAAGAATGTCTTGATAAATTAAAACAGGGCATCAGACCTCAGTTATGAATCGTAGCAAGTCATTTAGAGTAATTTTGTTCGTGGTAAGCTGCATGTTTGTAGGTCATGGCTGTTTAAAAAGGTTTGTAAATCATCAGGAAACTGATCAAAAAAAGAAGAAAAAGATCATTTAAGTCTGTTGTTGTATCTTATCCATTTTTTCCACAGTTAGTCATCCAGACCCAGACTGAGCTGGATAAATATCCCTCCCCTGGTCTTGTCATGTTCACACTTGAGAGCAGAAGACAGCTCCGTGGTCATCAAACAATAAGTCACAGAATTTGTTTTTCAAGTGCTGATAAAGACAAAAATTCTGCCATATGAATTGTTGTTTTAACGAGGCTATAACCTGTAAGACAGTGGGTTGTTTTCCACATACTGTGTGGGATTAAAAAGATGATAATTTATGCTGATTTACAACCGAAATGCAACAGGACTTTTTGTTTTCGCTGTGCCCACAATCATCTGCTTGCAGTGTCGTTCACTACCTTCTATGATACCCTTTACAAAAAAGTAAGGATGCAAACTGTGCAAAATGTTAGTAAAATCTGTATGCAGTGATTTATAAATCTTCATGTTTAATAGTTAAAGTTATACCGTGTAACTTTTGGCTACTATGGAACTAAACCTGTAACTTCCCACAGGCACTACAACTGTCTCAAAATTAAACAGTCTCAGTCTGTATTTTGGAAAAGTGTTGCAGACCACTTTGAAAAGCTGATTTTTAAGTCATCAAGCCATTAATCAAAGTGCTCCAGGTTACATGATCCAATGAGGGACGAGCCGCTCCTTAGAAGTTACAATGGCTGGTTTTTGAGAATGGCAGCCCCTTGGCGCAACGACATGGGTCAAGAGCTCTACATTGACCACAGAAATCAGCTATAGTGACTTATATTAATAATAATGTTAAAATATAATGTATGATAATATTTGGCTAACATTGGGTTCAAAAGTTACACGGTATCACTTTAAGGGACAAAAAAGAAAAATGTTAAACCAAAGAAATGTTCTTTTAGGTGATTTTTTTTTTTTTTTATCCAGAGCAACATACATGTTAAAAGGACATTGCAAGGACTTAGTATTCTGTTGAAGAAGACTTTGACATATAGTCTGGGGAAATTAAGGTTTGTGCCAGTAAATTTCTAACTGAGAGGACCACTCTACCACCCTACACATCAGCTAATCCAATGCCATCAAACAGCTTTAAGTGTGGACCGGAAAAACAAAAGACTGTTTGGAAATCATTTTAGGTACGATTAGCTGAAACGACACCAGGCCAATAACAGGAGTGGGCTTAAAAAAGCTTTACAGAGCAATTAAGTAAAGATGGAGAGGGGCTATTCAATGAAAAGCGTTAAATTTTAAATTTGTCAACAACTTATGGGAGTTTTGGGATTTAAACGTCTGCTGTGCAGAGATGTCTCAAGATGAAAAAGACTGGGCTGAAAACGTATATATCGATGGTTATTATCTTCCTGTCTGAGCCTTTATGGGGCCCCGGGCAGAATTTTATTAAATGCGGCTTTGGTTTTAAACCTTAATGGGGGTAAGCAAATTTTAGAAATGGTCTAAGATTATTCTGTACTTATTAAGATTCAGTGTGATCTCAATGTGTGGCATACTGCATTTACATTTAAAAGCAAGAGAAAACATCAACACACAATTAGAGTTAACAAGTTTAAAGGCATTTGCCACCTCTGTGTGAAACTGAGCCTCCCCTCGCAGTCCCCTGAGTTGGACAAGTGGGCAGAAGCGTTTTCTTGCCAACCCAGCCATTCTCTGAATCTGGCAGCGCTGACTAGCTTAGCTTAGCTTAGCTTAGCTTAGCTTAGTGTAGTGGCTGAGATTTTTTTTTCGATAACGTTTTATGACCTGCACATTCTAATCGAGTACAAACGAGAAGCCGATTTCACATCAAAGGACTGACTAGGTGGCATTCAATAGGGGAACTATACGCCGTGGAAGTACAGGCGAATCACAGGTGAAGCACCGTGGATAGTAGCAAAGGCAGCACATAGCATCCCCAACTTCCACAAACAGGGCTAGTACTATCTGTGCTGCCTGTGATTCACCTGTACTTCCGCGGCATATAGTTCCGCTATTGAATGGCGCCTAGTCAGTCCTTTGATGTGAAGTTGGCTTGTCATGGCTGATACAGTTAAAATACAGTTAAGACACTTTTGTTGTTGTTGTTTTTTTGAAAGCCAACGCAGAGCACATATAAAACCACAGACAGCAAAAACACACAACTATACCATGCAAAGAAATATCTTCACAAAAGGGATCCTGTATTCCTTCTTAGTATTAGTCTTCTCTTGGCCTGAGCGTATGTAGGATAAACTACGGTGAGATGGAAAAAATGATCTGTGGTCTGATAATCGAGACTAACATATGATCCACCATTATCTGAAATTAACAGGAAATGAACACTTTTCTCAGAAGGAAGATTAAAACAAGCATCTGTATAATGATGAAATGATTAACATGTACATCAGTGAAGGCACCATTAATGCTAAATTTGACATAAAAGTTTTGAGCAACATATACAGCCATCCTCTTCTTTTTATTTTCTTATTTGGATCCTGTGAGAAAAACAATCCAAATTTTATTTTGACATTGATGTGCCTTACTCTTTGGAATCTAATATGTGGTTTCCCAACTATTTCTGAAAGCAGTGTATAATAATAGAGAGAGAGGAGATTTTGGACATATTCCAGTCATTCATGCATTATTACAGGGGATCATTGAGTACAGAATTTTCCCAATATACAATGTGCATTTTGGTAGCTACTGTCAGTACAGTTTAGTAGCAGTTACATTAGATCACAGTGAGGGGTGTTTATGCATTCAATTTCTGCTGCACTGCAGCAAAAAAATTTCACGTAGCTTTTCAATCTTTACTTAGTTTCTTGCTGGATTTACTAATTTTGTCTGATCTGATGTTTACTCATGGCAACATGAGCAGACTTCCACCAGTAAAGGCTTAAAGATACCATTGCTCCGATATGCCACTCTCTGATTAATCCTAACACATAAAAGGCAGTAAAGTGTGAAAATGTGTTCCATCCTGCATGCTCACCTGTTTTCCTTTTGAGTGCAGTTTTCCACCAGACTGTGTTTCAACGTGTGCTGTGGAGTGATACGAAGAAACTACTCCTGAAACATGTTGGGAGGAGATTGCAGACAGTGAAAAACAAAGCATCATTCATTCAACTTCCAGTCTCAATTTGTCGCGTAAGCGCACAGACAAAAACAAGAAATGCAACAGACTGTAAAAGTGAATTTTGAAACCTGTGAGATACTGAATTGGTGTGTTAGATGCAGCAGCTGCTGATCCCAATTAACAGACTGTTTTGGCATAGCACTGAGGAACATCAGGAAGTAGGTAAGAGATTGTGTGTGTTTGTGTGTGTGTGTGAGAGAGAGAGAGTCTGGTGACCTCATGCAGTGTAGAGATCCATTATTCACATTAAGCTCCCTTTTAAAAAGCAAATGCGATTCTCTTGAAGAAAAATGGGATTATTCATTCATTGCAAATTCATTCAAAATTCAACAAAAGCTGCTGACCCACAGCGCACAGCTCTGCTTTTGGGGGCTTCCTTGGAGAAATTCAAGCTGATTTTGTTCTTGTTCCACATGTAGTCTCATCCTTAAAGGGGGAACACTGTTCCGTAAAATGCTTTTTTGCCGCCTGAATGTGCATCAATCTCATATCAGGGAGTTTGCAGGTTGATGGCGATATGATTTTGCACGTGATTACCTTTGGCTTTTTGAGCAAGAGCCCAGACAGGAGAGTGGCCTATCACTGCAGATCAAGAAGAAGCAGTAAGGGGTGGTCTTCACTGATGCTTGAGTGTTGGTGGCTGATAAGGTGACACGTAGTGGCGCCTGCAGGAGCTTCCACTCTGCTTTCTCTTTCCTTTATACACACACACTTGCACCAACACGACAACCACAACTGCACTCAGTGTTCCCGCTTATCTCTGAAGAACGAGAGGCCTCTCCCCACCCACACAATCGTTTTGCTTTTCCCTTCTTTTTATCTCCCCAACAGTCATTTATTTGGGAGATGGAATCAGAGCAGCTCCCATCGTAAATATGCTGCTGCAGACGTATGAAAAGATGAAGAACAGAACTGGTGAAGCTACTGGGGGCTCTGGGGGTGAGAAAGGGGGTCAAACCTAGAGATAACCTGGAGCAAAAGTGTAAAATTAGGGATTGAGGGAATAGGGAAATAAGTAGATTTTTCTCCATTACTTTTTTTTTTTTTTTTAAATTGACATTTTCAATGAAAAGGGTGAGGCATGCAGTGAGAAAAAAAAACGGTTAAAGAAGAAAGCAGTAGGATAATAAGAGCAGAGCTGTAGGATTAAATCTCAGTTAAAGAGGCTGACACAGACACACTCAAGAGTGAAAAAGGGGTATAATAATGGAGTCACACCTGAGAATGATGGCAAAGGAGAGAAGATACAATGCTGACTCTGTCTGTCGGTTCACACATGTCAAAGATGTGAAGATGTTCAGCAAGGAAGCTTCTATAAAAGGAATGAGCTTTGTCTTGTATATACAGTCCAGATTTGAATCAGAGTTGGTTGTCATTTGTAGTTTTAAGCAGCGTAACCTCTGTTTGAGGTTCTGAAGGACAGATGAAATCTCACACTCTCGTCACTTTCTGATTGGCGGATGCTTTAGAATGAAGAAGGCCAGCGGAAGCTCTGCAGAGCGCTGAGCCAAGGCCTCAGCCTTCACGTCCCTCAAATCTTTTTTTGTGAAATGGCAAATTTCTAAAAGCACTCTGATTTACTATTATTTACAGTATTTGTGCAGATAATTTCACATCGGTTATGTCAGTCTAAAAAACTGAAATAACTGACTAACCTGACCAAAAACAAAGTTTTTACACCTTGTTGCACAAACAAAGTGTTGCATGTTAACTGGTTTCCTTTAAATGCTGTGGTTTGAAAGTTTTCTTACTTTTGCAGAGAAACATCCAGTTCCCAATTAGTTAAACCTGACAAAAAGTCTTCTCAGCATTAATGCTGGGCTTTACTAATTGGGAAAGAATTCACATTTGGCATCCACAAAAACTGTACAATTATGTAGGTCTTGTAAAAGGCCCAACAAATTTTGTGTTTTTTTTCTAAATTCCCGTGACATTTGGTGAGGTTAATTACCAAAAAATAATTACAGTCATCCACCAAAACTGTGATATGTTAGAAAAAAAATTAGTCATGTTAGTATGCACTGGACTTATTTTCTCTGGCTCATACTGGATGAAAACCTTTGTGTTTGATCTATCGCATTCATGGTCAGAGATGACTCATGCTCTGAATGTATGTGGAGATGCGTTCAGTTGGAATTGAAAATGCCTAAACTCTTCAGATCAGAGCACTTTTCCAAATACAGCTTTACATGTGCCTTTCTTCATCCAGAGCATAGTTGGTTTAGAATGAGAAGTCAAAATTCGGTCACAACCTCAGGAAGAAACACCTTTTAGTTGGAGGATAACCTCCCCAGATTATTAATCTCATCTCAAGTATCTCAATGTAAAGTTGGTTAGCAAACATCCCAGTTACGCTTGTTTTATTTCTTTTAAATACACCAGCTTTTTACTTTAGCTTTACTTGTTTATTTGACAGGACCATAACAAATTAAACCAAAACATACAAACAACAAAAAAAAGGCAAAGGAGCATCTCTGAATGTGCCAGATATAACAAAGGGCTAGTTTCCATATAGTCCCTGGCCAGGTCTTAAAAAGGCTCTCTGGAAACAGAAAAATTGTGAAGGAAACAACTATCCATCAATCTAACAATACTAAGGAGGTAATGTAATTGCTGGTGTTTGTTTGTCTGTTAGTTAGCTAAATAACTCAAAAAGGTATTGACAGATTTGGATTAAATTTTAAGGGAATGTTAATAACGGTACAAGGAAAAGCTGATTGATTTTTTTTCTGTTGATCCGGATCACCGTCTGGTTTCAGGAACGTTTTAAAGGATTCTTTATCATTGTGAGTATGGCCATGAGGGGAACTGGGCTGCTTGGCAGCCGTCTGTGCTGTCCAAGCTCTTTTCTAGTAATTAATGACTTCAATAAGAAAATTAACCAAACCTTGACTCAAGGGAGGGGTTCACCCAAAGCAGTGGAGCAAGACAAAATTGTTTAATCAGTTTTCTAAAATGACTGAAGATCAATTGAAATGGACTCCATTTAATCCTCAAAACCATATTTACCGTTACAAATGTCTCCTTTCTTTCTTTTTTTTCCCCCCGTTTTTTTTTTTTTTTTTGGAGTTACATAGTGAAAGATTGTATGACCGATGTGAAGGTTGTTGATAGAACTTAGTGGATGGATCCAAGGATTTTTCTTTTCTTCATGTAGATATCTTTTTATTTAAGAGAGCTACTAAAATGAAAATCAGTCACCTTCATACATATTCAAATTTCTTGTTATCTGAATCACTCACTAAAAAGCATGGAAACGCTTATTATTAATATGTTTTGGGCAACTTTGTTAGCCTCTCCTCTCCCTCTGGTGTTTCTTTAAAACATTGTATCACCATTAAAGTTACCGTATTGGCACCACCGTTCCTCTCAGTGAAACACTGAAGTCTTTTTAAGTTCATTCTACTCGGATCTTATCAAAAAAGTTTTATGCACCTAATTTCAAGGGCAAAAATTTGGGCATTAATTATCCTCATGTTTATTTTTTGCTTGAACAGCGATGGTGGAATCATGCTATTATGCAGTCTGTGAGCAGCTCTACTGTAGATGAAAGGAAGACACATTCACTTGTCACAGGATTGGATGATGAGCCAAGGTCACCGTTTTAGTTTCTATCCCTTGTAATTCATAATAGTGGCAATAAAAAAGCCCTAATGTCAGAGAAAGTATGTTGAAATAATCCATTTCTTAGTATCGTAGGAGTTGGCTTTTGTTCCACGCAGATGAGCGGATGATTCATTTGATTACTCACTGCTTAAACAATGTAATTAACTGTTCTTGTAGTTTACAGGTGCTATATATAAAATGAGTAACAACAGGGGAGCACAGGAGGGAAATATGTTGCAAACAATTTGCAAACTGTTTTCCGGAAGATTATTTACAGACTAACACTGTTTTGTAAGAAATATGCACAGTGAAAATGTGCTGTGTGTGCTTCAACTTTATTTGATTTCGTGAGAATATGTGCAAGTTAGCTCTTCATCATGGCAAGGATTCAGATAAAGATTTTTCTGGACAGCTGATAGAAAATTCATATATTCAGGATTTATTTTCTTAATGACGTAGTCTCTATGAGAAAAAATAAAAATGGAAAAAGCCACCCGAAGCAAAGACACCCCCATATGAAGCTATGAAACAGCCACCTTGCAATTATTAAAATCTTCATCATAAAATGTGTAGAGTGGTCCTATTATACAGAACTAAATACCCTGTTATAAACATTTAAATACAGGCCTTTACTTACAGACATTAAAGCGTCTCAGATACATTTTTTTTCAAATAATAAATATGGCCCCACTTTAAAAAAAAAAAACCCAAAAAACAGCAGTGTTGTTCTTGCTTATGTTTGTGAGTCATAACTATTTAATGAGCCACGTTCAATTGTAATAGCTTGAGGCCAACCAAAGTCACATATCAGATTATGTTTAATATTTCATTAGTGCTGTCTCACCACCAGAAGTCTGAACACAAAATACAGAGAAGTTTAGACTGTGGATGCCACTGCGATGATGCAAGGCATGATAGTCCTATACCTACATGAATAGCTGCATTACTCAGCAGTGCTAAAGCTAGTACTTTTACAATGAAGATGAAGAAAAACAAAAACAGACAGGGAAAGTATAGTGGCAAAAAACAAAACAAAACCTTTTCAAGGCTTCAAAAACTTCTCTACAAGACAGCGTATTATTGGTATCAGCCAAAGGCTTCAAAAGTGACCAACATCAGCACTGACATGCCAGTCAGGTTAAATTCATCCAGGTTATGAATCATTCTTTGGTAATGGATGTGAAAGGATAAAGTTTACACCTTTGCAAAAACTGTTTCATAAAAAATAGGCCATGTTTTCAATAGTAATTAGACAAAACCTTCTCAATATACCTGAGTGATTCAGCAAATTTCCAATACAAGAAATAACTAGAAAAGCACTCAGAGAGCGAAGACCTCCACCAAGCAGCTCGGCTCCCTTATTTTTTGTGTGTTCTGTATCATAGTATCTGGAATTTTCTCTGGATCCGGATCAACTTTCGAAACATTATAGAACTCATTAAGATCCTTTTTTTTGTTTGTTTGTTTGTTTGTTTTTTACCAAACACTCAGGCCATTTGTATGGAGTTATATGGAAAAATTCCAAAAATGTGGCCTATTAGGGTGATGTTGATGTAAGACTGTTTAGGCGTTGGTAAGGAGATTTGGTGTTCACCATGGGGTGTTGGTCAGAACACACAGGACTCACTTGTACAGTTTACTGTCTTTACTGGCCACTCTTAATCACAACAGCACAGTAATGCAACAAACAACAGGCTTACAGGAGAGGAATTCCAGGCAAGTTAAGGTGAATACCTGGATGGAAGTGAGTGTGGTCGACACAAATACAAAGCCATGAGGAACATTCGTTTGGCAAATAAACACATAAGGTATTAATTATTCCTAATTAATCCCTTACAGTTCGGACTAAGCATTATGTGTTCAAGGCTAACAGTTACAGTAAGTGGGATGTAACAGGTCACCTAGCTTAATAGCATAAAAAGGCACATGGTGAATGGAGGAACTCTTTTGAATAAGTAAATCAGCTAAATAACATTACAGGCTAAATAAACATTCTGTTCAGGCAGAAATGCAACTAGTTACTTACAGTTCTTCACAAACACACACAGTTCACCATATTCAACTGGCTAGAACTCTGTCCAACAGTCTTCTCTCCTCGTGCTCACTGCTGCTCATCAGTTTCATTTCTGCATCCTGACCATCATGTGCACAGTAGTGCAGCTGCACACTTCTGCCACAAGGGGACACTCACACCTCATTAACAGCCTCTCCAACATGGCCAATCTCACAATGATAAAGAATACTTCAAAAATTCCTGGATCCAGAAGATGATCTAGATCACCACACAAATTGAATGGGTTCGTCCTTGGGCTGAGGCCCACGGCTGGTGAAAATTTTAGGTCAATCCGTCCAGTACTTTTTCGGTAAAGTTGTTGGCAGACAGGCAGACAGATGGACAGATGGCCAGACGGGCAGACAGACAGACAAACCAACGCTACAGAAAACACTACCTCCTTGGCGGAGGTAATAACGTGCTAATTCTTCAGCACGAGAGGCTTTCTAATCACATATCAGATTCCGCACCAGTGATCATGAAAGAATTACAGTAGTTGAAAATATGGGCATGCCAGATGTTGGCATGCCCATATTAAAAAATAGTCTGTGTTCCTCATACATACATTTCCCCTTTTCATACATATAAGAAATGTCATATTTCAGAGCAAAAACATTTTATGAAAGGCTTAAAAGGAGGAAGTTTGGAGTGGACAGTAGAGTTACAGTACTGTAGGGTGTCACACCAAACTTCAAGAATAAATGTCTTTTTTTCAACTTGGACCTTATTTCTACGAGTTCATACATGCATTTATTCACTAGTAAAATTTCTGTATTACTTTGACTCTTTCGTATGATATTTTGTTAAGTTGTCCTCCAGCGTATATTCATATAATAGGAGAGACGGGGCAGTAATGGGCCTCTCTAAGGCATTATCTGCAGCAAAACTCTTCCATTTCACCAATACTTTAAGTAGAGTGAACGAATGAATGACTACTATTGTCCTGTGAGTTCAGATTTAGCTCTCAGTTAGTTATTGGAGGTTTTCTCCACATTCTTCAGGCCGCGCGCCCACCCTGACGCGCACAGCTGCAGCACAGCTGACAAGATCTGCTAGTTACCCAGACAACGACAAACCGCAATTCGCATAATTCTGAACTCACAGGACAATAGTATCTGTTCGTTCATTCTACTTAAAGTGTTGGTGAAATGAAGGAGTTTTGCTGCAGATAATGCCTTAATATAGAAAGGTACATTGCTGCTACCCTGTCTCTCCCACCGGAGGGCGACTCAACGAAATATCGTATGAATGAGTCAAAGTGATGGAGAAATTTTACCAGTGAGTAAATGGATGTGTAAACTCCAAGAAATAAGGTCCAGGTTGAAAAAAAAAAAAAAAAAAGTTATCCTTTAAGCCCCACTGTTCCAACATTGTACAGCAAAATTTGATTTTCTACTCTGTTGTCTGTCCAAGTTGATTATGATGAAATAAATATTGAGGCCGATATATGAATACATAAATGGTTACAGATTAGCGTTTGGACGATTTACCACTTAACATTAGGTCAGTGAGCTGTAAAGCAGAACAATACTTTTATTTTGGCTCTGTTAGGTGCCAAATATGATGTGAAAATCAGAAAACAAACAACCCAGAAGAATTAGTAAAGTTTAGTTTTAAAATATACTTTTGCCATGCTCAAAGTAACAACTTAGTTCTATGGAAATCCCTTCCTCCTACTCTTACCCCAGGGGGAAGCCAGATGCAAACAGACACTCACAAACAAACATACTTACTATAAGTTCTGACTGACAGCAGAGAGGTTATGAACCGAGTCACTGAAAGCAGCCTGCCTATTTCTTTATTCCTGCGGGGCAGAAAGGGGAATAATGAAAGGAAAGTCGTGTACCTGTGGGAGGTCAATATCGACACAGCTCCAGCTCAGAAAATGACCGGCCTGAGGAGCAGAATAGTTGTTCAGGGAGAAGCAAGATTGAGTACAAGGCAGCACTGTAACAGCAATACTATTCAGAGGCTGGGGGCTCTTGGTCTATACTATCAGTCCCCAAAGGATCTACACTGAAACTGCTTTGGTGTTTCATGGGGCAGCTGAAATGTAAATGTGACTATGATGGCTGTTTTTGAGTTGGAGACTGATAGAAATACCAAAAAAAAAAAAATGTGCTGAAGACTTGAACAACTAAAACTAATAACAGTGAAAAGAAGAACTATGACATTAATAATTTAGGACTTAGTATTCAATATGAAGTCTCAACCTGATATGAGCAGCTTCTCACTTCTTAAATCTTGTGGAAAGACATATCCTGTGACCATTATAAAGATGATAGTGTTTTTAAGAAGCAAAGAAAACATCCAAGGAAATCCTGAAACTACTACAAATAGAGTTATGAACTCTTTATGCATTATTAAATAATGGTTCCCACTATCCTTCCAGTGTCTTCAAGGAAGAAATGTGGTAAAAAAATAAAAATCCTGAATGATGGTGATCAGTGTGAGGAAGTATTAACACCTTCATGGGTTTTGACTTTTGTGACAGATGGCTAATACCTAGTTGCTTTGTTTCTGTTTTATGATAAAGGATTCGCCTTTACCTTCAAAATGTTTTTTGAGTTCTGTTCATTATCCAGAGGAGGCCTACCTTCAGTGGAAGTTCTCTTGGAGAGTGTTAGTGGAAGTGTTTCCACTGCTGATTGAATAATTGAATGGATCTGATTGAAGGTACCTGTAGAAAGGTGAATCAAGAGGATTGTAAAAACTTTCCTTTCAATTATGTTTGAATTATTTTTTCTTTAGTTGTGTAAGTGACTAGGACATGTTTTAACATAATGTTCTGTTGATCCTTTGTTAATTGATTTATTATTTTTTTTTCTTACAGAGGGTGTCTATTATAGGCCTGATTGGTCTGAGGGCGGGGCCTCCAGGTGTATATAAAGGAGGTGCTGCCCAGTAGTCGGGTTGTCTCTCATTTGTCTTGGCTGGTCTGCACAGAGTTTTTGAAAAGTTTGGTGTGCTGAATAAATGTAAAGCATTATTTCTACTACCCCGAGCCTGCCATTGGACTTATTTTCTCTCCTCTGACATGCTGTCTTGCCACAATCAGTGATCCCATAAATGTTTGATGAAATCAAATAGAAGAAAAAACAACAGTAGAGCTCAGGGTTATGTTTAGGCCTAATAGTGACAGTAAGAACATTTCCACGCGCTTCATTTATAGGAAGCACAAGGATTGGACTCTGTAGCAATGGAAGGTCACTGTTCCAGAGTGATGGGTGCATCAGGGTAAGAAGAGAGGAGGATGAAATTATGCAACCATTATGCCTCATGATTTTTTTTTTCTTTCCCCTTTTGCACCCCGCTGCACTCACAGAAATATTTAACCCTATTTTTTAAGATTTATGTAATTTTATTACATGACAAATTTCCATTTACTTTTTTTAGATAATTTTGACACAAACCTACCAAGTAAACCTTACGTGACACATATTCATAAGTGTAATGAAGCCTATTTATTTGAATTGCATAATCCTCAGGTTATCCATATATATTATGCAATTCAAACAATATACTTTATGTATTTAAAATAAATACTCTCATCATCATTCATTTGATTTAATTATTCTTTATTAATACTAAATGCATAAACCTAAGGATTATGTATTTTAAATAAATAGACTTTATTACACAAATGAATGCATATTACGTAAGGTTTATTTGGTAGATTTGTGCTAAAATTATCTAAAAAAAGTAAATGGAAATTTGTCATGTGATAAAATTACATAAATCTTAAAGATAGTGTTAAACATTTCTCCAGAACATTGAAAGATTTCAAAGGTCAGGTACCCGGATTAACAGTTTCATCAAATAAATGTATCAATGGAATCTTAACACCACAAGTGAGATTGATGCGGCACAGATTTAAATGCAATTAAAAAAATGTTGTAAATTCTGTAGTTCAAGGGAGGTTAGCATATTTCTTTAACAGTTTCTTCTCTGACAGTTGAAACGAATGAGCTCCTAAAACCTGACTTTGTAGAATTTGTTTACAGCATTATCTTATAAAAGGATGTCAGTGAATAAAAAGTTTAGGGAGTGGCTGCAAAAAGGAGCAAAGCCTCCAAAACAAGCGTCTGATGAGCTTTCCAAACAAATATCCCTGTCCTGTATCACGTAAAGTAATACTCCTAATTGAAATCCATGGTGTTGAAAGGCATTATGACATTTAACATTTTCACATTCAGGAATTTCTTACATAATGACACCAAATAAGTCCTGATAACTACTTTTTTCCAACATGAATATACCCATTGAGCTATTGACATTGCAATGTTATTTTGATGACAACATCACAGAAATACATACAACAGGTTTTTTTGACAGAACATTTGGATTCAACCAGTTCAACAGTCAGTTTGTGAAAGCAGCCGAGGCCATGCAGTCCACAGCAGGGACAACGGCTGTCAGACGTCTCCGTCTGGGTTTTGTGCGTTTCTCCAGTCTTTGCGGTTTTTTTGCTCGGCCACCAAAAGACCAAATCCATCAAGCAGAATGTGGTTCTTAACAGTTCCTCCGCCTGAACAGTTCAGTGCTGTAACTTGTGAGCAAACTGAAGCGTCTTGATCTTTGGGCGCAGCTCCTCAACGTCCAAGATCATCGGCACTTTCTTGAGGAACTAAATGCGACTCAAGTTTCTTTTCACAGTCCACAAACTGAGCGCAGATCAGTTCTAAAAGTCTGGCATGTGCAAAGGAAATATGTCTCAGGCTGTGCTGCAGGTCCTCTACCTTCATCACCACTCTGACATCCATCGGCTCTTCTTCATCGACACCGCTGCATGAATCACATGGAGCCCCCCGGAGGTCTGTCTGGTCCTCAGCTTCCTGGCTGTTCACATTCTGGAGTTGAGAAACAAATGTTCTGTTATACCACAAAAAACACGAGTCTGAGACTAAGAGTAGAGTAAAATGTGAATACTGACCATGTACTTGAAGAAGTGTTGTGGTTTCAGACTTGAGGACAATCCCTCTTCACTTAGGTGTCTTCACTCTACAAACAAGAGCATATGAAATCAGTGGCTGTTATTCAGGACTTTATTTCTCATCCATCTTCAGTGGTGACTCTGGACAGCATGCTGTTCTGCAGTGTATCCTGCATTTGAACAGATGAGATTTCTAATGTACCAAACTCAACACAATTTGTCTGCTTGCAGGAAATCTAATGTAAAGACTTTAATTAAATGCTGTAAATAACAAAAATCAGTTTCCTAGAATGAAAATTGTGTTTAAAATAGTGAAGTACAACATCTTTCTTGGCCAAACTATGAAACAGTGAAATGGACTTGCCTTAGCTCTTGAAGCCATCAGAAATATAATCTTCCTTCCAGCAGATCCTCCTCTCACACCAAGGACCTTTAAGTTAGCTGGGTCTCCACCAAGCTGTCCCAGGAACATTGTTTTTTAAGTAGCAAAGTTGGTACATGTACAAATTCTCTTTTCATCTGCAAAAAAAAAAAAAAAAAAAAAAAAAAGATACAGATGAGGCTTCAATTATGAAAACATTCATGTTTTCAATGTAACTGTTTAAGCTCAGACTCGACAGCTGTGGTTCAGAACAAGAGGCAACAGAAGCACCAAGTCGTGTGATTCATAGCACAAATATCCATTTTAAAAGTTACCAAACATACAGTATGGAAATTAGATTCTGTTTTTATTAGTGTGAAATGTGTAGTAATCGTTGGTATCAAATGCACATTCTTTAAAATTTACAGTTTCATGTCACCGAATGCACATTTACATTTGCATCGCTCAGGTTATTGCAATAATTCAAAAACTTGTTACATGTCCAAAAGTGGTATTAAAAGGAGATAACTCTCATCCCTTTAAACATATGTGAGTTTTGGGAATGTGACATAAAGGTCTGAGAATATTCCTTCAGACATATGTGCACAGGCAATACAGGCATTCATGTCTGAAATTGTCCAAAATGTGTGAACCATGTTTGTTTTTGTAAAAATGGTATGACTCTTACCTTCAACAGAACTGCAACACACTTCACACAACCCTGTCCGTCTGCATGCTGAACCAAAAGAATAAGAAAACAGAGATGTAATTTCACATGTAACTGAAGACAGTTGATCAAGTCAAACTGTTAATGCCATCACATGTACTTACCTGAACTTTAGCAGCAGCTCCAAAGTGAAAACTATTGTGTTGATTAAACATCATGTTGCTGCACCTGGAAAATGGAGGAGATAAATGAAAGTCAGTGTGTCAAAAACAAGTTGATTCACATTTATGTGAATCAAGTCAGAAGTTGGAAGAAGACATTAAAAAACTAAAATGGTCATCTCTTTCTTAATGTTTCCCTACACAATTCCAACAGTACAAATATACTGAGCAACCCACTGCTGGAATATAATTTTCTACTCTACATTGTTATTATATACACACACACACACACACACACACACGCATATATATATATGTGTATATATACAGTTATAAAAATATATATATATATATATATATATATATATATATAAGTGTGTGTGTGTGTATACATATCAGCAAGCAAAGTTCAATAACCTTATCTTTGAGGGTTTATCCTTCACTGCTTCACTCTGCTTTTAAACAGAGAGGGAGGACGTTGTTGTTATGACCGTTAATGGGGTAGCAGTGCATATTTAGCAACTCTATATGGCGGAAGAAATGCTGCCAATTAAAACTGTTGTCAGAAAAGAGAAAAACCGCAAAGAAAGGAAAGAAATGCAGCAAAAGCTAGCTAGTAAGACGATTTTTTAATAAGTTTTTCAAATCGGATTTTGTCAACATATGAGACATTGATGTTGGTGAAATAAAACATTTTTCTCTGAAAAACGACAGTTTGTAAAAACAAAATAAGTCGGACTTACCTTGAACGTTTTAAATTCCTCCCGCGCAGGCATCAAGCAGTCAGTTAGCTTTGCAGCAGTCAGCACATGCGCAGTCTCTTCTTCTTGTTTTGAGATCAGGCAGCCATGGTGTTGTACTTGCGCATTACTGCCATCTAGCGGCTTATTTTATGTTTCAGAAAACTATAATCAAATTAAATAAAGTCTACTCAAGTAGTTCACATTTGCTATAAACTTAAAATGTTTACTTTATAATTATGTAAAATTAGTAAATAAACTTTACATTCTTGCATATTTCAGTTGCTTTTAAATGAAAATAATGATTAATACTTAATACGAGTAAGAATCATTTCTGTGAGTGTGTAATGCTTACAATGTTTTATGTAAAGCACTTTGAATTGTCCTGTACATGAAATGTGCTATACAAATAAACTTGCCTTGCCTTACTATACAAGCCTGTGGGGGTAATTTATGATCTGAGGTTGCTGCATGTGGTCAGGTCTAGGTTTAAGTCTAGGTTCAGAAACATTGTGTGTCCAAAGAATGGGGTCAGCTGATACCTGAATATACTGAATTACCAGATTATTCCACCAATGGATTTTTTTTATTCCCTGATGGCATGCGCATATTCCAACAATGCTCAGATTGTGAAAGAGTGGTTCAGGAAGCATGAGATCATTTTCACATGAGTCCAGACCTGAATTCTATTGAGAGTCTTTTAGATGTGCTGGAAGAAGCTTTGTGCAGTGACTCTCCCACTATCAGTGCAAAATCTTTGTAGAAAATTAATGCAACACTGAATATGGCAACTGACAGTTGGACTGCACTCATTTTTAACAACATCCAACCAGCACAGGTTTACAACATAGCTAACACAAAACAAATGTGTATTCAGTGACTACTAAAAATATGAATACGTAATAAACTTTTTGATATTAACAAAACTTAAGACCCTTATCTGATACTTGTGGTCAAATCATGACAACCCTAAATGATCATTCTGACAATATATGCAAAGAGAAAAAAATAAAATGCATGTTGTGTACAGTATAATGTACAGCATGCACATGTTGCATTATGATTATTTTTCATGTGTACACCAGTGGGCATTCAATAAAAACAAGTCTCATCTTTGAAAAATAGAAATGTAAGTTAAACAGTGAAGCCAGAAGGCTCTATGAAAACCAGGTCTGTGTGCAGGTAGAGATATAAACTGTCTAGAACAGTGAAAAGAAAGCTGTGAGCTAAACAATCCAGCTTGTTTGGGTGTGAAAGCCAAACTCCAGAAATTTCAGCATTTTCAATGGGAACATAATTTGTTCCTCAAAGGAATCTCAAAGCTAAACTGCTGTTTTAATCCATCCTCCATCAATCTTATGTCAGCTTGTGACTGAGGAGATTTTTCTTGGCCAATCAGAAAATGTGACAGGTGTTGGTTGCTCCGTGGTTACTCACAGTGGTATTTTGAGTTGATGCCCTGTGATCATCCATCATATGGATTTATCCTTTGCTCAAATTTGATGCTCAAATTTGAGCTTTGTTTAAGCATTGGGGTGAGATGAGAGTGACACCTGTTAGTGGAAATGTCTTTATTTATAACTGTGACATTAAAAATAAAAGCTAAAATGATTAATGTATCAGAAAACATGTTTAACAATGTATTGATCACACAGTACAACACCTGACAGAGTTTGCTGCCAACTATTTGACTAATCTATGGGTACCCAAGTCCAGTCCTCGAGAGCTACGATCCTGCACATTTTGGCTTCATCTCTTCTATAAAACACCTGAATCAAATGATTGGCTTTTTGCCGGTCCTCTGCAGAGCTGAATTCCATGCATTAGATAATTAGCCATATTATATTTGTGTTTGAGAGAGTATGTTGTAAAAATTGCAGGATAGTACTGTAACTCTCCAGGACCAGATTTGGACACGTCTGGGCTAATCAGTCAAGTAATAAGCAAAGAAATACTTTTACCTTTTGAAATAGCAATGATAAGTATTCAAAGAGGAAAAAATAGAGAAAGATGCAACTGTTTGTTGAAATAAAGGTAAAAAAAAGAAAGAATAAACCCAGTTAGTGCATTTAAACCAGGGTATCAAAACTGAGGCATAAATCTGAGTGGGCTTTTCTATTTGTCTTTACGTAAAGCTTTCTGACATTTTAATTAATAACCCTTTATGGATGAAAGAAGAATGGTAATAGGGGGAAAAACATGTTTTTTGCTTCTCTCTTACTTGCTTTGGTTTCGTATGGAATGCATTGCAACCGAAATCCTTGTGACAACTGTGATTTCATTCAGTTTTAATGTTATCACTTAATCAGACAGAAGAACTAACAGCAGTTAAGATTGCACCCTAACCAGCAGTCAATGATTTTACAATTGCATCCAATGTTTTTCAGTGTTTTTATTTTTTTATTTTTATTTTTTGTAGTGTCATGTAAGCTGACTGAAAATTTTATCTCACATTTACAGCTCACAGGTCAAAGCTTCTTTGATGGGCTGACTGAGATTAAGAAAATGTGACACTTAGTTGTGCGAAGTCTGGCGCCCGTGGTCTCGGCCAGCCGTCCGTCGCTCTCCGTTCTCTTGTTGGTTTTTCTGCTCCTGTCCCTCGTTACTCGGGGTGTGATGTCGCTACTGGTGTACGATCGTATGGATCTTCTCCTTATCCGCGATTCGATGCTGAAAACGCCGATCTGGAGCTCTGATGGCCAGTCTAAGGTACCGCCGCCTCTCCTGGCCGCGATACCGCCCTACCTGCGGCGTTTCCCTTGCTGGCGCGCCCGCAGATCCGGCCGCCGCCGAAGACGTGGGAAACGTGGAGGAGCCATCGTCAAATGGAAATTACTCCACGGATCTACCAGTCTTCCCTCCTGTCGTCCTCCTGACGAACCGAGACCCCGGTGTCTCCGGCCGATTCTTCCCGACTCCGGCGTGTTTACCTTTCCCCGCCGACCGGCGCGGGCTTCCCGGCGGGGCTGTGTCCCGGGAAACCTCCGGCCGCTAAACCGCGCTTCCTCCTCCGGCTCCGCTGACTCCTCACTCATCCAGATGGCTCTGATCAACATCAGATCTCTGTCAAACAAGACCTTCATCCTCAACGACTTTTTTTCATCACGGAACCTGGATTTCCTCCTCCTCACGGAGACCTGGCTGAAGCCCGGCGATGACAGCGCCTTCGGGGAACTCCTCCCCCCCCGCTGTGCGGTTCTCACCTCCCCTCGCGCGGCTGGTCGCGGTGGTGGTGTTGCTGCTGTTTTTCAAGGATGGTTTCAGTTGTAGGCTGTTACCTGTGGATACCTACTCCAGTTTTGAAGTCCAGCTGATGGTGATCGACCTCTCCTGCCCTGTACTGTGCGCTACGGTGTACCGTCCTCCGAGGACCAGCAAGGACTTTCTTCAGGAATTCTCTGAATTTCTGTCTGAGTTCACCCCAGGTTTGACAAATTTCTGATCTGTGGCGACTTCAACGTACATGTCTGCTGTCCTACAAACCATCTGGCAAACGAGTTTAAGAGCCTCATCGACTCCTTTGGCCTCACCCAGCTGGTCACCTCTCCCACTCACGAGCGTGGACATATCCTTGACCTAGTCCTTTCTTACGGTCTCACGGTCTCCATCAGGGACATTTCTGCTGCCACCTTATCGGATCACTTTCCTGTCATCTTTGATGTGGTGGCCCCTCCTTCCTCCATTAAGCCTGCTCTCCCAGCCCGCAAGCGGCGAGCTTTTACCCCAGCTACGGCTACCGACTTTGCTGCCGCCTTCAACACCTCGCAGCTGCTTGCTGCCAATGACTCGCCCCCCCTCTGCCCCGACGTTCTGCTCTCAACCTTCAACTCTACCTGCTCCGATATCCTGGATTGTATTGCTCCCCTTCGCTCTGTTCCATCCTCCACCAAAAAAGATCCCTGGATAAATGACCATATCCATCTGTTAAGACGGAAATGCAGACAAGCTGAACGTCGCTGGAAGAAAGATAAGTTGCATGTTTCCCTGGGTTTGCTGAGAGAAAGTGTGACCACTTATCAGAAAGCCATGAAAGACGCTAAAGCTAAGTATCTGTCATCCGTTGTAGCAAACAGCTCACATAATCCCAGAGTCCTATTCAGTACCATTAACTCTGTCATTAACCCCGATGTCTGTCTATCAAATGCTTCTCCTGCTACTGCTGATGAATTTGCTGCTTTTTTCATTGAGAAAGTTCTGTCTGTTAGGAAAAGCATTGCTGCTAGCCCCTCTGCTGTGACTGATGTCCACACTGCTCCTGTACAGGTCTTCCAGCATTTTGAGACCGTCTCTTTATCACACCTGAATGACGTTGTTAGCAGCTTGAAACCTACAGGTTGTCCATCAGACATTATTCCGGCCAGGTTGCTAAAAGAGGTTTTTGTTTCTGTTGGTCCTTATCTACTTTTCCTTTTCAATGTTTGTCTATCTCTAGGATCTGTCCCGGCTGCCTTCAAGCATGCTGTGGTCAGGCCTATTTTGAAAAAAACACATCTCGATCCTCTCCTGCTACAAAACTTTAGACCAGTCTCCCACCTTCCCTTTCTCTCAAAGCTACTAGAAAAGCTTGTTCTTAAACAATTACAGCCTTTTCTAGACCAAAACGCCCTTCTGAGCAAGTTCCAGTCTGGTTTTAGGGCTCGCCATAGTACTGAGACGGCTCTGCTAAAAATTCATAATGACATCACTCTATCTGTTGATGCAGGTAATCCCACCCTGCTGGTCCTCTTAGACCTCTCTGCCGCTTTTGATACGGTTGACCACGCTGTCCTTATTTCCCGCCTGGAGCACTCAGTTGGTATCCGTGGAACTGCACTCAGGTGGTTCAGAAGCTATCTGTCTGACAGAAGCTTCTCCGTTGCTGCCGGTGATTCCTCCTCCTCATGTGTTCCACTCACCCACGGGGTGCCACAAGGCTCAGTTCTCGGTCCTCTCCTTTTCCTGCTGTATCTGCTGCCCCTTGGCTCCATCATTGATAAACACAACCTCTCCTTCCATTTCTACGCCGACGACATTCAAATCTATCTTCCACTGCACCTGACCGGAAATCACACGCCATCATACACAAAACTTTTAGACTGTCTAAATGATGTGAAATCATGGCTTGCGCAGAATTTTTTACATCTTAATGATGCCAAGACTGATTTCATTTTGTTTGGCACTCCAACCATGCTTGGCTCCTTCTCACACGACGGCACTTCGATTCCCTCCCCCTAAGTCCTACGTGAAAAGCCTTGGAGTTTTGTTGGACAGTGGCCCCAGGTTCGACAGGCAGATCAGCGCCATAGTCAGAACCAGCTTTTTTCAACTCCGTCTTCCTCGAAGGTTAAACCTTTCCTTAACCGGGGGGATCTGGAGACGGCTGTCCATGCCGGCATTAGTGCCCGGCTGGACTACTGTAACGGCCTTTTCGTTGGTCTGAACCAGGCTTCCATCGCCCCGCCTGCAGCTCGTCCAGAACGCTGCTGCTCGTTTTTCTGGAGGGCTACTCCAGGCGGGAACATATAACCCCCGTCCTATCTTCCCTGCACTGGCTCCCCGTCCGCTTCCGAATTGATTTTAAATTACTCTTGTTTGTTTTTAAAGCCCCCAACGGCCTGGCCCCCCTTATCTGGCTGACCTGCTGGTCCGCCGGGACCCCAGCAGGGCCCTCGTTCCGCTGGCCAACTTCTTTTAGAAATGCCGAGAACGAAGCTAAAGCAGTGGGGCGACCGCTCGTTCTCAGCTGCTGGCCCCAGATTGTGGAACTCGCTGTTCCCCGACATTCGCTCCCACGACTGAACTGGGCTCTTTTAAATCTAAGTTAAAGACATATTTTTTTAGTCTAGCTTTTAATTCTAACTAGTTTATTTATTAAAGGTTTTTACTCTCTCTTAGGGTACACCCTGCACTCCCCCGAGTAGCCTGTTCTGATTCTCTGTTGGTTGTTTTCACTGTTAGCTCTTTTTTGTTCTTCACTTTTCCTATATTTAAGTTTGCATTTTTATGTTTTGTATTGTTGTCTCTTTTCCTGTTACCCTGCTG